>CM018695.1:73616567-74095341 GCA_009363875.1 Mikania micrantha | reverse complement strand
ATAATCGTTCCAATGAGTATGTTAATGGTTGTGATTAGTTTGAAACACATAGATTACCTTGCATTTCAAAGATTAACCAAACTAATCACCTACATTGTCATTAGCAAATGGTTTTAAACCATTATAATCATGGGTATGATTTCATGCAAACCGGGCATTACAACGAATCAAAACAAGGATTTACCCGTTAAACATCATGTTCTTCGTTTATAATCCATCCTAGCCATCATCTAGGCAATAATCAACAACCCTAACTATCCATTACGTTCAAAATCAAGATCTAATAATCATTATCAAGCTAGAAGGTTAAAACGAACCGTTACCTAATCTGACGGATTTCTGCGCGTAGAACAACGATCAGGGCTTGTAGATTCGTTCCTTGGGATGATCTGAACGTTTAAAGCCTTTGAAATTGAGTTTGGGATGAAAAAGTATGTGTTTGGATGTCTAGAAGTGAAAGAAGTTCGATATAGAAGAAAGTGTGTGACTTCCCATGCAATCTGATCCTTAAATCCCATTTTGCCGACTCCAGACATGCCAGGCGTACCGCCCCAACCCAGGGTTTGGCCCGGGCGTACTGCCCCAGCCTCTTTTCGTCCCATTTTTGATCTTATCTTCGTTTCACGATTCCGGAAAATCCGTAACCCCGTTTCGCGCACGGTTTTCGCCCACGTTCACCATTTTTCGCATACTATCAACCTGTAATAATTACAATAGCTAAAACAACGTGGATTTCAAGCACGACCAAATGTGCTCACATCATTGTTGCCGAAACTCTCGTATGCAATTGTCACAGTCTCCTCCTGTTAGAGAAATTTCGTCCCGAAATTTAGTGAATACTTACTTGATGACAATCGTTTATGAGAATAGATGTGGGTACTTTGCTTTCATTTGATCTTCACGTTCCCACGTATACTCTGGTCCACGTTGTGAGTTCCATCGAACTTTAACGATTGGTATGCGACTACGTTTTAATACTTTCATTTCCCGATCCATTACCTCTACTGGTTCTTCACCGAACTGAAGTTTTTCATCAATTTGAATCTCTTCGAGAGGTACAATCAATGATTCATCAGCTAGGCACTTTTTTAGATTTGATACATGAAAGACATCATGAATGTTACTAAGTTCAGGAGATAACTCAAGTCTGTAGGCTACCGATCCAATCTTTCAAGAATTTTGAATGGCCCTGCAAATCTTGGTGAAAGCTTACCTCTCTTTCCAAATCTAAAAATGCCCTTCCAAGGTGAAACTTTCAACATTACTCGATCACATATTTGGAATTCTAAAGGTCTACGACGATTATCAGCATAACTCTTTTGACGATCGCGAGCAGCTTTAATTCGTTCTTGAATGAGTGCGATCTTATCAGTTGTTTCTTGAATGAATTCTGGGCCTATGGTCTGATTTTCACCTACTTCTGACCAACAGATAGGTGATCTACACTTGCGTCCATAAAGTGCTTCGAATGGAGCGCATTGAATACTGGTATGGTAGCTGTTATTGTATGAAAATTCAACAAGTGGAAGATGAATATCCCAACTACCTCCAAAATCAATTACACAGCTTCTAAGCATATCTTCAAGAGTTTGATTCGTTCGTTCAGTCTGCCCGTCCGTTTGTGGATGATAAGCTGTGCTCATATTGATTTGTGTGCCCAGAGCATTCTGAAGAGTTTGCCAAAATTGTGACATAAATCGACTGTCTCTGTCAGAAATAATAGAGATTGGGACTCCATGTCGAGATACAATCTCATTAACATAGAGTTTAGCGAGTCGATCCATAGAGTAATCTTCTCGGATGGGTAAGAAATGCGCAAATTTTGTAAGGCGATCAACGATAACCCATATAGAGTCATGATTACGTGATGTTCTGGGTAGTTTAGTGATAAAATCCATAGAGATCTGATCCCATTTCCACATGGGAATCTCAGTTTGTTGCAATAACCCAGAAGGTCGTTGATGTTCAGCCTTAACTTTCAGACACGTTAAACATCGATCCACGTATTCCGCTATGTGTTTCTTCATTCTAGGCCACGAGTAAAAGTCTTTAAGATCTTAATACATTTTATCAGCACCTGGATGAATAGAATACCTGGATTTGTGCGCCTCATCCAAGATGATTGTTCTAGAGTTACCGAATAAAGGAACCCAAATTCGGCTTTTGAAATAGAACACTCCATCAGTCTTAGTGTCGAGTTGCTTGTCTAATCCTCTTAATTCCTCAGCAGGGTAGTTAGTTGCTTGTAAAGCTTGTTGCTGAGCTTCTTTAATCTGAGGAATTAGACTGGTTCGAATAGTCATTCCTAACGCTTTCACATGTAAAGGTTTGACTCGTTCCTAGCGACTTAAGGCATCGACTACGACATTCGCTTTGCCTGGGTAATAACGAATTTCACAGTCATAGTTATTTAAAAGTTCTACCCACCACCTTTGTCGCATGTTCAACATTTTCTGATCTAGGATATGTTGAAGACTTTTGTGATCAGTGTATATAATACACTTGTTCCGTATAGATAGTGTCTCCAAATTTTGAGTGCAAACACCACTGCACCAAGTTCTAGATCATGAGTGATATAGTTCTTCTCATGTACCTTCAGTTGTCGAGAAGCGTAAGCAATTACTTTGTCGTTCTGCATTAAAACACACCCAAGACCTTGACGAGAAGCATCACAGTACACTGTGAAGTTATTAGTACCTTCCGGTAATGCCAAGATAGGTGCGTTGCAGAGTTTGTGTTTCAACAGTTGGAATGCCTCCTCCTGTTGGGAACCCCATATAAACGGTTGATTTTTCTGTGTCAATGTGGTCAATGGCAAGGCTATCTTTGAAAAGTTCTTGATGAATCGACGATAATAACCTGCCAGTCCTAAGAATTGACGTATTTCAGTTGGGGTTCGTGGTGTTTCCCATTGCTTCACAGCTTCTATCTTTACTCGGATCCACTTGAATACCGTTTTCATTTACTACGTGCCCAAGAAATTGAACTTCTCGTAACCAAAACTCACACTTTGAGAATTTGGCATATAATTTCTCATGTGCCAAAAGTTCTAAGATTAGTTTCAAGTGTTGAGCATGTTCTTGTTGGTTCCGAGAATAAATGAGAATTTCATCAATAAACACAATCACAAATTTATCTAGATAAGGTCTACATAATCGATTCATCATATCCATGAAAACTGCACGTGCATTTGTTAATCCAAACGACATTACTAGGAATTCGTAATGTTCGTATCGAGTTCGGAAAGCAGTTTTAGGAACATCATCATCATGAATTCGTAGCTGATGATATCCGGATCTTAAATCGATTTTTGAAAAATAAGTAGCACCTTGTAACTGATCAAATATATCATCGATTCGTGGTAAAGGATAACGATTTTTGATTGTTAGTTTATTGAGTTCCCTGTAGTCAATGAACATCCTGAATGAACCATCTTTCTTTTTCACAAAAAGAATTGGTGCTCCCCTGGGTGAGAAACTAGGTCTGATAAAACCTTTGTCTAACAGTTCCTGCAGTTGACTTGAAAGCTCTTGCATCTCTGAAGGTGCTAAACGATAAGGAGCTTTAGCTACAGGTGCTGCACCTGGAATCAAGTCAATATGAAATTCGACTTCTCACTGGGGTAATCCTGATATATCCTCAGGAAAAACTTCAGGAAAATCCTTGACTACTGGAATATCTTCGATACGTTTTTGTGCTGGACAGTTCTCAATTACATGTGCTAGAAAGGCCTGACAACATTTCCATAAGCATTTTTGAGTTTGCATACAAGAAATGATACCAAGTTTCCTACCGACTCGTTCTCCCTGAACTATTAGTGTATTACCTGACGGTAATGGAACGCGGATCATCTTGTTTTGACATACAACTTTCGTTTGGTTATCAGAAATCCAGTCCATACCGAAAACAACATCAAAGCTCCCAAGCTCAATAGGAAGTAAATTGATATTGAAAAGATGATCATTCAAATTCAAGGAACACCCTTGAATGACACTGTTAGTTTTGATCAACTTGCCATTAGCAAGTTCAATGACATAAGAAGTTTCTAGATCTACCGTAGGCAATGAAAGTAATGATGCTAATTCAGGAGAGATAAAACTCTTATATGCTCCTGTGTCAAACATAACTGATGCGTATAGATTATTAAGAAGAAACGTACCAGTGACAATATTCGCATAATGCCTCACCTCGGTCGCACCAATCTGAAAAGCTCTCCCCCTAGCTTCATTTCCCGGATTGGTGTTGTTGTTGTTAGGACAGTTGTTGTGACAATTCGCAATTCCAGGTTAGTATTTCGTGTCTTAGTCTTAATTAAGTCTTATTAAGATTAAAATAATCAAAACAACCATAAGAATCTAATAAAAACTCATGAATCAAAGAAAGAACAATTGCGCACATTTGAAACGTAAATCGCGAAAAAATTTGCGAAAAGACAATTCGGCATACGTAATTGTCAAATTCTTGACAACCCGAACTTCTTAATCATATTATATTCTTAATGATATGTAATTGGAAGTATAACAATGGTGGTTGATCAAATGTAGCAATTCCCAAAGATACGCGCGAAAAAGCCGAAAAATTTATTGCAAAAACCATAAAAGTCATGTGTTGGATGATCCCTTTCACACTAATACATTCTAATCTGGTTCAATAGGTATTTTGATGAAAAATATCTGATCAAACTTAATCAAGAAGCAAGAATTCCATAATTATCCAATAGTTGACTTTTCAAGTCAATATTTTTGCCTTATCTACACCCATTCTCCTCAAAATTCGACCAGAGCACTTCACTTACTTTCTGGAGCATCAAACAACATCTGATAAACATTTCTAACTAATCCCAACCAACAATCAAGACCAAGGATCAATCAATCAAAGAATCAACCTCCAAAAAGTTGATTTTGGGTGGATTTTCAAGCCAAATCACAACCAAGTAAGTCATGACCTAAATTTTCAGTTTGAATAGCTTCATATAGCATAAATAAACATGTTTGAATGATGGTTAAAGTTTGGAAACCATCAGATGCTCAAAAACCATGAAAAAGACATTTTTGTCGAAAAACCCGATTTTTCAAAGTTGTCCAAATCGAGATTTTTCTTCACCAAACTCTAGATATATGTTAAATATTAGGATCTGGAAATTTTGGCCCGGCAAAAATGTCAAAATATCGATTTTGGCACGCAAAAACCATGTTTGGCCTGTGTGTCTTGGCCAATGGCCCCAGGCGGCCCACGCGTCCCGGCCATGCGGCCCGTGCGTCCCGGCCATGCGGCCTTGCGTCCTGGCCACCGGCTAGCCAAGGCCAAGGCCAGGCCGGCTCGAGCCATTGATTAGGTCGCGGCCTAGACCACCAAGCCACCACCCAGACCACCGAGCCACCACCGGACCGCCGCCGGATCGCCACCGTTGACCACCGATTTTAATAAAAAGGACATATTTTTAATTGATTTCGCGTTTCGGACTCAATTTTTCAGTCCGTTTCGCAATTCGAAAATCTGATTTCAGTCTGGAAACTGATTAAGAATCCGATTATTACACGAAATTCACTTTTCGCGTTGGTTTTCCATACAAATAACCATTTTCAATCAATTTCGCATTCTGGACTCAGTTTTGCGATCTGTTTCGCAATCCGGAAGCCCGATAATCGATTTAGTAGCAGATTGGAGTTCCGATTGTGACCGGAATTCAGTTTTATTATTGATTTTCAATATGACAACCAATTCTTTGTCGATTTCGCATTCCGGACTCAGTTTTGCTATCTGTTTCGCAATCCGGAAGCCCGATAATCGATTTAGAAGTAGAATTGGAGTTCCGATTGTGACCGGAATTCAGTTGTATTATCGGTTTTCAATATAAAAACCTATTCTTTGTCGATTCCGCCTTCCGGACTCAGTTTTATGCAATGTTTACAGATGTTTTCAGAACCGGACCGGAAATCGAACCGGTCTCCTTACCGGTCATAGGTCGGACCGGATGATTTTATAAACATTTTATAAATATATATATATATAATCAAAAAAATATAAAAATAATTAAAAAAAATTAAAAAAATTAAAAAAACCGGTTCAATCACCGGTCCGACCGGCCGGGTCACCCAAAAAATGTTTTGAACCTAGAACCGGGCCGCTCTACTCTCCGAATCCCGGTCCGACCGGCCGGTCCGGTCTGGGTTTGAAAACACTGGTTTTATGATCTGTTTTGTAATATGATAATCAGATTTCAACCCAGAAGTCGATTGAGAATCCGGATTTGATACAAAATTTAATTTCTCACCAAATCAAGTACAAACAACTCACCGAACTTTAATAAATTACAGATTTGGAATCCAGGAACTAGCAATACGAACATTGTATTCTGTTTATTGATTTATATCAACTGAGGTGAGTTCACGAACCCCTTTTCTGTATTTTGGCTTTTGAACTCGGGGAATGAGAAAACATAAAAACTCATTTGAAACATCTTGATTATCGTGAAGCTTTGAAATGCTTTTGATACAATTGTGAAACATGAAACCTGATTTGATCAGGTGGAACTCTGAAACGCTTTCGATACATTTTGTGAAACATGAGACCTGATTAGATCAGGTGGAACTCTGAAACGCTTTTGATACATTTTGTGAAACATGATACTGATTGGATCAGATGGAACTCTGAAACGCTTTCGATACATTTTGTGAAACATGAAAACTTATATGCATTATGTGAAACGCTGAAACATTTTTGAAACACTTTGTTAAACACGAAAACGAAAGCGTTGTAAAACATTTGGTTGAAACACGTGACAGTGGGGCGAAACATATGACCAAACTTGTCATTATTTCATGGGTTACACATTTGTCGCTAAGTCCCCTATTCTGTAACCGTTAACCGTGGGGGGGGGGGGCGTGATTATTGAGAATAGATTCTATTTGTGATTGACAATCGTCGCCCGTGGTTCGTAGCTAAAACCACGACTGGATGTCGAGCGGGCGCTTAATAAGAATAAAACACACAATGTCCCACGACAAGGACATTGGGAAGGGGCAAACACTGAACTCGTCAGCTCGGTTACGGGAGCCCAGGAGTTATAATTGGACATTTGGTCGGGAACTAAACACGACATTGTTGGAAGGAACAATGTTCGCACCGGATAACAATGTTTTACACCCAGTTTGGGACATTAATATTATTTAACTCTTTTTATGCAAACATTTGAATCGTTTGAGATACATTACATACATTTTTAACAAATAAACTTGTGAACTCACCAGCGATATGCTGATTGTTTTAAATCATGTTTTCTCAGATACATAGTATTACAGGGGGTGGAGCTGGGAGCTCAATTTTGGGAGACATATGGTGGAGTCTATGAGAGATAGACTTAACAGTGTGATATATCACATAGTGTATATGTGTAATAGCATTATATATGTGTCAAACTCAGATAAAACTGTTATTACATTAGGCTTGTGGCTAATGTAGTTGTAATATTGCTCTGTAATATAGAAACATATGTGTCTTTTGTTGTAAATCATGACTGTGAAACCTTGAAAGTCACACCGTACGCTTCCGCAACGACTAGGGTGTGACAATTTTTCATGAAGTGGTTAGGGCTTCCACATTTGAAGGACGACCGGTTTATTGGAGTGGTTTGTCGAAGTGTTTGGTTTAATGGTTGAGGTAGTGCATCTGCTGGAATCATTGGATCTACACCAAAGGCATGTTCTTACAAGGATTTTCTGAACTGCCAGCCTCTTAGCTTTAATGGAACCGATGGAGCTATCGCACTGATCCGATGGTGCGAAAAGATGGAAACGGTATTCCGTGTCAGTAATTGCCCTGAAGAATGCCGAGTCAAGTATGCCACTTGTACTCTGAATGGAGCAGCTCTTACATGGTGGAACAACCATGTTCAAGGTTTAGGCATTGATGAAGCCTATCAGATTCCCTGGTTAACACTGAAGCAAATGATGATGGATGAGTATTGCCCATGAAGTGAAATCCAGAAAATGGAAGAACAATTCTATAACCTGAAAGTGCAAGGGAATGACATTGTCAGTTACACTACTAGATTTCATGAGCTGGCACAACTTTTCCCAACGATGGTCACTCCTGAGTACAAGCGAATAGAGCAGTATCTGAAAGGGCTTCCTCCAAGTATTGAAGATATGGTGACTTCTTCTAAGCCAGATACCATTCAAAGTGCAATTCGTTTGGCTCATCGCCTGATTGATCAGGCAGTTCGTCGTGGAACCTTGGGGACAAAGGTACCTGAAGAAAAGCAAAACATTGGTAATAAACGAAAATGGAATATCAATTCACCAAATCAATCACAAAAGAACCGACTCAGGTTAGAGTCAACACCGCTATGACAACTGATAAGAAATCTTACGTGGGAAAACTTCCCAAGTGTGAAAAATGTGGGTATCATCATGAGGGTGAATGTAGGCCCTTCATGTGTAACAGATGTGGAAGACGTGGACATTTAGCGAGGAATTGCCGAGCTCCTGTACCTACATCAGTGACAGATAGCAACAGGGATAATAGAAGTTGTTTTAAATGCGGAGTTGTAGGTCATCTCAGGAAGAATTGCCCAAAGCTAACAAATCAAGGTGGAAACAATGCTCGAGGTAGGGCCTTTGTTATTGCAGCCGGAGACGCCAAACGAGATCCAAACCTCGTGACGGGTACGTTCTTTGTCAATAATCATTATACTTATGTCCTATTTGATACGGGGGCAGATAAGAGCTTTATGTCAACTGAATTTAGCACATTAATTGGAGCCAATCCAACTGCATTACACGATAGATACACAATAGAACTAGCCAACGGAAAACTGATAGAAACTAGTGAGATAATTCAAGGGTGTACCTTACAACTAGGAGATTATGTTTTTGCTATAGATCTTTTATCGGTGAATCTAGGAAGTTTCGACGTGGTTGTCGGAATGGACTGGTTGTCCGAAAACCACGCAGAAATTGTATGTTGTCAGAAGGTGGTTCGTATTCCATTCCCAAGTGGGGAGACTCTCTCAATTCATGGTGAAAAGAGCGGGAATGAGTTACAAATCAACACCTGTATGAAAGCCCACAAGTACCTACGCAAGGGATGTTGTCACACCCCGGGCTCTCGGCGGCCCGGGTGCTGTGACCCGAATTGGTTTCATAGATATGTCTCGGTCAGAGTTTATCACTATTTTTCATATGTTTTAAGCGGAAACGTTATTTTATGAATTCATAATTTTACAAAAAATTCACATGCATGGATGTGAAAACCAAATTTTTCATGATTTCTAAATAGTTCATACGCATGGGTATGAAAAACCATATTTCATCGTTTGTAAATAATTTTCAAAATAACTTTTCAGGATTTCATAAAAATTCATACACATAGGTATGAACACCATCATTTCATATTATTGTAAACCGGATTTTTTTTACAAACACATAATTTCAATTCATTTTATAATATCCGGTTTATACATGACTTGGAGGCATAGCTCCAATAGCTTCATGGTCTCACCACAAGATCCTATTCAAGGCATCATAGGCCAAGAATCTCTAATCTTGCTTCTCTTTTACATTTCATTATTACCTGAAAAGTTTTTGAAAATAAAACGTCAACATAATGTTGGTGAATACAAATAACAGACTCGATATGTAAGCATAACATGTTCGGTCCTTTAACCATAATTATTATTGGCAATACCACACATTTTGCAGGTTATTTCACTAATCGATATAACTACTGCATACACTGGTTTATAACTATCACTGGTTAGGAACTACAGCGCAGCGCGTCTTACGTTTTGTTCCCTCCAGCCCACAGCTGGTCACTGGTTAGGTTGCCTGAGCAGTGCGTCTTCCGTTTAACCTTCCAGCCCACCTGTACCAGCCACGTATGGGAATTTCACCCATATGCGGATACGATTTGCAAATCATACGTATACTAATAGCCTAAATGTTGGTCACGTAGTATCCCTTTATGCGTCAAAGTTTAAACATACAATGCTAAAAATGAATTTATATTTAAAAAGAAGTTAAATGTATTCACCTGAATTTTTGATTGGCTGAGTGACAGCTTAGAACTTCTCAATATAAATTGGGCAGCATTTCTGCTTAATCTATCCTTATAACTATTTGCAAGGATCATTCCTGAAGCTTATTTTTCTGCTCCTAAAATAAACCATAACTTCAATATTTTATTTATATGCATAGGATCAGATCTTAACCCTAACCCTGTAATATATGAAATCTTAAATTTGAGATTTAAACTTAGAAATTGAAATAGATACCTAATCACGCATCGACTCCTTACTCAACGAATTTTAGAATGGTCGTAGATTTTAACCTGCAGATATCTTGATCGTCTTTTAAAATGCCTCTGTTGTAAAATTCTTGTTTTGAAGACAAATTTTATTTTTTTTATTTCTTTTTCGTCTTTTGAAGTCATCCGAACTTCAATACACACACACACACATATATATATATATGGAGTTTTGCTTAGTTAGGAAATCAACACATACGTGTTAATATAATTTGTTTACATGAAAAATCACTGCACACGTGCACTTTTGTTGAGTTTTCTTATTTTCATTTTTTTTATTATTATTAGTGTATAATTATAATAATTAATTAAATTCAAATTTTGTTTTTCTTTTAAAACTTTTAAACTATCGCGTTTTATAAAATTATAAATATACGGTTATGACCAACTTATTTTTCTTTACCTTTCTACCTAAGTTTTGTTAAAACGGAGAAAGATCTAATATAATATATTTTAATATTATAATTATTATTTAACCGACTTTTGACTAATCTTAACAACTAATTAGACCCCAACTATTTCGGCTACTTGTTCGTTTAAACGAACGGTGATTTTTAATATTAAATTCTCGAATAATCATATTTTATAAATTAAACAATAACTATTCAATTTATTAGACGAGATCTTATAACTCAAAGGATCGTTTCTATTATTATATTTTTGAGTGATAATATTTTAATTATAAACGAGATAATTTTATTTATATCCATAAAACGAGATGTTACAGATGTCAAGCAATATTAGCGCACGTCATGGAAAGGAAGTCAAAAGAGAAGCGGATATACCGATTGTACGAGAGTATCCAGAGGTATTTCCTGAAGATTTGCCTGGATTACCACCTAACAGACAAGTAGAATTTCGAATTGACTTGGTGCCTGGTGCAGCACCAATAGCTCGATCGCCATACAGACTAGCCCCATCGGAGATGCAAGAATTATCTAACCAACTACAAGAGTTACTGGACAAATGTTTCATAAGACCAAGCTTCTCACCATGGGGAGCACTCGTTTTGTTCGTAAAAAAGAAAGATGGAACCTTTAGAATGTGCATCGACTATCGAGAATTGAACAAGCTGACGATAAAAAAAAAGGTATCCGCTACCGAGGATAGATGATTTATTTGATCAGTTGCAAGGTTCCAGTTTCTATTCAAAGATCGACCTGCGTTCAGGATATCACCAGCTAAGGGTCAAGGACGAAGATGTTCCAATCACTGCCTTTAGAACCCGGTATGGCCATTATGAGTTTTTGGTTATGCCGTTTGGATTGACGAATGCCCTGGCAGTTTTTATGGACCTTATGAATAGGGTCTGTAAACCGTATTTGGACAAATTTGTCATTGTGTTCATCGATGATATACTTATTTATTCCAAGACCAAAGAAGATCATGAGCAACACCTAAGACTTATTTTGGAGTTACTGAGGAACGAAAAGCTGTATACCAAATTTTCCAAATGTGAATTTTGGATAAGAGAAGTACAATTCCTTGGGCATGTAATAAATCA
Organism: Mikania micrantha; assembly: GCA_009363875.1. NCBI lineage: Eukaryota > Viridiplantae > Streptophyta > Magnoliopsida > Asterales > Asteraceae > Mikania > Mikania micrantha. Next base: position 74,083,532 of record CM018695.1, on the reverse strand, counting down.
AAAAAGGAATAATGTTGATCCTGCCAAGATTGAGGCTATCAAGAATTGGAATGCACCCAAAACCCCAACTGAAGTACGTCAATTTCTTGGCTTAACAGGGTATTATAGAAGATTCATTGAAGGTTTCTCTAAGATAGCTTTACCACTTACTACACTGACACAAAAGGATAAGAGATTTGAATGGAGCAACAAGCAAGAGGCAGCATTTCAATTGTTGAAGCAAAAACTATGCAGTGCACCTATTTTATCACTACCTGAAGGAATGGACGATTTTGTAGTGTATTGTGATGCATCACATCAAGGCTTGGGCTGTGTGTTGATGCAGAAAGACAAAGTCATTGCATACGCATCCCGGCAGCTCAAAATACATGAGAAGAACTACACTACGCATGATTTGGAACTAGGAGCTGTAGTGTTCGCACTCAAAATCTGGAGACACTACCTTTATGGTACAAAGTGTACTATTTACACTGACCATAAAAGTCTCCAGCATATCTTCGATCAAAAAGACTTGAATATGAGACAACGTCGCTGGATTGAGTTACTCAATGATTATGATTGCAATATTCGCTATCATCCTGGTAAGGCAAATGTTGTTGCAAATGCTTTGAGCAGGAAAGAGCGAACCAAGACATTACGAGTGCGAGCTTTGGGGATGACTATTCAGACAAACCTTACTGCCCAAATTCGAAATGCCCAAATTGACGCCTTTAAGGAAGAAAACTTGCAGAATGAATCCTTGCGAGGCTTGGATAAGCAATTTAGGTCAAGACTGATGGAATTCGCTACTTTGCAAATAGAGTCCGGGTACCAAACTTTGGGAACCTAAGGAGCTTAGTAATGGATGAAGCTCACAAGTCTCGATACTCTGTACACCATGGCTCTAATAAAATGTATCACGACCTCAAGGAGCTTTATTGGTGGCCTAACATGAAGGCAGACATCGCACTTTATGTTAGCAAATGTCTAACCTGCTCTAAGGTTAAAGCTGAGTATCAAAACCATCAGGGTTATTGCAACAACCAGAGATTCCACAATGGAAGTGGGAACAAATTACAATGGACTTTGTCACGAAACTACCCAGAACTTCTAGTGGCTATGACACTATTTGGGTAATAGTCGATCGTCTCACAAAGTCTGCACATTTCTTGCCTATGAAAGAAACTGATAAAATGGACAAACTCACGAAGTTATACATAAAGGAAGTAGTTTCTCGACATGGAATTCCAACCTCCATCATCTCTGATCGAGACAGCAAATTCACCTCACGAGTATGGCAGACCCTACATGAGGCATTGGGTACTCGTTTGGATATGAGTACAGCATATCATCCTCAAACGGATGGTCAGAGCGAAAGGACTATCCAAACTCTGGAAGACATGCTTCGAGCATGTGTGATTGATTTTGGAAGCAGTTGGGATACACATCTACCTTTGATCGAATTCTCATACAACAACAGTTATCACACGAGCATCAAGGCAGCACCATTTGAAGTGTTGTACGGTCGTAAATGCCGATCACCTATATGTTGGACCGAGATTGGTGAAAGTCAACTCACAGGTCCAGAACTCATTCAGGAAACGACAGATAAAATCTTTAAAATTCGAGACAGACTACGAGCCGCACAAGATCGCCAGAAGAGCTACGCTGATGTGAGATGCAAACCATTGTCTTTCCAAGTTGGAGACCGGGTCATGTTGAAGGTTTCACCTTGGAAAGGTGTTGTAAGATTCGGAAAACGTGGAAAATTGAACCCTCGATACATAGGACTGTTTGAAATCATTGCAAAGGTGGGACCCGCTGCATACAAACTCAAACTACCACCGGAACTCAGTGGGGTGCACGACACATTTCATGTATCAAATCTCAAGAAGTGTTTGTCAGATGAAACGCTTGTGATACCGTTGGAAGAAATCCAAATCGATGATCAATTACATTTCATAGAGGAACCGGTGGAAATCATGGATCGGGAAGTAAAACAGTTGAAACAAAGTCGTATTCCAATAGTAAAGGTATGTTGGAACTCAAGGAGAGGACCGGAATTTACCTGGGAACGTGAAGATCAGATGAAACTCAAAAACCCCCCAACTGTTTGATGACACCTCAGTCTTGGGAAGCACAAACTGAATTTCGGGACGAAATTCCAATAACGGGGGGAGACTGTGACAATTCGCAATTCCAGGTTAGTATTTCGTCTCTTAGTCTTAATTAAGTCTTATTAAGATTAAAATAATAATAAAAACTCATGAATCAAAGAAAGAAAAATTGCGCACATTTGAAACGTAAATCGCGAAAAATTTGCGAAAAGACAATTCGGCATACGTAATTGTCAAATTCTTGACAACCCGAACTTCCTAATCATATTATATTCTTAATGATATGTAATTGGAAGTATAACAATGGTGGTTGATCAAATGTAGCAATTCCCAAAGAAACGCGCGAAGAAGCCGAAACCATAAAAGTCATGTGTTGGATGATCCCTTTCACACTAATACATTCTAATCTGGTTCAATAGATATTTTGATGAAAAATATCTGATCAAACTTAATCAAGAAGCAAGAATTCCATAAGTATCCAATAGTTGACTTTTCAAGTCAATATTTTTGCCTTATCTACACCCATTCTCCTCAAAATTCGACCAGACCACTTCACTTACTTTCTGGAGCATCAAACAACATCTGATAAACATTTCTAACTAATCCCAACCAACAATCAAGACCAAGGATCAATCAATCAAAGAATCAACCTCCAAAAAGTTGATTTTGGGTGGATTTTCAATCCAAATCACAACCAAGTAAGTCATGACCTAAATTTTCAGTTTGAATAGCTTCATATAGCATAAATAAACATGTTTGAATGATGGTTAAAGTTTGGAAACCATCAGATGCTCAAAAACCATGAAAAAGACATTTTTGTCGAAAAACCTGATTTTTCAAAGTTAAGCAAATCGAGATTTTTCTTCACCAAACTCTAGATATATGTTAAATATTAGGATCTGGAAATTTTGGCCCGGCAAAAATGTCAAAATATCGATTTTGGCACGCAAAAACCATGTTTGGCCTGTGTGTCTCGGCCAATGGCCCCAGGCGGCCCCTACGCGGCCCGTGCGTCCCGGCCATGCGGCCTTGCGTCCTGGCCACCGGCTAGCCAAGGCCAAGGCCAGGCCGGCTCAAGCCATTGATTAGGACGCGGCCAGACCACCAAGCCACCACCGGACCGCCGCCGGATCGCCACCGTTGACCACCGTTGACCACCGATTTTAATAAAAAGGACATATTTTTAATCGATTTCGCGTTTCGGACTCAATTTTTCAGTCCGTTTCCCAATTCGAAAATCTGATTTCAGTCTGGAAACTGATTAAGAATCCGATTATTACACGAAATTCACTTTTCGCGTCGGTTTTCCATACAAATAACCATTTTCAATCAATTTCGCATTCTGGACTCAGCTTTGCGATCTGTTTCGCAATTCGGAAGCCCGATAATCGATTTAGTAGCAGATTGGAGTTCCGATTGTGACCGGAATTCAGTTTTATTATCGGTTTTCAATATGACAACCTATTCTTTGTCAATTTCGCATGCCGGACTCAGTTTTGCGATCTGTTTCGCAATCCGGAAGCCCGATAATCGATTTAGAAGTAGAATTGGAGTTCCGATTGTGACCGGAATTCAGTTGTATTATCGGTTTTCAATATAAAAACCTATTTTTTGTCGATTCCGCCTTCCAGACTCAGTTTTATGATCTGTTTTGTAATATGATAATCAGATTTCAACCCAGAAGTCGATTGAGAATCCGGATTTGATACAAAAGTTAATTTCTCACCAAATCAAGTACAAACAACTCACCGAACTTTAATAAATTACAGATTTGGAATCCAGGAACTAGCAATACGAACATTGTATTATGTTTATTGATTTATATCAACTGAGGTGAGTTCACAAACCCCTTTTCTGTATTTTGGCTTTTGAACTCGGGGAATGAGAAAACATAAAAACTCATTTGAAACATCTTGATTATTGTGAAGCTTTGAAATGCTTTTGATACAATTGTGAAACATGAAACCTGATTTGATCAGGTGGAACTCTGAAACGCTTTCGATACATTTTGTGAAACATGAGACCTGATTAGATCAGGTGGAACTCTGAAACGCTTTTGATACATTTTGTGAAACATGATACTGATTGGATCAGATGGAACTCTGAAACGCTTTCGATACATTTTGTGAAACATGAAAACTTATTTGCATTATGTGAAACGCTGAAACATTTTTGAAACACTTTGTGAAACACGAAAACGAAAGCGTTGTAAAACATTTGGTTGAAACACGTGACAGTGGGGCGAAACATATGACCAAACTTGTCATTATTTCACGGGTTACACATTTGTCGCTAAGTCCCCTATTCTGTAACCGTTAACCGTGGGGGGCGTGATTATTGAGAATAGATTCTATTTGTGATTGACAATCGTCGCCCGTGGTTCGTAGCTAAAACCACGACTGGATGTCGAGCGGGCGCTCAATAAGGCTAAAACACACAATGTCCCGCGACAAGGACATTGGGAAGGGGCAAACACTGAACTCGTCAGCTCGGTTACGGGAGCCCAGGAGTTATAATTGGACATTTGGTCGGGAACTAAACACGACATTGTTGGAAGGAACAATGTTCGTACTTGATACCAATGTTTTACATCCAGTTTGGGACATTAATATTTCTTAACTCTTTTTATGCAAACATTTGAATCGTTTGAGATACATTACATACATTTTTAACAAATAAACTTGTGAACTCACCAGCGATATGCTGATTGTTTTAAATCATGTTTTCTCAGATACATAGTATTACAGGGGGTGGAGCTGGGAGCTCAATTTTGGGAGACATATGGTGGAGTCTATGAGAGATAGACTCAACAGTGTGATATATCGCATAGTGTATATGTGTAATAGCATTATATATATATGTGTCAAACTCAGATAAAACTGTTATTACATTAGGCTTGTGGCTAATGTAGTTGTAATATTGCTCTGTAATATAGAAACATGTGTGTCTTTTGTTGTAAATCATGACTGTGAAACCTTGAAAGTCACACCGTACGCTTCCGCAACGACTAGGGTGTGACAGTTTTTCATGAAGTGGTCAGGGCTTCCACATTTGAAGGACGACCGGTTTATTGGAGTGGTTTGTCGAAGTGTTTGGTTTAATGGTTGGGCAGGAAATTTACAGTATTTAGCATAATGTCCTACTTGATTACAGTTTCGACAAACAGGACACGATCCTGTTATATGACTTTCAGAAACAGGTGCACCATAGTTCTTCACTACTGGTTTGCTCTAACTAGTCTCAGCCGGAGCCTTTGTTTTGTACTTGCCAAACCACTTTCGTTTGGTACCTTTAGAAACATTCGAGCTACCGACATCACTACGGCTCACTGCCATCTGAGTTTTTGTGGACAACGTACCACTACTTACCGCCTCATCAATATGCTTAGTGGTCAACAAAATTGTACGTTTGAGAGTTGTAGGTTTAGCTGCAGTCACCATTCCCCGAATCTGGGAACCAGACCCTTAATGTACTTCTCAATCAAGGCAGCTTCCGTAGGAAACATAGTGGGAAGTAAGCAAGTAAGCTCATGAAAACGATCAGTATAAGCTAAACAATCAGCACCGACCATTGAATGATTCCAGAATTCCTCCTGGAGCTTTTGGATTTCAGTGATTGGGCAGTACTCTGACATAATCAGAGTTTTAAATTCGTTCCAGCCCATAGAATCAACTGTAGCTGAGCCCAAAGTTTTAGCCTGGGTATTCCACCAGGTTAAAGCTGAGTCCTTCAAAGAACAAGCAGCATAAGACACCTTATGCTCTGCCAAACATTGGCTGATCTTGAGTTTCGTTTCCATTTCCTCGATCCACCTAATAAGACCAGACGCTCCTTCTTTGCCCGTGAAAGTAGGAGGGTTGCAGGAAGCAAAGTACTTGTAAGTACATCCTTGCTGTGGTGGATCAGGAGCAGTTGCCTTTGTGGTTGTTGCACCGGTGGTATTAAGAGTTTCTACGTGGCCACCAGTAGCGTTATGTTCTACATGATCATGATCCCCACCAGAACCCACAGTGATATGAGGTTGGTGGTGTGTTAAAACACCACAAGCTGATAGATGTTCTCTCACTATTCGTGCTATCATCGCTTCATTTGATTCGGATCCACTTGCACCAGCAGGTGGAGCAGTGTTCACTTCAGGGTTCACTGGTGGAACAATATTTGTCTCCAGATTTCCAGGCGGAACCATGTTCGTTTCCGGATTAACACGTGGATCCGGATTTGATTCTACGTTCACAGGTGGGACTTGTACCGGTTCAGGGTTAGTAACGTTCTTGGTAGCTTTCTTAGCTGGTCGACCTCTTTTAGGAGCCATTGTTCTGCTCACATGCAGACAAACTCAGGTCAGCTCAAGAACATCAAAGATATAACCCGTTCTATCACATAAGTTCAATCATATTCAGTTACACTGAAAATTTATGTTGAAATGTGATTATAAGAAAATATAGTATAACTACATTGATATAGTTCAGACATGTTCTCAATACACAGAAATAACACAAATGTTCGTAGTTATACTTAGTCCTGTTAAAACCGGGCATTACAACGGATCAAAACAAGGATTTACCCGTTAAAACATCGTGTTCTTCGTTTATAATCCATCCTAGCCATTCATCTAGACAATAATCAACAACCCTAACTATCTCATTACGTTCAAAATCAAGATCTAATCAATCATTATCAAGCTAGAAGGTTAAAACGAACCGTTACTATCTGACGGATTTCTTCGCGTAGAACAACGATCAGGGCTTGTAGATTCGTTCCTTGGGATGATCTGAACGTTTAAAATCCTTTGAAATTGAGTTTGGGATGAAAAAATATGTGTTTGGACGTCTGGAAGTGAAAGAAGTTCGAGATAGAAGAAAGTGTGTGACTTCCCATGCAATCTGATCCTTAAATCACATTTTGCCGACTCCAGACATGCCAGGCGTACCGCCTCAACCCAGGGTTTGGCCCGCCCCAGCCTCTTTTCGTCCCATTTTTGATCTTATCTTCGTCTCGCGATTCCGGACAATCCGTAACTCCGTTTTGCGCACGGTTTTCGCCCACGTTCACCATTTTTCGCATACTATCAACCGGTAATAATTACAATAGCTAAAACAACGTGGATTTCAAGCACGACCAAATGTTCTCACGTCATTGTTGCCGAAACTCTCGTATGCAATTGTCACATCCGCAATACATTGCAGGTATACTTATTAGTTTATATAAAAAATGACAAGGGAGTAACAATAAATGCAGAAACATAAGTGTCGTTTCCAAAACCTATATGTGATATTTTTTATTTTAAATTTAATAATTAATTATTTCACTCAGATTTATTTTAAAATAAATTACTTTTAATTAAAAAAAAAGGTGAGTGATATTATTAAGTTTCCAAAGATAAAACATGTCATGTGGTATGTCTGTTTGTTGACTTGACTTTAACTTTTACATGTGGGGAATAATAACTTTTTTTGAACGGCATTTGATCTCAACGTGTAAACTACTGATTATCAGGCTATGTCACCAAGGTCTAGTTACCATGACCTCCGTTGAGACTCCACCACCATCACAGGAGGAAACCGCACCGGAAAACCCCCTGACCTCCCAAGGACCCGGCCCTATTTCGCCTTAGAAGGGATTTGAACTCGTGACCTTCCATAGGAAAACTAAGGGGGTTAGTAGGGCTGTAAACGAACCGAACGAACACGAACGAGCCCTTGTTCGTGTTCGTTCATTTAACTTTTAACTTGTTCACGAACGGTTCACGAACACTTACCAAACGAAAATTCTTGTTCGTGTTTGTTCATTAAGGAATTTAGCTTGTTCACGAACGGTTCACGAACGCTAACGAACACATATTATTTAAACAATAAAAATGAACATTTTTAATCTCAAGCAATGGAGATAATAATTTATAAATATATAAATTAAGATATTATAGTATTAAACAAAAATAACTTAAGTCTTACGGTACTAAACTAAAAATTAAAAATAAACACATTTAATAAATAAATATAATAAATGAACTTAACCGAACGTAAACGAACATGTTACCGAACGTTCACGAACACAAATGAACGAACACAACCTCTGTTCATGTTCGTTCCTTTAACTAAACGAACGGAATTTCTTGTTCGTGTTCGTTCGTTTATTAAACGAACGAACATAAACGAACTTCCCGCCGAACGGTTCACCGTTCGGTTCGTTTACAGCTCTAGGGGTTTCCATTAGGCTAGCTAGAAGCCCTTGGTTGTGGGGAATAATAACTAGGTGATCTTATAAGTGATAAATTCATGTTCCCACTAAAAGTTTATTCCTTAGAGTTTTTCTCTTCATTAGAGTTTTTCATCTATCAAATCAAACCCTAGTTTTGTAACTTTCTCTTCATTAGAGTTTTTCATCTAATAAAAAAATTGTTTTTTTTTTTACTAAAATTCACTTTTAATCCGTTGATTTGTTTAAATAATGTTTTCATTCAAAAGTTTTAAAATTTCGTTTTTTTTTGTTTCCTAATGCATGTAATCTGTCTAATTAATTCCAACTCACCAATATTTTTTGACCATTTGGCTAAGTACTTTGATGACCAAACTCACCTAGTTGTAGCTAAATCAGTTGAGATTGTGAGATTGACATCTCTAGCTATAATCACTGTATATAATTCATCTGTGTTACTACATCATAGTTGAACATGTTCTTTCATTTCCATGCCCACATCGACCTACACATTAGATTAGAGAATAAAAAACAACAAATCCTTAAAAAATATTAGGAACTAAAAATAATTTAGAAACTAAAATTAGTTGAGAATCTCAAGCGTATACCGAAATATTTAAGGGGAATCTACCAAAAATAAAATTACCAAAATAATAATAAACAATAAATCAAAATAATAATAAATAATAAATCAATGATATTTAGCCACTTGTTTAAGCTATATACGTCAGTTTTATGTGCATTTTTGTCTCAAGAAGAAACATACAAGCCTACATGTTGCATCTTTGTCGGAGTCTAACTGGGTGTCTTAAGACCTCCTTTTCTACCGACGCACTTAGAGACCGCCATAAATCCATGTCTAAATTGGGCGTCTTAAGATGTAGGTAGAAAATGGGTCTTAAGACACCCATTTAGACCACGACAGAGAAACCAACATGTGGGTCCATATGTTTCTTTCCGAGACAAAAAAATTACATGAATTTGGCGTTTAATTTGGCAAGTAATTTGATTATACCAAAAGTCTTTTTATTTGAAATATATATGCTATTTTATTTAATATAAATATTTTTCAAAAAAAAAAAACATTTATAGCAACACACAATGTGTTAGTAAAAGAATATAGTATACACTTGATCTGTATTAATGTTCATTTATTTAACTAATCAAATTAAGTTTTTTTGTTCATGTCATTCACTTATAAGGTCGTGTATTTAATTATGTTAAGTATACTTGTAATAAACTCTCGATCATCTATCTCAAATCATAGACATAATAAACAAGCTTTAGTATATATTACATTATATACCTTTATTTATTATTTTTTAACAACAAATTTTTGCACCAATCATCAATATGTGTCTTTTTGGCAAAAGTAATCGAATTATTGAGCTGTCTTCAATTGTGAATCTTTAATTTTCTTACAATTGTGTTCAAACAAGGTAAGGAAGATGCCCATGGCCATGGTGGTTCATCAGCATCTCACAGAATCTTAGTAAATTAGGCAATTAGCAAAGTCTGTTCATCACTTATACTCCATCTCAAAATTAAAGCCAAGCCCCCTGCTAAACTTCCAGTCTTCAATACAATGACAAATTGTTTCTGCCACTAAGAAGCTTCAAACGTCGATTAATTACACAAGAACAAAGGCAAGCTTGTGATTTTCTTGTTACTTGCTCCTAATTAATTCACTACTTGTTAATTAACAGTTTGGTGTGATATATGTACATGTGTGTGTGTTTGCACAGATCGATCGATTGATGACTTCATATATGGTTTCGTCTTCAGAAGACGAAGATAACATCTCCGTGGAGAAGTATTTTAACAGCTTATACATCCCATATAAAAAGATAGAATCATCCACCAACAACTTTGCTGATGAAAATCTGTTTGCACAAGGTACCATTTTTAAGGTTTACAAAGGACAACTCTCTCAATCTGCAGGAAACCTGGTCAACATCGTTGCACGGCAGACTCTCCATACAACCATTGTGTTTAACGAGTTGATAAATTCTAAAAATCTCAACCACAAAAACATCGTCATTCCTTTTAAGTGTAATGACGAGTTGAAAGATGATCATCGCCAGCTGCCAGCGAACATTAAGCGCCCGCAGCAGGCAAATGTCTCCCTTTTCAAGTTTAATAACTTTAATGAGGGGACAATAGTGTGCATCATAAACAAGCACGAAGCCAATGGAAGTCTCGATAAGCATCTAAGCGGCTCAGCTCTCACTTGGAGGCAAAGATTAAACATATGTCTCAGGGTTGCACATGCCTTGAAGTACCTTCATTATGATGCAGCAAAGTATCATTATGTCATACATGGTAATATCAAAAGCTCCAAAATTTTACTAGATGAAAACTGGGAACCCAAGTTAAATGGTTTTGGATACGCTCTTAAAGCTAAAAAACATCAGCTTCAAGTTACTAGTAAATACAATGGCGCATTACAGTATATGGACCCAGCATATGAAAACACCAGAGGCTTGACTCATAAGTCAGACGTCTTCTCCTTTGGTGTCTTGTTGTTTGAAGTCTTGTTTGGGAAAGAAGCATCGATCCAGAACAATGATAATTGGTATTTTGCTCGACTAGCCAGGTCACATTATGAGGAGGGAAGACTAGATGATATGATCAATCCCGATCTTCGAAAACAAATGAGCTTGGATACATTAAATATGTTCTCCGAAACTGCGTATTATTGCTTAAAAGAGCTACGAACACAACGTCTGGATATGATTCAAGTTTTCTCAAGACTTGAAAAAGCTTTGGAGCTTCAACTCAAGCATGTAATCCATTTAATTACTTCTCTTTTCTTCACCTTTAAATAGCAGTCTGCATGTGCGTTTTCTGCTTAATTTGATTCTCATTAATTAACTAACTGCAATTATTCATATTAATTAAAGGAACGTCCAACAGATAATGAAGTTGAAAGTACATCATCCAACCACTTACAGGTAATTATGATTTTTAGTTTTTAATTATCGTAATCCAGTTTTTGAACATATGTGATACTTGATGAAACTAAAAAACAAACAGGTGATGTAATATAGGGTGCATCATTTGTTAGATATTAATGTTTTGCATCTTAACGGGTCAAACAAATGATTGTGTAATTAAGTAAGATTAGAAGGTTAGTATGGGTAAATCTAGTTAGTCGGTTAACAGTTAGTTATTTGACGCCCTTAATTGTAATTAACTGCTATAGTTAACTGCCATTAGAAGGCTATAAATAGCCACACATGTACAGACTTGATGTGTTAATCGAATGTATGTATTTGGTATCATATTTGCACTGTTTCTGTTCATATTCGAATACTACACTTGTTTCTTTCGTTCGCACTCTAATATCATTTTCTTTCCTTTAACAGGTGATATTGCAGAAGAAAAGCTTGAGTCACTTGAAATTTAGATTGAGTGATATAGAGTTGGCAACCAATAACTTCTCTGAAGCATGCTGCATTGGGTCAGGTGGCTATGGTAAGGTGTACAAAGCAAAACTAGAACATTTTGATGGCTTGGGTTCATTGGTGGTTGAAGGGGAAAACAAAATTGTGTTCCCTAAGAAACATAGCATTGTAGCTATTAAACGCATCTCTAGTAGAATAGACGGTCGAGGAGAAGAAGGGTTTTTTGCCGAAATTGAAATGCTCAGTAATTGTAGGCATCCAAATATAGTTTCTCTTCTAGGCTTTTGTGACGAGCGATCTGAGATGATTCTTGTTTACGAATATGTATCTAATGGAAGCCTTGATGATTGTTTGAGAAACACTAATAACATGAATAGTCTTACTTGGGCTCAACGTATACAAATTTGTCTTGATATTGCACATGGATTAAATTACCTTCACACAAGCACAAAGGAAAAACAGACCATAATACACCGTGATATAAAGAGTGCCAACATTTTATTGGATGATAACTGGGTGGCAAAGATTGCTGACTTTGGGCTCTCCAAGTTACACCATTTATGTGCTCAACGCAGCACCGTGGTTACCCAAAACATTGCGGGGACAGAAGTATACTTGGATCCAGAATATATGAGTACCGGTAGATTGAAATGTAAATCAGATGTTTACTCTTTTGGTGTCGTTGTGTTTGAAATGATGTGTGGGAAGTTGGCATATGATACAACTTACAATGAGAAGGGACTTCCATCAGCTGTACGACAACGCTTCAACGAGGGAACATTGAAGGAATTGGTAGATCCAAAAATGAAAGAAGTCGATGAAAACATTTCTATGCTAATCGGAGGGGTCAATCAGCATTCGTTGGACACATTTTCGAAAGTTGCATATCAATGTTTGGCAGAAACTCAATCCAAGCGTCCAACAATGGAAGTCGTTATTAAAGAACTTATGAGAGCATTAAACTTTCAAGTAAGGGTATATATCTTTTCAATTTAATTTTTTTTATTAGGTTAATTTAAGTGTAATGATTCACAGAAATCCAAGAACCTTCATATATCACTAGAAGACATAAGTTCAGGCACAATAAACTTCAGTGATTGCAAATGCATTGGATCTGGAAGATTTTGGAAGCTTTATGAAGGAGAAGTTGCACTTGCCAATGGATATACTCCTATTATTGCAAAGCGTTGGAGTAAAAAGTCTGATCAAAGACAAATTCAGTTTTTGACAGAGCTTGATATTGTTTTCAAGTATAAACACAAGAACATCATTGCACTTGTCGGGTACTGCAACGAGATGGATGAAAACATCATAGTTTACGAGCATGCCTCTAACGGAAGACTTGATAAACATTTGTGTGATCCGAGTGTTACATGGATGGAACGCCTCAAGATATGCATTGACGTTGCAAACGGACTGGAATTTCTTCACAACAGCAGTGTAGAGCATGAGGATTCGATAATACATAGAGACATTAAAAGCGGTAGCATTCTACTTGATGGTGATTGGAATGCTAAAATTTACAATTTTGAGCTCTCCTGCAAAATGAATTTTTTTAACAGGGCTGAACATCTGGATGATAATGATAGCAATTCATTTGGATACACAGACCCACAATACAAATTTGTGGGATTCTTGAGGGAACACTCTGATATATACTCATTAGGTGTGATTTTATTTGAGGTGTTGTGTGGGAGAATGGCCAGGCTAGAGGGTTGTGAGGATCACTCTCAATCCTTAGGCCCTTTAGCTGTTAGGCACTACAATGAAAAAGGGAACCTAGATGAGATGGTATTTGAGAATATTAAGGAACAAATTGCACCACTTTCATTAGCTACTTTTGCTCATATTGCCCTTAAATGCTTAAAGGATGAATGGGAAGATAGGCCATCGGCAAGTGATGTGGTGAAACAACTTACAAATGCCTTGAAATTTCAAGTAAGTATTCATACACTTAATTTGTACCAAAAACTTTAATTAAAATTAAAAAATATATATATATCATGTGTTGCCGAATCTTTAAAGAAATTCAACATGTTACATGCAATGTTGTGAACAAAAATAAAAAATCTTACAAGATAAACATAGATAGAATCTATTTAATTGAAGCATTCTTTTTGTGTTTTTATTTTGCTTTTGAAGTATGCTAAAAGTAAAATTTTAGCTGATTGATTAATATATACACACATACACATACATAGGAGGATTATGATATATGGGAGCCTAAACTGCCTAAAGACTACAAGGAAATCATCCAAATGTCAAAGAATTTAGAGATCGACAATTCTATTGAATCGAAAAAGGATCTCTACGACATATTCTCTAAAGGAATCCTCCTTCAAAACGACAAAGTGGTAATCATATATCATTTTCTCAAAATTTTAATTAAAATGGATATTTAACTACTTACCAAATTAATGTTATCGATCAAAGGGATGTGATGTCCCAAGATCATACATGCATTTTTGTATACACATGACATAATTTGGATTTGGTTCGTATTTCTTCGTATCTAGTTGTTTTCATTTGGCCCTAATGGAGAAAGAAATGAGATGATATCGGCAAGAATGTTTTCATATAAAAACCGCACCTCATACAGATGGCAGTCTGTTCAAGAATCAAGGTTTGCATCTCATTCTTTGCGTTTTTGTTTCTAAACATGTATGTGAGTCCTACTTCAACTTGCTGTCCAAATTACAAAACTATTTCCTTGATTTTGAGGAAACTCAATATATATATGTATGTATGTATGTAAACATATATATGGGTCTAGCTTCTTTGTGTTTTAGGAGGGGAGCTAACTAGATGAATATATTATATATATAGACTCGTTTAATAATTTATAACAAGTGCAGGTTTTCGAAAGTAGCGGAGATGCTTGATATCTCGAATCTGAAGATCCATATCAAGATAACAACTCAGTTTTTAGCTCCGGGTGTGAATTATGGGGCTTACATCATATTCAAATTTTGTGATGCAAGAAAATTTTCAAGTAAGCCAATGTATGTGAACCTAAAGTACAACAGGAGGGGAGAGGAGTCACATGCATATTTCGCAACATGGAGAGACAATGACTGGATGATGATCGAGTTATGTCGATTTTTGACTCACAAGAAAGATACCAGTTTTGAGGTTACACTAGCAAGTTTTTCACAATACTATTGTGGAAAGTGTTCCATCTATATTGAAGGCATTGAGTTTCGAGTGGTCACTGATCATTACAATAAAGTAAGTTTGAAAATACTGCTTGCTAGCTTTCACAAAGTTTCCGTTCGATCTCTCCCTCTATATATATATTCTAAATTTATTCCTCTTAATTGTGTTTTAATTAAATTCGTTTATAATAAGTTTATATAACGTACATGTATACATGCATGATCTTGTATATATATAATTTTTAATTAGATGAAAAGTGAAGAAATTGAGGATCAGCAAGTTCTTAACATCAAACCCTTGGATGAAAAGATGACATTGCTAAACGAACTCAAGGAAAAGAAACACCTTATTCTTTCAGCAAAAGAAGTTCTATATGACTACCCTAATGCGAAGCATTTTCATTTGAAACCCTCAACTGAGTCGAGGTATATACTACATATATGGTTATCAATTAAACATTCTAATTAACTAACTAATTATTCTAACTGTACGTTCATAGTATGTAGAGAAAATTACTTAGATGGTGCATATGGTTTGCTAGTGTTTCAATCTTGGTCCCTAAGTTTTATAAATTGCCCATATGGTCACAAACTTTAAACGTTTGTAACACATATAGCCCTTATGTAAGAGTAATTTTGTTAAACATGTGAAACTAATTTAGCGACCTAAGGATTATGTGTGTTACAAATGTTTAAAGCTCCTGACAATATGAGTTATTTATGAAACTTTCGGACCAAGAGTTAAATATTAGCAAACCACATGAACCATCCCAGTAATGTACTCTAATTCGTATCTTGAATTCCTATCTAGCTATTTACATGCATGACCTCCCTATATATACATTATACATACATTATGGGTATGTGCAGATCATTCCAAGAGGTGATTGAGTTACTACCACAACAAGTATTACGAATCAGTTGCAAAATTCACAGTCAAATGTTGTCACGAGATACAGAATATTTATGTTATCTTGTTTTCAAGCTTTCAGAAAAATGTGGTGGATTGCATTGTCCGGTGAAAGTACGAGACCTCCATCGAAATCGAAACAAATTAAGATCAGAGGCAGAAATTGTTTATTTCAGATCCCCAGGCCCATGGAATATTATACATGGAAACATTAATACCAGCGTTCCATGCAAAAGGGAAGATGATGAAGATGGATGGATGGAGGTTCAGGTGTCGAGATTAAATTCAAATCAACTTAAAAATGGTTGTATTTCGGTAAATCTGAAACTCATAACTTACGAGGGAACCATGTCTGGTCTTCTTCTATGTTGCTTAGAGTTGAAGCCCATGTAATATTCTTATAAAAAATTAATTTGTGGTATTTGTAGATCGGGCTGGGAGGGTTTTTATATGTATGTTATACTAAAGTTGTCATCTAAATATGCAAGAAGTGTAAGCTTATAGCTTGCCTGTTAATACTAGGGGTGTAAACGAGTCGAGTAGATCCTGAGGTCGTTAAGTGTAGGATCGGGTTATACACTTTGCATCACACTTAGACAAGTTATCTTCTACAAGATTAATAGATGTGGAATCTCTATCAATCTTCTTATACACCAAATAACAATGAAAGCTAAAGCACACAGAAAATACTTCAAGATCAAAGTATATTTAACTCAATTGTAAAGTGTACAAGACTTGGGAGCTGTTTGTTTGGGTCTGAATCTGAATGGTTCAGATTCAGATCGTTTGTTTCGTGCAAAAAAAACACATTTGAATAGATTGGAACAAGTCTGAATGGGAGAAAAGGAGGCTACATCGTCTGAATGGGAGACACAACACTGCCGCTTCACCATCGCTCAGCCACCACCGCTGCTTCACCATCGCTCAGTCACCACCGCTGCTTCACCATCGCTCAGCCACCACCGCCGCTCGACCATCACTCAGCCACCACCGTCGCTTCACCATCGCTCAGCCACCACCTCCGCACCACCATCGCTCAACCACCAACTCTGTTGTATTACACATCGCTGGTTCGAAGATGCTCGAAATCGATGGGGACGGCGACAACTGGAGCCTTCGGCTGGGAACCTCGGTGGTCGAAGACGATGAAGGGCTAGGGCGATGGTCAATGGTTCACGGTTTGAGGTCGTTTGATGGTTCGCGATGAAGGGGAATGTCTGGCTAAGGAACCTCGCACTGCACCAGATCGCACCTCGCACCAGCAGGGGAACCTCGATGGTTCATTACGGAAAGGGTTTTTAACAAAAAAAAAGATTTATTTATTTCATTCAAATGTGCAACCAAACAGTCTTAACCGGTTTAACACTTAATGGTTCAGATCCTCTTAACCATTTAGACATCTTAATTATTGAGCACTTAATGATTTAGATCCAACCTAACGGCCCCATATTTTTCAAGCACACATGTTGAGTTACAAGTGAAAGTTTATATACTAAAAGCTACAGTTGTATCATCGTAGGGTTATAAAGCTGGATAAAATACTAGAAACAAACTAATGTTAAAAGTAGTATAATGTTATGACTTGAAAGACCAAGGCATATTAGTTACAATTAATACAAATAACGTAATTTACTTTTACATTAATTACATACACTATAAAAGGTATTTATGTAAAATGTCTTCTACTAATCTGGCAGATGTGCCTAGTTGATGACTATCATGGGAATGTCTTCTGATTTGGTCTTGATGGTAGAAAACACCTCTGAAACCTTCTTGAACAAGCCATGCATCAGCAGAGGAATCTCCTCAGAAGTTCTTGTATCGGAAGCTGCTTTATCAAGCCCTTCAAATCATCGAGGCTTGCAATGTGTTGTTTTCTGCAGAAGCTTTGTCTTCTGCCTTTGTCTTTGGAAGTACAAAGTTATCTTTCGGAAGTATTTAGCCTTCCGAAGGTTTAACATACTGTGACATCCAGTACCAGATCGTCCGGCAAGTCCGTACGGTATGTGTACTTTCACATATTTACTGTCTGTAAATACATGTATATGAACAGTGTTTGTATTAACAGAATTCAAAATACAAGATACAGTTGTACGTATTTATGTGAAAACTTAAATACCGTAAGTACAACACTCATAATAAACAATAGTTGTTGGTATTCAGGTGAAAAACTAAGTACAGTTAAGACAACGAATCAAGAATAACAACGATGTTCAAGTAAATAACAAGAACGAGTCGGTTGCGATCTGATATCCCTAGATGACAGGAATCAGATGGCCGACAAATCAGTATGAAAACAATTTGAAAACAGGATGTTTAGTTGAGTCCGCCAGTGAGGAAATACAATTAAAGACATAATTGTAGTGTCGTTTCAGAATAACGAACTGACAGTGTGTTTGCATGAGTGACGATTCACACAAACATATCTGTGAGTTTAACGTTCTGAAATGATGACTGGAAAGTAGAAAACAAGAATCATAAAGCAAAACCATTGTCGTGTTCGTTCGGGTGACGATTCGAACGAATACGTGCGATAGTGACGCGTTCTGACGAAACGAAAACGAAATACGACACGAACGATAATAATTTAAAGAAATGTAATATTTTATATTTTTACAATTTTGAAACTCATCAAAAATAATTAAAACTACTCTTTTTATTTTAAAACATGTAAACTACGCGTTACGTTCCGGAAACACAACGAAGGCAAAAACCGAGCAACCGAAACGAACCCGAACACCGCGGGGTATAAAAACCCACTTGCAAGCATTAATTTTCATTTATTTCAATCACCTACTCATCCTCTCTCTAAAAAATTCGGAATCCTCTCTCTCTAAGATTTCATCAAGAAAACCCATAGAACTCTCAATTCTTGATGGATTTTGGTGCTCTTGGTGTCCACGCGTAGCTAGTAACGAGCTCTACAAGGAAGTACAACCGATCTAGAGGTTTACCCACTGGAAATCGAGGTAAAGAGCAAAAGAAACCCACGAAAGTAGGGTTTTTGTGCATTCTTGTTCGACCCACACACGTTTAACAGGTCCAGGAACCACCCCCCAAGACCCGAACACCTTTGAGGATCCTTATGGCATGACACCATTGTGTAAACAACCGTAGAACCAGTACATTCGATGGAGATGATGATGATGCAGATGTTACAGGTTCGTGAAGTAGCTGGGTATGGCCGAACCCTGTGTGTGTGCCACGAACCATTGATGGCCGAACCTGCCCCCATCGAATCCAGAGGCTACGAACCTGCACGCATCAACATCATCATCACGAACCTAGACCATGCACAAACCTTCTTCCTGCGAACCTATTTGATTGCCGAACCATTGGAGACCATGTAGCCGAACCTGTAGCCGAACCTATAGCCTACATCAACCGAACCATGTTTGAATTTGCATAGGCGAACCTGTGGCTTACTTTGGACGAACCATTAGCACCGAACCTGCACCATCAGCGAACCAAAGGATGGCCACACACCTACCCTTAGCCGAACCTATGTCCAGCAAATTAAAAGCCGAACCCTTGCTGCTCACCAACGAACATTGGGCCCATGTGCACTACCAGATTGGTTGGGCCACTTAGTTATAAAGCTATAGCATCTAACATGGTTTACATGGCTTAAATTGCTAAAATTTCTTTATTTGGGCCACACACCCATGACCGGCCCAATTGAGTTACATACGGCCCAATCGATCCATGTAGATGTTATTCTACTCACAGTTAGTCTCGGCCCAATAACAATTGATTAGGCCCAACAGAAAACATTCGGCCCATAACATTTGGCCCAATAATAATGGAATTGATCCACGTAATTACAACGCTAATAAACATTCTTAACACTTATGTAATTAAAAATGTGTGTGATGATGATGGTATATTACTACAAAGGTGGTGGAAACCCCTTTTGGTTTAATGAAACCCCATATATCACAAGGCTTTGTATTTTGAACATATGAACAAAAGAATGCCAAGGGTGATAAGCATTATTGATGCAAAATCTAAGTGGTTTTCTAAGAATTATCCTAAAGTTACAAGACTAATCATGACTAATACAAGTACAAAATAACATGACATGAAAAGCTATAACTAAATTAGTCAAGTGTTAGGAAATCTATAACAATTGGACAAGGGCCGAATGGAGACTACGACTCACGAGTGTTAGCCAACTTAGGGCTAACACATACACGCACACAAATCCTTACAACTTATACTTATAAGTTACCACAACATGAAATCAATACAGGATCGTGAAAACAACCTCAAGGACAATCAAGAGCACGTGCATTTCTTGTTTTAAGCTAAGTCAACCGCATCGATAACAAGGTGAGTTCATATGCCCCTTTTCTAATCATTAACTGATTTTAAACTCTCGGGGCTAAGAAACATGCTTAACTTTTATTTACTTAAAAGTTTTAGTCTAACATATTACTTATACTTTGATTAGATAATATTGCTTGACTTATTATCATTTATCATTGTATGCATGCTTGTATGATCATGATACGACATGAACAACTAAGATGAATATGATAATATAATTTCATGATTCATCAACACATTAGAATAACATAGTTGTAAGATTATATTTTCCAACACTTATTTATTCTTACAAGAACGAACATTGAAGTAATCACAGGGAAACATGATGACAAGAACAAAACACATGAATGATAAGAAGATAACACATCTTCATAACATCATTCAACACTAGAGTTAACTAAGTGTAATAAGACAAGTGCTTATAACACTTAGCTTGCAACTCAACACATACTTCAAGATAACAGGGAACAAGAATCATCCACCTCGTGAGTCGACTAAGTGTAGTAAGACTAGTCCTTGCTACAACTTAGTGACAACATGGTGATTATATGGAACAACAAGGAATGATGATCATGATAATGTAACTTCATGATAACAACATCATTCACACAACAATTAACATAATTTAATAAGACAAGATCTTATTTAACTTTGTTAACAACGAGAACATACAACATTGAGAATAAACAACATTGATGAACACAATACAATTGATTGTTATTGAACTGTCTGTTTTATATCATGTCAATCATGTGCCATATATTCAAGTTTCATTGTAAGTCCCTTCACAGAATCGTTTACCAGTTAATTTAGTGGGATCTAAACCGACGTTAGCATAGTGGTACCATAGGTTTGACAAACCTCCGGCGAGTAGGTCAGTATGTTAAGCGCAACATCAATTGGCCGGTAACGTATGACCGGTAACAGGGCGACGATCAGTCAGGTTTGGTAAACGACACATGGTGATATCATTCGACAGTGAAATTGTAATTAATCCATCATTTCTTGTTGACTAGTAGACTGAGGAATTTATTTTCTCATGTCATATTACTAGTAACCGTTTCGATGAGGCCTATGAATACACAAGGTGGTAGAGGTAAATCGGATGCATTGAAATCTGATTACGTGAGGATTTAAATGGATTCCTTTTAGGCTCTATACGCTTCAAGTTGAGAACAAATATCAAATGGTTAACTAACACTCTTAATATTTAAAAGTGATTAATAGTTAACCCCACAAGTAATAGAATAATACAAGGAACATATTAATTTAATCTAATCTCCTTAATATACAAAGGGTTTGTTAATACTTCGGGTTGATAACTAGACCCCATTATTATATTATTCTACACATGATTTGACAAGAGATTAACAAACGAGATGAACATGTGAAATGGAAATGGATATCGATAGTTGTATTGCAAGTAGTGTGGAGTTCTAGTAGTTATGTGGTGGGATGTTGGCTGGGGCTTGGTTCCCCTACATATGCCCTATATATAAGCATAACTACTAGGATGATATACTACTTGTGAATATAACTATTGAGAAGCCATTGGGTGAACGGGTGAATCAAACAACATACAAGTAACATGAATGACATTGTGATTGTGCATGTGAACAAATCAAGGTTTTAAATCATGTATGAACTCACCAACCTAGTGTTGACTTTGTTTAATGCATGTTTTCTCAGGTGACGAACATGTGTAGTTACTCATATGCAAGAACTAAGCTAGTGGACTTTTAGAAGACCTAACTTCATTTTGTGTTGCATACTTTTGGGATGACAAAAACTATGAATCATCTTTTGTATATCTTGTACAGTTACAAGATAGAAACCACAATGATTCTTTTGGTAGAATTACTTGGTTAAATTATGGACATAACTATGTAATTTAACTTCGTAATTCTGTATTGATGTCATGATTAGCATTTCTCATTTATTTATCATGTGCTATGTAAACAATCTGATCACTTCGATTATCAAACGATATCGCGCCCCGAGACCTTTCCGCCCGACGGGAAAGTCGATCCAGCCCGCCGGCTCGGGGTGTGACACATACCTTCCGAGGACTTATGACTTCCGAAGGATAACTTTATCCTTTCGATGCTTGTATTAGACTTCTAAGAGTCATGCCAAGGACTTGGACTATTTTGGGAAGCACCAGCCTTTTGATCTTACATTAAACATGAGCTCGGCTCGTTTAGACAAAATAGGGATCAACCATGGCTTAGAGGGTTAGGGTTAAGAAGAGAATTAGAAAGAGTAGAAGATGAAGAACATAAAGTAAATTTAAGATGTTCAAGTGTGATTTAACATAAATTTAAGAAGTGTTTTTAACTTAGGTCTTGAAGAACAAAAGGAAGAACACAAGAGAAAGAAGAGAAAATCCAAAAGGAATTGATTTTGTGCAAGGAAAATGGGTGGAATGAGGGGTATTTATCAATGTTTTTAAAACCGGACCGGACCGGCCGGTCGGACTGGGAACCGGTGGTCGGACCGGTCCGGTTAGGGGTATTGGGCCGTTTTTGGGTGAACCGGCCAGTCGAACCGGCGAACCGGCGGTCGGACCGGAAAACCGATGGTCGGACCGGTAGTTGAACCATTTTTTATATATTTTTATTTTTTTTGATTATATATATATATATATTTATAAAATGTATATAAAATCATCCGGTTCTTAAATCCGGTTCGACTGGTCCGACCGCTGACCAGTAAGGAGACCGGTTCGACGTCCGGTCCGGTTATGAAAACATTGGTATTTATAGGTGAAAAATTTGGAAGAAGATGAGAGAGGAAAGGTGGTGAATGATGGGTGATGGGTTGGATTTGATGTGTTGAGTGTGTAAGTAGATGTTAGATCTAACCATGTTTTGTAATTATTAAGCCATTTTATTTTTTATTTATTTATTTAATGGGTTCTTGCATTATTTTTATAAAAAAGGTGTAATACCAAAAAAAATAAAAATATTTTATAAGAATAAAGCTTTATAAAATTTGAGCTTAAAGAATTGATTTTCTTATGTAATTTATTTGGTTTGAAAAATTTATAAAATCTTAAAAGTTTGAATGTTTAACTATTATATATATACATATAATTTTGAGACATAAATTAAATAAATAAATAAATAAATAAATAAGCGTTTGGCCAGGTCATGGAGCCTTGATCGGGCATCGTCGGTTTATGTGTTGGTTTCGTTTCGTTCTGATCGTTTATTTGATTAATATTTTAATATATGATATAACAATTACTTTTACACGTATTACGGATTTTGATAAATAAAGGTGATGCATAAATCGAACTTAAGCATTAATTAGGCTTTAGCTCGTTAAAGTGACTAAAATAATAGTAATTTTTGAAGGTGAACCTGGTTTAGCTGTGGACGTTACAGTTTCTCCCGGTTAATAGAATTTTGTCCCAAAATTCAATCTCTATTGGTCGTGTGTGGTTTTTCTACAAATAGTTCAAGATATTTTTGTTTCATTTGATCATCTCTTTCCCATGTGAATTATGGACCTCGATTAAAGTTCCATCTAACCTTGACGATAGGAATCCGATTCCTCTTTAACTTCTTTACCTCTCTATCCATGATTGCAATTGGTTCCTAATAAAATGGAGCTTATCGTCGAGTTGTACTTCGTCCAATGAAATAATTAGTGATTCATAAGACAAACATTTTTTGAGATTTGATACATGAAATACATCATGCACCATGCCGAGCTCTTGTCGTAATTTTAGTTTATAAGCTACAATGCCAATCCTATCACGGATTTCAAAAGGTCCCACATACCTAGGTGTCAGTTTTCCCTTTTTTCCTATATCTTACAACACCTTTCCAGGGAGACACTTTCAACATTACCTTGTCTCCCACTATGAACTCCACCGGCTTCATTCGATGGTTAGCATAACTATCCTGATGATCTCTTGCAGCTTTGATTTGGTTTCTAATATGGGAAATTTTATCGGTTGTTTCTTGAATAATTCCTGGCTCGGTGATTTGATTTTCGCCCACTTCCGCCCAAAAAATAATGATTGACACTTTCGTCCATATAGAGCTTCGAACGGAGCACATTGGATGCTTGTATGGTAACTATTGTTATACGAGAACTTAATGATAGAAAGGTGCGTATCCCAACTCCCCCAAAGTCTACCACACAATTAGGCTTGAGCTCAATTTTTGGAGGTGAACTTGGTTTAGTTGTGGATGTTACACTGAACTTATAAATTTAGAGGCGAACTCAACACGTATTAAATTTTTAGGCGAAAAAAGCATAAGATTACAATACGGAACTAAAAAACAGGAGGTCGCCCTAACTATCCTTCACCTATGGCCACATTTATTAACTTTTATATCTTGTTCCCTTTCACTCCTTTTTGTTTGTCTCTTTATATTTACGGTGGTCATTGTATTGAACTATTTTTCTTAAATGATAAGTTTAAACAAATAATTGTGAAACAACACAATTATATATATTTATATGTAAATCACAATGAAAAAGCAATAAAAAAAATTATCGAATACATGATAGAATACATATATATAATAAAATAACATGATATATGTGTTTTATAAAATAAGTAATTTTGAAAAACAAAATGATAAAATATTACAATTGTGTACTTATAATATGTAAAAGATTTAAGTGACAACAATTTTTTTTTAATATATCGAAACAATAACAAAAAAACACGAGAAATGAGTTAAAACGTGAAACACGATTATAAATATTAGGGGTGTTTATAAACCGACCAAACCGTTTAAACCGGAATAAACCGAAGACAATTGGTCGGTTTTAAAACTTGATGGTGCGGTATATGTTTTGAGTATTTTAAAACCGAGTGATTTGATGCGGTTTACAGTTTGATTTTTTTTTTAAACCGTTTAAACCGCAACACCCGTGTGTGTATATTGTTGGCTCTTGAAAAGTCAATACCAACGGTTAATTTGGATAGATGGAATGTAAACAAGAAGTATTATGTATCTATTGATCAGGGAGCAACGAGTCACCGCATAAGCCACTAAATACTCAAGATTACGAAGATACCCGATGACCAAAAGACCCGAAGACCACGACAAATGATATAGCTTAATTTAAAACGTATTATTTATTAACAGTTTGTTGTAATTATTGTTTTTGGGGTTTTAGGAATGTGACACTATAAAGAGAGAATATTCTTTATTTTGGAATACAACAAGAAGACAAGAGAGTGGTGAGGGTGTGCTTTAATGTTGTCTTGAGAGCTATTCACATAAACTACTTGGATTCTTTATCCATGGAGTTTGAGCATGTGAAGGGTACGTAATGTAATCTTGTTGACTATTGAATCTTATTTTCTTTACATTGTTAGCGATTACATTACATCTCATATTCTTGTGTGTGCTCTTCATCATCTTCAATACTTTCTATGTCTTGAAACGCTTCATCCTCACAAATCAGGTAGATACTATTCCGCAACCGTTTTTACAATTGGTATCAGAGCCAAGTTCCTAGGATTATCAGTTTAACTATTGATTATTTCAAACTTGAGCTCTATACCCTAATTTTTTGAAGATTTGTGAAAGTTCTTGAAGATACTTTGCTGCAGTGTTGTTCAAAATTATTTGAGTTTTTGTGTTTAATTTTGGAAAACACAAGTGTGTCTTGATTCTTTCTAATTTTAGTCAAAACCCCACTCAAATCTGATTCTAATACGATGTCGTCACATATTTCTGAGTGTTTATTTTAAGATTTAATATCTTAAGAAACATCTTGTCTTGACTTGGTTCTCGTCATTATCTTGTGAAGAAAAAATGTGCTTTGCAAAGATTATATGCTATGCACCTTTAGAATTTCTTTTGTCTTATCCTTGTCACATGGTTGAGCAAATGGTCCAAACCTCAAGATTCATTTGAAAGTGTTTTCTGGTCCAAATTTCAAGAACACCGCATGACATAGCCAACATTATGATTACAATGTGGTGATGTTATATTTTGGTTCTTATAATTTTGATCAAATATGGGTTTCTTTCTTTCATTTAATTTATAGAACCATGGAAAGTAATTTGCAAGGTGATAGTCATCATCAATGGTGTTGGTATCCATGGAGGCGATTAATTTTGGGCAATTGGTGAGTTAATTTGGAGGCGATGGTGATCAGATTTAGGGTATTTTGAAGGTTTCATAAGAAGATATTTCATCGGAAGCATGGAGATTCCTCCGAAATGAAATTTATTTTTGAGGAAAAATATCTTCCGATGCTAATCGTCGTCCGAAGAACAAGATCTCTTCGGAACATAAATTCCGATTGAAAGCTTCATTCTTTTGATATTATCTTACAAAGAGGCACCTTCCAATTGGCAACCCTTTCGATGAAGTCACTTCATATGACCATCAAGGACAACTCTTCTTTCAAACAACAATTTTCATTTCTCACTTCTGATGCATTATTTCTTCCAAAATTGTTGTTACTTCTCAAGAGCCTAAGTTTGTTATCGGTATCGTAAAGAGAGCTGAAACTCACATCATCAGAAAATCGAAAATCAAATGAGTTTATGATGTCTATTCTGTAAATCGAAATTGGTGTTCCAAATTTGCAGCATAGAACATATTTTTGGTTAGTAATGATTGCTTCTGAAGAACATTGCTTACTTTTGAAGACTTGATAGGTTTTCACATGTTAGTGATTTATAGCATCAGCTTAGGGGGGAAATTGATGAGTTGAAACTGATGGCAAGTGTACGAGTAAAGATTTCGGTTTCATTGATGTGAAGATTTCTTATTTCTACTTTGAAGACTCTCAATAATCAAATTGTTAGGATATGGTTCACATTCATCTTTGAACCTTTATTTGTCACATGCTCGTTACAAGAAAGGTTGGGATTCCTATACTTGGACTAACACCCTATATTCGGATATCTTTTGGGTTGGGATTGAAGATTAAGATTGTTTAATCTTCGGGGGGGGCTTTATTAGATGAGGAGGGGATAAATGAGAGACATGGAACTTCAAGGAGTTTCTTTTGGGTTTGAGAAATGGAATAAAGAAAGCTTCACAATTGTTATGGTGAAAGAAACATGAATTGTATTTACACAAGTTCAATTTTATTATTCATGTTTGTTTCATCATACTTATGTAGTGGCTTACATTCATATAACCAATAGGAGGTGACTGTTGGGTCTATAAAAGTAAGACCAACGGTTAATTTGGATACATGGAATGTAAATAAGTATTATGTATTTATTGATTACGGAGGAACGATTCACCACAATAACCACCGAAGACTTAAGATTAAGAAGACATTCGATGACCAAAAGACCCGAAGACCACAACAAATGATAAAGCTTAATTTAAAGCATATTATTTATAATTATTTTGTTGTAATAATTGTTTTTAGGGTTTTAGGTCATGTGACAATATATATAGAGAATATTCCCTATTTTTGAACACAACAACCAGACAAGAGAGTGGTGAGGGTGTGCTTCAATGTAGTCTTGAGAGCTCTTTCCATAAACTCCACGGATTCTTTATCCATGAAGTTTGAGCATGTGAGAGGTAGGCAATGTAATCTTGTTAACTATCGAATCTTATTTTCTTTACATTGTTAGTCATTACATTACATCTCAAATTCTTGCCAGTGTTCTTCATCGTCTTCAAGACTTTCTCTGTTCTTAAAATACTTCATCGTCACAAATCATGTAGATATTATTCCGTAACCATTTTACACACACACACACACACATATATATATATTAAAATTATTGTAAAACCTAAGAGTCTTTTCTTCATCTTCAAGACTTTCTCTGTTCTTAAAATACTTCATCTTCACAAAACTAACAAGGTAGATACTATTCTGCAACCGTTTATATATATATATATATATATATATATAGGGAAAAGATCAAATAAGAAGAGATTATTGCCTAAGAAGAGTAAGAACTAATATAAGTTTGACATGTGACAATGCCTAAGAATGGATTTTTGAACTGCATTCTTTTTTATTCTGTATTTTTTTGTACTAGATTTTTTTATTGGATTTTTGTTTTTTGTACTGCATTTTTGTTTTTTGAATTGAATTTTTGGTTTTTTGTACTGGATTTTAAATTTTTTGTACTGGATTTTAATTTTTTGTACTAAATATTTGATTTTTTGTAGTGGATTTTAATTTTTTTTGTCCTGGATTTTGTCTTTCGTACTGGATTTTTGTTTTTATATTATTAGCATGTCACATGTCAAATTGCTATTGCTTCTTACTCTTCTTAGGCAAAAATTTCTTCTCACTAGATATAACCCATATATATATATATATTAAAAAATTATTGTAAAACCTAATAGTATTTTCGTTCCTAACAAAATATATTTTATTGTTATTTTTTAGATTTGGCTAGCATATTAAATATTTGTACGAAACACATTAAATGACAACATAAGCATGAAGCGAAGTTTGAGAGAAAACGAACCTGTGAGCTTTTTAACAGTCCTAATACTACTAGTTTATTACCATCACATCAAGATGTGTACCAACGTGCAGATTAAAAGTTCAGATAGTTAAGAAGTTGAATCGGGAGCTGCTGCTAAGCCACAATCCACCGTTTTTACACACACACATATATAAAAAAATTATTGTAAAACCTAAGAGTCTTTTCGTTTGCCTAACAAAATATATTTTATTGCTATTTTTTTAGATTTGGTTAGCATATTAAATCTTTGTATGAAGCACATTGAATGACAACATAAGCATGAAGCGAAGTTTGAGAGAAAACGAACCTACGAGCTTTTTAACCGTCCTAATACTATTAGCTTATTACCATCACATCAAGATGTGTATCCGCGTGCAAATTAAAAAGTCAGATGGTTAACAGGTTGAATCGGGAGTTGCTGCTAAGCCACTATCCACCGTAGACAACTAGTGATCGTATTCTCTTTTTGTTGTTTTGTGGTAATCATTGTTCAAATAGTAGTATGTGCTAATTTGATTTTTCAGATACATACGAGCACCAAACTCATATCAACATGTCGGAGATAAATGCTTTTGCTTTATTTGATCAAAAGTAAAAATAAAGGTGGCAATCACCCAAATAAAAAAATTAGGTCAATTTGGGTAGGTTATACTATTGCTCGACGCTTGAAGCTAGTTTGACGTTCGCTTGAAAATGTTGGCAAATATGCTCTTTTGATTTATGCATGGTTGAAAAGCACTCGGTTCGACTTGATTAGGTTAAACTGAGCATGAGCAATGGTACTCTCTCATCGCTCGAATTAGTTTACTCGATTTAGTTTTTTAATATATTTTATATATACGTCTATATACAAAAACAATTACAGTACTGTAAGTCAAAAACAATTACAATGCTCTAAGTCAAAAACAATTCTAGTAACTATTTCGTCTAAAGATCCGGTCACTATTCCCGTTAAAGAGCCGGTCACCATTCCGATCACTATTCTGGCTAAAGATCCGGGCACTATTCAGGTGATTATTCCGGCTTATAAGATCCGGGCAACAACTGTTGCATTGTTTTTACATTATAATAAAATTTTATAGAGTATATTTTATTTACTATCAAACTCAGTTAGCATATTTTTATTTCTTAGACCCCAGTACATGGTTCATTTTTAAATAATATTTTTCATTTTCACATTTTACATCATGTCACAATCCGGCTAAAGTCCGGTCTTTGTTCCGGCTAAAGATCCGGCTCACAATCGAATAAACATTCGGGCCTAAGTTCCCGGAAAAAGAGGCGGCTAGTAACAGGTCGATTTTCCGACCAAACTTTCGGGCAAACACTTGTTACATTATTGTTACATAGGAGGGTTCATAAGTAAACAATCGTTTTTAAGAAAACTAATCACATTCATTATCAATTAATTTTTTTTTCATTTTTTCTTTTTTATTTCCTACTTCTATTAGATAAGAAATTTAAAAAAAGGAAAAAAATTAAAAATATAAATGTATTTCATGTTATTACATATGTAACTTCATGATCTACGTATACTTGTTAAAATTTTATTTTTCATTATAAAATTTTTAACCTTATTATAAAAAATTATGAAAATTTTAAAAAAAATTTGTTGGTAAGTATTAGTTTTCTTGGTTTTCTTCAAAATGAGAATTTTCTTCAAAATGAGGAGTTTTCTTATGAAACTTCCTCTATTGTTATATTTTAATAAGATTATATATAGCATATTTTATTTACTAGAAAAATAAGATTTTTCTTAGATAGTACAAGTTAGGGTTCGGTTGAGGTGGGGAGAACTGCATCTTTCGCAATCGGTGGAGCAGAATCATGTGTGATGGACATCCATCAACATAGCCAAAAAGAGAGTTTGTAATAAGAAAGGGTTGGATCATAGTCTTCCAATAGCCACTATTAGTGGGAGAAAGCTTGAAGGCAAACTTGTGGGAATTATGAGCTATTTTCTTGGTTGAAGAAAAAAGGGTGAGCGGTGGTTTGCTACGCATGTGTTGCAGGATGGCGACGACAAGGGGTGTGATGCGCCTATGTTGTAGGATGGCGACGACAAGGTGATTGGATGTGGTGCAAGATGATGACCGCATATTTAGGGTTGGATGGCGACATAATTATCGTGGCTCTGATACCACGTTAAACCGTGTAATTGTATTTGTAGTTCATATACTGAAATATACACGAGTATATATATATAATGCATAAATACGATTAGATCCCTCTAAGACTATGGGGTATGCCTTGTGGTTCTACCCACTCCACATAGGCACCACCTAAGCTTCACCACAATCACCCACTCAACCACTTGGGGGTGGAAATGCCAAGTGGTTGTAATCATGATGAAGTGGTAATGATGTGTGGTGGTGTTATTGGTTGAGAGAAGAAAAAATAAATAAAGTTGACGTGGCTGTGGCCACGCCCACCACACCAACGCCCCTAGGGGCGGTGTTCCACCCCCAACCACGCCCACCCAGGGGCACACCGGACCGTCTAGTATAACTCTATTATAATCATGACTTAAACAATCTAATAGGAAGATTAATATTTTTATATATATCTTAGACTGTATATTAGCATATTGATATATATATATATATTACTATAGAGATAGATATAAAGTTAGTTCCTACATTCAAGGAATTATATCTCTATATATGGGGTTTGATTATTCAATAAAGATCATCAAGTTTTATGCTTTACCATATTCTTTCAGCATATAGATATATATTAGCATATAGATATATATTACTATAGAGATAGATATAAAGTTAGTTCCTACATTCAAGGAATTGTATCTCTATATATATGGTGTTTGATTATTCAATAAAGATCATCAAGTTTTATGCTTTACCATAGTCTTTCATGGTATCAGAGCTGAGCTCTGATCCATTCCCGAAACCCTAATTTGGCCTTCTCCTTCCTCGCCTCCGGCGGCCACCATGGATAAGCTACATCCGGCGATCACAGTCACCTACATACACAACTTTATTCCGGTCAAGCTCGAGATGGAGAGCAGCCAATATACCTCATGGGCCGAGCTATTCAAAATCCATTGCTGAGCCTTCGAGGTTCTCGACCACATCCTACCGGCTGCAAAACCACCAATACCCAACACAACTGTTGTTACCTCATCCACTACACCACCACCACCTGATTAGAAACTCTGGAATCGAGTATATGCCATTGTGCTACATGGATTTACAACACAATTTCCACTGATCTCCTACACACTATTATATCCCCATATTCCACCACGGCTCAAGCCTGGACTGCCTTAGTCAACATCTTCCATGGCAACCGCAACTCCCGGGCCATCTATCTCAAACAACAATTCCATTTCACTCGCCTTGACAACTTCCCTAATATCACCTCATACTGCCATAAGCTTAAAACCCTTGCCGATCAATTAGCCAATGTTGGCTCTCCCATCTCCAATGATCGCCTCGTTCTACAGCTTATCTCTGGCCTCAACACAGATTCTGATGGTGTCTGCATGTTGATTCAGCAAACCGTACCCCTGCCAGACTTCTATGAAGCCCACTCCAAACTAATCCTTGAAGAAACACGCAAAGCAAATCAGCAGCCCCCCCACTACCTTGGTTGTGGCTACAAACACGGCTTCCCCAGCACCTGCAGAACCACCTCCTCTTCCTTTGACCCTCCTATGGGCCTCGGCAGAGCACCCTTTCGCGGCCATGGCCGAGGCCGCTCCTCAGGCCGTGGTTGTGGCTACCGTGGACCGCAACAAAATTGGCAATCTTTCTCCCCCTCCACCTCTCCGTGGAGTCACAACCCTTCACCGGCACCATGGGGCTGGCCAAACCCACCATGGGCAGTACCACCTTGCCCATACCCAATAGCTCCTCGCCCACCTCCAACTCGCTCCCCTGCAACAGCTCCTGGCCTTCTTGGCCCCAGACCGGATCAATCCCACTTTGCCTCCTTCGAAGCCGGCTCACAGGCCACTGACATTGAACAAGCTATCCACGCAACGTCCCTCAATGGACCTGACAACACCTAGTACTTAGACTCTGGAGCCACCTCACACATGACAAATAACTCAGGTATTCTGCCACCCCCTCCCTCTCCCGGCAACTTTCCCCATATCACAGTTGGGAATGGTTCCAAAATCCCCATCCAAGGAACACGCATCTACACCCTACCTTCCCCTACCACCCTTCCACCTCAACAATATCCTTTACTCCCCTAATCTAATTACCAATTTACTTTATGTTC
The DNA here is from genome assembly GCA_009363875.1 of Mikania micrantha. Classification (NCBI taxonomy): domain Eukaryota; kingdom Viridiplantae; phylum Streptophyta; class Magnoliopsida; order Asterales; family Asteraceae; genus Mikania; species Mikania micrantha. Next base: position 74,050,761 of record CM018695.1, on the reverse strand, counting down.
GAAAGTAACCCCTAATCTTATTACCGATTTACTTTATGTTCGAAAGTTTGTTACTGATAATAATCTTACAATTGAGTTTGACCATTTTGGTTTTCTTGTGAAGGAGCTTCATACATGGATTCCTATTATCCGATGTGATAGCCATCCACAACACTCATAAGTCTATCCTCCATTGGTGTTCGCAGCAGTCTCTCAAGATCTTTGGCATCGCCGCCTTGGACATCTGGGATTCAATTTATTGCAATTTCTTAGTAAAAAATAATAGCATTTCTTGTAATCATATCAAACAATCTTTTATCATTATGTCAACCTTGTGTTTTTGGCAAATTAATAAAATTTCCTTTTCATTCTTCTACTCATTCACTAATTTTGCTTTTGACATTATACATACTGATTTATGGACTTCACCAATACCTTCTTCCGAGGGCCATAAATACTATATCCTCTTTTTGGATGACTTCACTAATTACCTTTGGACATTTCCCCTAACCCACAAATCTCAAGTCTTTAATACATTTCTTGCCTTCCACACCCTCATTAAAACACAATTCGACAGGTCCATTAAATCACTACAATGCGATAATGAAACTAAATTTAACAACAATCTATTTCATGGCTTCTGCAAAACCAATGGAATGACCTTCCAGTTCTCCTGTCCACACACATGTCCCCAAAATGGAAACTCCAAACGCAAAATTCATTCAATCAACAACATCATTCGCACCCTACGCACCCAAGCCGCTGTCCCTCCTCGCTACTGGTACTTCGCACTTCAAACAGCAACCTACTTCCTTAACATCCTCCCCTGCAAATTACTCAACTTCCTCACACCTACTTATGTCCTCTACAACCGCTAGCCCACCTATGCCAGATTTGATACGTTAGGAAGATTATATACGTTATTGTTTGGATGAACATCTATCTCATAAATACCATTTCGAGGTTTAGCCTCAAAATAAAAGACATCATTTAAGTAGGCAGATTTAGCAATACCATTAAAAACATACTTAAATCCCTGTTCAAACAACAAAGAAACTGAAATAATGTTTCTTGTTAAACCAGGTGCATACAAACAATTATTGAACATAAGTACAAGGCCAGAAGGACATGAAAGATACTAAGTTCCAGTAGCAAGAACTTGTACTCTTTCCCATCACCAACGGTGAGTTCCATGTCGCCTTGTTTTAGTTTATTCCACTTTTCAGGTTCCTGCAAGACATTAAAGATGTGGTAACCACGTCCAGTGTCAAACACCCATGTGCTGCGGGAAACAATAAAAAGTTCAATAACATAAATAGAAATACCTGAAGGGCCTACACTATTGGCCTTGTTCATTCTCAGGTTAGCCAAGTTACGCCTCCAATGCCCCATTTTGTTGTATTCAAAAATTGACGCTCCTCAATAAGGGGTGCTTTGGCAGCAACAATAACTTTATTCTTGCCATTACTGTTATAACCCCGATTCTTGGACTGGGTTTTCTAACACCAATAGATCGAACCGTCAATACTTGATTGACCTTTGTTGGTATATTCATCTCAGCTATCTTTAGCATCCCATGAAGTTCAGGCACAATCTTCTCCCAAGCATTCATATTGAAATTCATTACTAACTGGTCGTAAGATTTTGGGAGAGAGTTTAAGATGAAGTCTGCTTCCATTCATTTGACAGGGAAACCAAGCTTATACATTTGGTCGATGTACCCTTTCCTCTTAAGCACATGAACACTAACAGACGAGCCTTCTTGCATTTTGCAACCGATAAGCTGCTTCTTGGTATCATAGCGTTCTTGACAGGCTTGTTTCTGGAGCATGCCTATGAATTGCTGGATCATGTCAAATGCACCCATGTCTTCCATGTTCTTTTGAAGATCAGAAGACATGGTGGCTTGCATAAGGCATGCTTCCTCAATGGCGTCCTCATTATGCTTTTCCCAAGTTTTGCAGGCACCGACCGTATTACCTTCAGACTCGTTAGGAACGGGACCTTCCAGTACATAACGCTTTTTCGCAAACTTGAGAACAATTTTCAAGTTACGATGCCATTCAAGAGAGTTGGTTTATTCAACTTATCTTTCTCAAGTATGTACTCGAGAGAGGAGTTATTTTCGTGAGACATCCTAAAAAGTAAGCAAAATTAAATAACTAGTCATTTTGTGTAACGCCTTAAATTTTCGTTATATGTTCTTGTAATATTTAGGAGTAAAATGTGAATCATATAATTAAGTTCCAAGGATTTGAGTGATTTAAAAAATAGTAATAATAAGAAAGAATACCATGGGGTTAAATTGTAAATGGCATATTAAATCTCATATCGGTTGTCAACCTAAATCTTCACACGAATTCCACCTTCTTGAACCGCAAAGGTCGGGTTTTTTTTTACTCGAGATCTAGTACAACCTGCAATCAAGAGAAAGAAAGAGAAGAGCCCTTGATCGACATCTCCCTTATTCAGGTAATTATATTTACTCGAGCTTTGATGATATAATTGTGTATGATCCTGAATTGTAACAATAATGATGAAAGCCACAAATTTTTTTTTTGCTAAAGTATTGAACTTTCGCCATTGTTACACGTGAAGTTCGATCCCGTTTCCGTCTTCTCCTCCCGAATGCTTTCTTCCTAGGTACACATCCTTTCTATGATTATGTTTAGAAATATCGATAGATTCGGACACTCATTGTAACAGGGCTAAAACTATTGGGTCACGGGGTATAAACTCTAACGGGTGAGTTACGATTGCGTGGGACTCGATTAAAGGTTGAACATGGCAACCTAAGTCGTATGCGGGTGTGTGACGGAATAAGTCGGGGCTGTGAAAACGGTTAAACACAAAAGTTATGGGCAGAGATTGTATGATGACTTAAGATGATGGTCTTAACTGTGTGAACCACGAGACCTTATCACGTGAATGAATTGTTAGAATGGTTAGGTTTGCATGAGTAAGCAAGAATGATAGCTATGTAAATACTTAAAACTTGAACTGATCGTGAGATTCACCTGCGAATGAAGTGTGTGTATGAGATTCATGGGTGTTGTGTGTCGAGAATTGTGTATATTGGGAAGAATAATATAAATATGTGGGTATCATGCATGAACATGTGTGAGTGTGTAACAACTACCAATAAGACATGAATTATTTTCTTAAGGTTAATTTATTTTTAGAACAAAGGATATTAAAACAAAAAAAAATCCTACTAAAATAAACCAACATACAAACAAAGCTTCTTTAAAATAACTTAAGTAAAAATAAAACCAACCATCATGTACCTACAACCACAACTACATACATATTATGCATGAGGAAAGGTATGCATGCATGGATTAGGCATACGTGAACCCACACCCACCAAAAATTCATATGTCAACATGAAACTCTAAGGGAAATTATGATGGCATTATACTTAACCAATTAGAGGCTCCCAACCCACTTACATCCTATTGAAACTAAACCGATTGTTTCCAAGATTCATGGGGGCTTCGTCTCAATCCAACAAGGTGAGAACATGGGGAATTGATGAAAAAAGAACTAAACCCTTCCCTTTTTGCTCTTGCTATGGCTCGACTAAACCCAAAAATCTCGGTTCATGAACTACGAAATCCTACTCAACCGATTGATAAGTCCTAAATCAACCCACATAATTCTTTAAATTTCATTACACATTTACCAATGGTATGTTATTAAAAAAAGGGTGTTGATAAGGAGTCCAAGACATCTATCATAGGTAATCATCTAATCTTAAACATGGCAGCAAATATACATTTCAGCCCCAAGAACAGCACCATATCCCACTTTCTGACAGCAAATCCATCCTTTTTATTCCTGCCAGCCGAGAACCATGCTTATACCCCCCTATATTGAGCTGCAAACTAAGGAAACTATGACATCTATTAACCACTTTGATTAAACTTTCAAAAACCTGCTGCAAAGAGAGTGATAGTACCAGGAATTAGCCCATAACTATCACCTATGTTATCAAATCACCATCAACTAGAATGTAACTATTAATTCAAGTTTAACCCCAACTGGTTTTCCCCCAATTACAGCCTTAAGACCCTCCCTTATTCTCTATAAATACCAGCCCTTAGGTGATTCAAAACCCACACAGCAACAAACTCCCCTTCTCTACACCTTTCGGCAGAAGTATCACCATCTTCTTGCCTCTCTCAGCCGAAAACAACCAGCTCCCAATCCCTTGCCTCACTCGATCAAGCCTCTCCTTTTTCTCTTAGAACTCTCGGCCACACCGCAGACCCAAGTTCAGGAACCGGAACTGCAGCCAACAGCCACAAGGAAGGACTCAACCAGCTTCTACCAGCCTCATTTCAGTCGTTTTCATTCCAAGAGCTCGTGATCTTATCTTAAACCTTGCTTGCAGAAGGTAAGAAACCAGAAACTATGAACTCTTAAGCACAAAAATAAGATCAAAACCAATAAATTTCTTCTTAAAACCCACTGTTTTGAAAAGAATAAAAAGAGTGTATAACATAACCATGGAATTAACTCTCCTAAAACACAATAAAACCTCTACATCTATGAAGGAAGCCAGACACGAGTAACTGAGGGTGAACCTATGCATGCGAACACATGCATAGCATGGATTTATATGGGTTACGAGTTAAGGATGAGCAGTAACCATGGAGGGGGGGCTAATATAAAAGAAAACGTCAACCAGCTAATATCTTCATATGTATACAACAACCACTAAGAACCGACACTCACACATGATGATTAACTAATTAGTAATGAACTAGCAAGGTGTCAAACAAAGGAGGTTTTACTGAATAATTACAAGCATGAAATTGAAAGCAAGTTTTAAAACGTTTACTCATGTATATCTCCTATTTTGAACATGTATGTTCCCGATCATGCATGCATGGTTAAGTAATGTTAAAATCTCTATTTTATAATGAAGTTGGACCATCAAATCTTATGTATATATATACAAGAAACCGTGTATATATATATATATATATATATATATATATGTATGGGACTGGAATGATCCCATGTACCATAAGACTCATTAATAAAGAAATGAGTAAACATAAAACTTATAACACTTCCACGGTTAAACGAGGATTACATGAAAAACTTTAAGGTAATATCTATTAAGGAACCCATAATGTAGAAACACATATACATGTACGCAGGATACATAAGTCTCGATTTTTGCATGGGAGCATGTCAGGAGAAGAAGTTGTCGTGAAAGGGTGTATGTATGGATAACCAAATGTATATAAGGGTTGAAGTATAACCAGCCAAGGCAAAGAAATAATTAAATTACTATATAATTTAAAACAACTAGAAAGTAACCTAAAAATATGAAAAAGGGTGGTCGTCCTAGTACAAGAAAATGTAAAGAATTTACAATGAGACTTAAAGACTAAGTCTAAGCCAAGGGATGCTTTAACATCCTTAGACCTAATCCATGGGCATTTGGTGATTTAAGCTTGGGAGGTTGTAAATATAATGTTAAGTAATACTAAGATATGAAATACTCATAATAACATATAAGTACTCTTTGAATATAACAAAGATGTTTGAAAACATAAACATGTGCGTAGAGTAACGGGTGATTCTCAAATGTTGATATAGAACTTGGAATATTGTAGGGATTGTGCAGTGAACCGCACCTCTGAATTTCAGTTTTCAATCATCACCACTTGACAGTGAGTTTCACAACCCCTTTTTATACTATTTTATTCTTTGGGGTGAAAAGCATGATACTTAAAGTTTTTATGACTTTATGCTATGTATGTTATTGTTAAAACATGAGTTGGTTGGATGTAGATTTCATAAGGTTTGTTATTCTATTGTAAGTTCCTTTTTATTTATGCCTAGACACAACCATTAACTCATAGGTTTGAGCCAGGGGATATATTGGATAGTACTATTTTAGTTGACAGCCCATTCACCTATCGGGTGGTCTTGCTAGCTACAGTCACCCAAGGACGTGGTCAATCACGGTGAATGAATATTTCCAACCCATACATACTTTGAACTCCGGATGAGTTTGATCATGAGATCATAAACAAGGGCAATCAGTCATAGGTTTGGTTGTGGTCTTATGTAAATTGCATTCTTACTTACTTATGAATAACATATAAAATGTTTTACAGATAGCATAACACTTGGGGAGATAACCCAAGGATAATTTTATCGAGTATCTAAAACTTGTGTGAGTCACCAACATATTGTTGATTGTTTTTCTCATGCTTTTCAGGTCACTAAGCTAAACCTGAGGTTGGTTGCATATCTTTTGGAATATTACACACGAAGATTCATTATTATAGCCTAGATGAATTAGGCCATAATCTTTTGGAATCTTTAAGTGGTGTAATAGTTAAATTAAGACAATTACTGTTGGATGTATTATTTTGGAATATTGAATTTCTATTTAGTATCGTTATACACCATTTAACTCTTGATTTCCACATCATCTCACCGCCCGTGATTCCTCCATCAACGTGGGTGTGACAGAGTGCGTGATGAAGGACGTAGGAAGGTGTTTGATTTTGTGGGATTGTGTGTGTGAAGGTATAAAGGTGCATGTCAATGTTAGAGACTTTAATTATATGTATGCATGTGGAGAGGAATAAATTCAAGGATCTAAAATTGAGAATTTGTGTTTCATGCATGTATTAATATGCATGTGGGTCAACTCTAGGAATTTGATGGTTATGACTTTCCGCTCCAATGTTAAGACCTTCTAGTTTAATTTGAACTATGTTAATGCTATGAATGACAACTCTAGGACCTCCCGGGTTTGGGATCTTACAAGTTGGTTTCAAAGCTTCAATTTAAGAGATCCTGGCATCCTTTAATGCCTAGACTTAAACTGTGAATGGAACCATTGTTTGGAATGCTAGTATGGGTAGCAGCAAACCATGAGGTAAAAATTTAATTGATTAAGTTTTGCAATAGTGTACTCGATATATTTTCTTAGTTAAGTTGATGAAATGATAATGTGACTCATGACATGAGATGCTTAGAATATGTTAAGTAAGGTAAACAACTAATTACACTTGATCAACGTCATTAGCTGTTTACAGTTACTTGCCATGCTCTGAATTATAAATTGCAATAATTATATAATTGTTATATCTTATGTCTTAGGTATTAGAAATGGTTTAGACACGAGCAAGAGGTGGAGGAAGAACCGGAGGTCGTGGTGGTGGTCGTACAAACCCCCACAGGGAGACACCGGTCGCTCGAAGGAGGACCAAGCAAAAAGAACCAGAACCAGAACCAGAAAATAGTCACCTCGAGAAGAATGAACATGTATCTAGACACACAGATGAAAAAGTTGTGCTCAAGCCTACTGTCTGAGAAGCCAATATTGCAGATGAGGTCTATTAGGTGATTCACAATACTGAGGTTCTAAAGTCCTTAAAGAAAGAAGTCCAAACCGAGAAGAAAGATAAAGGAAAGGATAAGATGCCCGAGACAATTATAAGTAGTGACGATGATTATGGTAATGGTGGTTCGGATCAAGGGATTGCCAAAGGATGCAACTATGTAGCCTTTAAGAGGTGTAATCCTTTGTATTTGATGGCACCAAGGATGCTGCAGCTACACACCAATGGATTAGGGAAATGGATGTAGTAATTAAAATAAGTGTGTGCAAGGACGATCAGAAGGTAAAGTATGTTGCACAATCATTTGTTTCTAAGGCTTTATGTTGGTGGGACAATCTTATACAAGCTATGGGGGAAAGAGCTATACAAAGGATGAAGTAGGATGAGTTAAAAAGACTCGTGATTGAACAATTTTGTCCAACAAACGAATTAGATAAGATTGAGAGGGACTTCGTAAAACTTGAAGCCGAGAACATGACTCATCGGGAGTACACCAAATTCAATGAAATGGCTCGTTTGGTGCCTAAGTTGATAACTCCTGATACTAAGAGGATCAAACAATACATACAAGGTTTACCGACTCATATTCGAAGACTAGTAAAGACCACCAACCCAGCAACATTTCGCTCTGCGGTAGACATTAGTGGAATGTTGTATGATGAAAGGGATCATATGCAATCATATGAGCAAAAGAAACTGGGGAACGGTAACAACACTGGTACAAAGAGGTTTATGAATGATAATTTCAAGCCAACAGGAACGAAGGTAACTACGGAGACTTCTGACCGGGGGAGAGAAGTAGGAGATGAGAAAAAAGATTGTCGGAAGTGTGGAAAAAGGCACTTTGGGGAGTGCTTACTTGGCTCAAAACTATGTTTTTGGTGTGGGCAAACGGATCACTTTTCATTTAGATGTCCCAAGGTAAAATGCAGTATAAGTGGTGAGTTTGGGCACACGTCTAATGTCTACTCTAAAGCAAAGTCAGGTGACTCGAGCAATGGGAAGTCTACTAACGGGAAGAAAGATGATAAACCAAAAGCTAAGGCAAGAGCATACAATATCTCCCAAAAAGAAGCTAAGGAACATCCAGATGTTGTGACAGGTACCGTTTAACTCATTAATTTTATACTTTTGTAACAATTCTACAAACTATGTACTTTGCTAATTGCTAGATACATTCTTAGTTAATGATATGTTTGCTTCTGTGTTATTTGATTCCGGTGCTAGTAGAAGTTTTATGGCCACTACGTTTTCTTCTTTGCTAAGCAACATTCCTGAATTAATTGACGATGCATTTGAAGTGGAAATTGCCATTAGAAAATATGTTAGTATAACTAAAGTTGTCAGTAACTGCTACATAGAACTGCCAAAATATTGTTTATGGTGATAAGAATTGTATAGTGTCTAGAGTTATTTCTATGCTTAAAGCTCGGAAACTGATGCAACGGGGGTGCGGAGCATATTTGGCCAACGTCATCGATACTAAAAGTGAAAGTATTAAACTTGAAGGCATTCCTGTGGTGCATGACTTTCCTGATGTGTTTCTAGCTGATTTATTGGGAATACCACTGGATCGAGAGATCGAATTTCAAATTAATCTTGTACCAGGAGCACAACCTGTTGCTAAAACACCTTATCGTTTGGCCACATCTGAGATGAAAGAATTAATGACACAATTACAATACTTGTTGGATAAAGGTTTTATTCGACCAAGTATCTCACCTTGGGGTGCATCAGTATTGTTTGTGAAAAAGGATGGTAGCATGAGGATGTGTATCGACTACTGGGAGCTGAACAAGTTCACTATGAAGAACAAATACCCATTGCCTAGGATTGATGATTTATTCGATCAATTACAAATGGCTAGTTAGTTCTCAAGAATTGATCTTAGGTCAGGGTATCATCAATTGAAGGTGAGGGAACTGGATATACCAAAGACTGCTTTCCGCACACGCTATGGGCATTATGAATTACTTGTGTCCTTCAGTTTAACGAATGTCCCCACGGCATTTATGGACCTGATGAACCAAGTGTATCCCCTATGCTAGACCGTTCGGTTATTGTATTCATCGATGGCATCCTGATTTATTCAAAAAGTGAAATCAATCACACTTGCCACTTAAAAGATGTTTTAGAGACATTAAAGAGAGACAAACTTTATGCAAAGTTTTCTAAATGTGCATTCTGGTTGCGGGAAGTTCAGTTTTTGGGTCATGTAATCAACCCAAATGGTATTTTGGTAGATCCTACTAAGGTTGAAGCATTTGTGAAATGGATTCACCTAACACACTTGCCACTTAAAAGATGTTCTATAGACATTAAAGAGAGACAAACTTTATGTTCTATAGGCATTATGAATTACTTGTGTCCTTCAGTTTAACGAATGTCCCCACGGCATTTATGGACCTGATGAACCAAGTGTATCCCCTATGCTAGACCGTTCGGTTATTGTATTCATCGATGGCATCCTGATTTATTCAAAAAGTGAAATCAATCACACTTGCCACTTAAAAGATGTTCTAGAGACATTAAAGAGAGACAAACTTTAAGCAAAGTTTTCTAAATGTGCATTTTGGTTGCGGGAAGTTCAGTTTTTGGGTCATGTAATCAACCCAAATGGTATTTTGGTAGATCCTACTAAGGTTGAAGCATTTGTGAAATGGGATTCACCTAACACACTTGCCACTTAAAAGATGTTCTATAGACATTAAAGAGAGACAAACTTTATGCAAAGTTTTCTAAATGTGCATTCTGGTTGCGGGAAGTTCAGTTTTTGGGTCATGTAATCAACCCAAATGGTATTTTGGTTGATCCTACTAAGGTTGAAGCATTTGTGAAATGGGATTCACCTAACACACCTTCTGAAATCTGTAGCTTTCTGGATTAGCTGGTTATTATCAGAAGTTCATACAGGACTTTTTGAAGATAGCCTCTTCCTTAACAAAGTTAACTAAGAAAGAAGCCAAGTTAGTATGGGGAACCGATCAAGAAAAGGCCTTCCAAGAATTGAAACAGAAATTAACACAAGCTCCGGTTTTAGCATTACCAGATGGCATCGAGGACAAGGTTGTGTACTCAAATGCTTCTTATTTGAGGTTGGGATGTTTCCTTATGCAACGTGGTAAAGTGATAGCCTATGCTTCTCGACAACTAAAACCCTATGAAGCAAACTATCACACTCATGATCTAGAACTTGCTGCTGTAGTTTTTGCACTAAAGATTTGGTGACATTATTTATATGGGGTTAAATGCACAATTTATACAAACCACAAAAGTCTGAAGTATTTCTTTGAGCAGAAGGAGTTGAATATGAGACAGAGGAGGTGGTTAGAGTTGATTAAAGATTATGATTGTGAAATATTATATCATCCTAGGAAGGCTAATGTGGTAGCATATGCATTAAGTCGGAAGGAGAGACAAAAACCCATTCAAGTGATATCTTGTCAACTGATTGTGACACCTAACATTGTTAGACTGATTACATAAGCTTAGATTGAAGCTTTGAAGCCAGAATGGTTCGATCAAGAGGATGTAAAAGGACAAGAAGCGATGTTTGTGATTAATAGTGATGGGTTAAAATTGATGTACGAACGTACTTGGATACCTCGATATGGAGAATTTCGAGGTAAGATCTTGGAGGAAGCTCATAAAACCCATTATTCAATTCATCCTAATGGAACCAAGATGTATCAAGACTTGAGGAAAAATTGTTGGTGGCCGGGTATCAATCATGATATAACGAAATATGTCAACAAATGTCTAACATGCATTCAAGTAAAAGCCGAACATTAAAAGCCGTATGGTGAGATTCAACCGTTAGAAATACCAAGTGGAAATGGGAACATCTTACAATGGACTTCGTAATTAAACTACCAAGAAAAACTAAAGGTTTTGATGTCATTTGAGTGGTTGTGGACCGATTGACTAAAAGTGCGCATTTCCTACCAATTCGAGAGACTTACAATTCTAAGATACTGGCCGGATTGTTCATTAAGGAGATTCTAGCAAGGCAGGGAATGGCAGTTTCAATGTATGATAGGGACACCAGATCTACTTCAAAGTTCTGGAAAAAAGATTCATGAAGAGATGGGAACTAGATTGCACCGCCTATCACCCCCAAACGAATGGTCAAAGGACCATACAAACTTTGGAGGACATGTTATGGGCGTGCATAATTGATTTTGGAGGTTGTTGGGATGATCACTTACATTTGGTGGTATTCTCTTATAACGGTTACCATGCCACTATTGGAATGCCACCCTATGAGATGTAGTATAGAAGATGTAGAACTCCTATATGTTGGGATATCATTGGGAAACAACAACCGGATAGTCATGAAGTGGTCGAAGAGACAATTGGGAAGCTTGGGAAGATAAGGGCTTTCATGAAAGTAGCACAAGATAGACAGAAAGCCTACGCAAATAAGAGACGTCGACTAATAGAGTTTGAAGATGGAGATAGAGTCATGTTAAAGGTTTCTCATTGGAAGGGTATCATTAGATTTCTTAAAAGTGGAAATTACTGGACCGTTCATAATAGTGGCTCGTGTTCGTGCAGTTGCTTATAGATTGGAATTACCTAATGAACATAATGGTATACATCCAACTTTTCATGTGTCTCATCTGAGGAAATGATTAGCAGATGATGACGTTCATATGCATCTTGATGATATTGAGGTTGATGAAAAGTTGAACTACATAGAGGAACATGTTGCCATACTCGACCGAAAAGAGAAATGGTTGCAAAACAAAGTGATTAAACACGTGAAGGTACAATGGCGGCATAGGAAAGGTTCTTAGGCCACATGGGAATCTGAGAATGAAATGAGGCAGCACTACTCACATTTATTTTCTATACAATTGTTTTCAGGGACGAAACCTATTGTAAGGGGTAGACTTGCAACGCCATATGTTGTTGTAAAACTTAGGTGTAAAGTGTGAATCATAAAATTAAGTCCCAAAAATTTGGGTGATTTAAAAATAATAATAAGAAAGAATAGCATGGGGTCAAAGTGTAAACAGGAGATTAAATCTCATATCGGTTGTAAACCTAAATCTTAACACGAGTTCCACCTTCTTAAACGACAAAGGTCGAATTTTTTTACTCAAGATCTAGTACAACCTGGAATCAAGAGAAAGAGAAGAGCACTTGATCGACATCTCCCTTATTCAGGTAATTATATTCACTCGAGCTATGATGATATAATTGTGTACAATCCTGAATTGTGACAATAATGATGAAAGCCACAATTTTTTTTGCTAACGTATTGAAGTTTCGCCATTGTTACATGTGAAGTTTGATCTCGTTTTCGTCTTCTCCTCACGAAAGCTTTCTTCCCATGTACACGTCTTTGACTCTTTTATGTGTTTAGAAAGATCGATTGATTTGGACACTCATTGCAATGGGGCTAAGACTATTGGGTCACTGGGTATAAACTCTAACGAGTGAGTTACGAATGTGTGGGACTTGATTAAAGGTTGAACATGGCAAACTAAGTCGGGTGCGGGCGTGTGACGGAATGTGAGTCGGGCTGTGAAAACAGTTAAACACAAAAGTTATGGACAGAGATTGTATGATGACTTAAGATGATGGTCTTAACTGTGTGAACCACGAGACCCTATCACGTGAAGAATTGTTAGAATGGTTAGGTTTGCATTAGTGAGCAAGAATGATAGCTATGTAAATACTTAAAACTTGAATTGATCGTGAGGTTCGCGTGCGTATGAACTGGTGTGTGTATGAGATTCATGGGTGTTGTGAGTATGAGATTCATGGGTGTTGTGTGTCGAGAATTGTGTATATTGGGAAGAATAATATAAATATGTGGGCATCATGCATGTGTAAGGGATTGATAAAGGACGTAGGAAGGTGTTCGGTTTTGTGGGATTGAACGTGTGAAGGTGTAAGGGTGCATGTCAATGTCAGAGACTTCAATTATATGTACACATGTGGAGAGGAATAAATTCAAGGATCTAAAATTGAGAATTTGTGTTTCATGCATGAATTAATATGCATGTGGGTCAATAGTATATTATTATTATTATACATGGGAGATAAAAGTATGAAACAATATCCAACTTTATGACCCTTTTAGGATTAATCTAATACTCAATAAATCACGACATAAGATAGCTAAGTATGTATTAATGTGATTTGTATGTGTAGGATTGACATTATTCTCAAGTTGCACTTCCTGATATTGTCTAGTTCTTTTATGTGATTCAAGCATTTCAATCAGGTGAGTTTTAGACGCCTTCTTTTAAATGTTTTGGGCTAAATATACATGCTAGTTTAAGTTAAATTCCGGGTGTGATGAATAGTTATAATTTTAAAGTTTTGTTACTTCGTGTACATGTTTATGCTGCCATTTGAAGTTCTATAAATTATTCATTGTATAAAGATGATGCTATGATGAATGTTTTATGTGACTTATGGTCGTGTACTAGTCAGATCATTACGCAGAGTTTTGCCATGAGGAAGAAGTAACCTATAGTTTGACTAAAAGGAAGTCCTATTGATGACAAAAAGGAAAGTAACCTTTGTGTCACATCGGGAAAGATTTAACCTAGTGTAGGACGAAGATAATCTCTAGCAGTGTCATAACTTAATGTTTTGTCTGCTCTTGGGCAATTATGGATCGTAGACTTGTGCATTGACTATTTTATGTGTTATATCTGCATGATATGTTAATAAATATTTACTTATGAATATATGATAAAACCTAGGACTCACTCAGCAACGCTAACTTTTTGCATGTATACTAGATTGAATTTCAAGTAGCTATGCCAGGATGGTGTCTCTTGGTTCATTGCAGAAATTACCCATAAAGTTTGAAAACTAGCATTTCTGTTTTAGATATTTTAAGTTTTTGTTTAAAGTTGTAAAAACCAGTTTTACTATATTTAAAGTTGACATTTGTGATGAACCTTTTCATCTCTCATGACACTTAATTTTAATTAACTTATTAAAACTAAGGTTGTCACGACTTGCATAAGCATTTGGAAGTCAATAGTTAATCTATTAAGTTTTGAGTTTTTAAAAACAATTTTAGATTGTAAAAACTCAATTGGTTATATCTTTTGAAACAAACCATTTTTTTATAAAACTTTTACAAGTTGTAAAACTAATAAGATTCTAGAAGTTGTTACATTTGATTGTGATTTTATTTTAAAACTCCCTTTTAAAAAAAAAAAAAGAAAAAAGAAAAAAGAAAAAAAAGACTTCTTGATATTTGGTTGATATGTTATAACTTCTATAAAATAAACCGACCACAATATCAAATTAAAAATACATGTAAATCATAAGGCCAAATTATGTTTGATTTTGCTAGAGCCAAGTAGCAAAACAAACTCGGTCACTAGGTCGCAACACACAATCAACCACAATGATGGACCTAGTGCATCTGATGATTTTGAGTTGCTCCCACTAACCTCCAATTTCGTCCTCCGGTTTAATCTTCATGTCTTTGTCGTTACAATATTTACAAACTAGAAATACATAATAAGAAATTACAAACCTAATCTATTACAACTTTGAGCCATCAAAATGGGTCAAACCATAATAAAACCAAAACTGAAAATTAAACAACCAAACAAATATATGGTCGGGCCTGATTTACATATTCAGCCAAAATGAAACAAACAATTCCTTTTGGTCATAAAATTTTTTGACCAAAATCTAATTAGTTGCCTTAAAACTTTCAGATCAGAAACGTTAAATTTATTTTTAAAGTTTGTGATCTTTTAACCGGTTTCTAACGTGAATGGATCCGATTTGCATGTTGTAACCGTAGCTCTAGTACCACTGTTGGGAATCATAGTGTTTTTTGGCTTGACTTGTAGGTAAAAACGAGTTTGACCGGTTAATATATTAAATCCATATATTAATATTAATGCAACGGAATTATGGTTTCAAACTTTCACAGTTAAAATTCCCAATCAGTGTTACAAAACATGCAAACACGGATAATAAAATTTAATCTAATCTACCGATGAGAAAAGATCATACCCTTTGGTTAATTGTTAACCGTTTGAGACACCGAGGTTCAACGGACGGATGCTAGAACAAAACACGAACACGTTTCTCGTTCACAACGTTAGCAGGTGGTGGTACGAAAGTAGGATGAAGATGATTAAGCTTCTGCTAGTTTCTTCTTGCACCAATATTACCTTTTCAAAAAGGAAGATGGTTTCTTTTCTTTAACATTTCTTGCACCATGCTTTAAATCCCATTAAGATTGTTAAAAAATCTTGATCATTCAAGCATTAAAGAAAAGTTAAAGGTGGGATATGGTGAATGATGAGAGAGGAACGGAGGAGACCAAGAAATATTTTGGAGTGTTCCACCTTCTCAAATCTTCACATGATCTAGTAGAGATTCTTACCCGAACGTTATTAAGGTTGGGTTGCGGGTCAATTTCTTTTAAAAGAAAAACCTTATTAACCATACCTGATTAACCCGAAATCCGATCGGGTTGGCCTGATTAACAATCCTAGTTTCTTGTGTAATTTATTGTGAACAAAATTTATTAATTGATACCTTCAAGAACATAAGCAAGAATCCAGGAAGTGATAAGATCATACATTGCATGGAGTAGCATAACAACATTGGCAAAGTTTTCATGTCAGCAGCTACCATGGTTTTCCAGGCACTCATTTGTTCCACATCTAAATAAATAAAAATTCAAAGTGAACAATGTATTCTTGGACTTCATGTAATTTACCTCTGAACAGATAATGACAGCTTACCATCACTCAGACGAGTCACTTCAGTTGTTTCTTCAAAACCAACACAAATGGTCTTCAAAACAAGCCCTTGCTTCCTTCAAATGTTGATTTACCAAAACACAGATAATGGCAGTACCAAGGTAAGATGTCACCCCTTAAGTGGTTGATGGTTCTAAGTCCTATAGTGGACAAAAGGTGCAAGATTAGTAAGATTAGAGAGTATGTGAGTAGCTATAAAAATTACATGTACAACAAACGTTTAATATCCTGTATGAGCAGGTAATTTAGTAAAATTTGTGTATAATTAATATCACTACCTCTCCTAGAAACCTGAGAAGAAACATGCACACTAGGTAAGGCAGGGCAAAAAACAAGGCCTCCTCACAATATATACAACTTTGAATGACATTTAATCTTAACCAAACTTTTTAAGCATCCAATTGTAAGACTTTTTCAAATCGATGAACTTCTCCATTCTTAGTTGGTTAACTGTTACTTTGAAAAGACAAAAGAAACAGAGAGCTACCTAAAACTAAAAAACATATTAACTTGTAATATGAGTAGGAAATCAACAAAAGCTTGCATTTGGATGCATTTTAGGGCTGTGGTTGAGGCAAATTCAGTTTTAAATTACTTATATGAGCATATAACCTGTCCTATTTGCTTGTTAGATTGCTAATGAGTCCATTTGCAGCTGCATCAGATTTAGATAAGCTAGGATGATATAAATAAATCAACATTACTGATTAAAACAAAGAATCTTTGGGTCCACATCAATAATTCCTTGTTTACATACCTGCACACATCTCCAATACTTCTGAAAAAGGTAGCCGACATTCACTTACTAAATAATATCACATCCTGCATCCACTCTGCAGTTCATCATTTTCTCCTGGATCACCATACTTCACCCATTCCAAATCAAATGAGTACCAATGAACACAGCAGATCAGTTTTGCCTATATCAAAGCTTGATATTATCCACATATTAATATACCGAATGCCATTTAAATTGGACCAATGTAGTTAGTTCTTAGAGTCTGAGCCCTAAATAACAAACTTTTAAGCATCCAATTGCATAAAAACTTTGAATCATTTAACCTTTCCTTTCTTAGATGGTTAACTTATACTTTGCAAAGACAAAAAACAGAGTACTGGTCAAGAGTTAAAGAAAAACATACGTTTGACCCGTATGAGTAGGAGATCAATACATTAGGATGTGATTTAGAGTTGTTTCAACCGCCAAATTGCTTGCTTGTGATAAGAATTGAACACACACACAATCACAATGTAATATGAATTCAACACACAATTAGGAGGATTAACTTGTATTGATTGAAATAGAAGAATTACAGAGAATAGAAATGAAAATGGAAACAATTACATCATCAGAAGATGACCCAATTGGAGCCAATAATAACCGTATCAATTTTCTTCACACTCTCCCACTCACACTCTTAACCTCTATTTATAACCCACTAACACACACTAGATATTAATATTACCAAATTACCCTTATAACCTACCATAACTACTAATTAATACTAACATATGAATATAAGTATGAACTCTATCATTACTCCCCCCTTATTTAAAAAGTCTTGTCCTCAAGACTTGGGAGTTAACCATACAACGTGCTTTGCTCCAATTATCTTTCCGGACATTTGTGAGCTGGTCCGTATCTATTTCCCCAACGCAAACAAATTCTTTTCTTCTTACGTCCTTTCCAATCCAAACGAAGGATATAGAACTCCGCGATCATGATGCAAAACATGCCCCAGTAGAGGAGACGCCTGATCGGGCAGGAAACAAACATGGAATATCTGTTTGATGGGTGGACCGAAGGCCCATATCCCATTCATGCACATGAACTAAATACCCATTCCTCAACTTGATAATAATTCTATCAAATGAGCAAACAGGAAACCTTTGCTTAGTTAATTTGGGTGTATGAACCCGTTTGGGCTCCCCTTGACCCAACACTTGAGGCCCATCAACTGTTAAAGGCCCAAAACAATGTTGATAACGAAAAAGAGAAGGAACGGCCTTACTGGCGATAGAATCAGGGCGCCCTGTATCTTCGACATTATCGATAAAATTGGAAATCAACTCCGATTGTTGATAATAATTCTATCAAATGAGCAAACAGGAAACCTTTGCTTAGTTAATTTGGGTGTATGAACCCGTTTGGGCTCCCCTTGACCCAACACTTGAGGCCCATCAACTGTTAAAGGCCCAAAACAATGTTGATAACGAAAAAGAGAAGGAGCGGCCTTACTGGCGATAGAATCAGGGCGCCCTGTATCTTCGACATCATCGATAAAATTGGAAATCAACTCCGATTGTTGGATCGTAGTGAACTGCTCAGAAGGATTATGAAGTTCGAAGCTACCAAAACGTTGCAGTAGCTCGGATTGGAACTCCGGCCAGGTAATGGACTCCCAGATTTGATTAATCGCCGTGAACCAATGATGCGCTACCCCAACCATACGAAATTGGACCAAACGAAGGCGTAATTCATCAGAAGTATTATTGAAATCGAAATAGAGATTCGCCTGTTGGAGCCATCCTTGAGGATCAAATCCGCTGAACTCAGGTAATTGTACCTTCTTAACTGCCCCTAGGAATCTCGACATAGTCTCCGATAAATTTGAAGGAGTGCCGGATGAGGAGAAAATTCCACTGGAATATCCCGATGATCCATCGACTTTTTTCTTCTCCTGTTGTTGCATCCAAGCAAGCACATCCTGACGGAATTCAACCCATACCACGCGATCCCCTTCGAGTGATTGTAACGTATTTTTGATCTCCTGAACATCAGATTGTAGTTGTTGGATCTGTTGTTCTTGGACCTCCATACGACACGAGTATCCATTAGAAATAAAACCAGAAACGACATGTCGACTGCCGCGATGAAAACCCACAATGATGAAATTGAGATGAAACGGGAAGATGGAATTGAAATTTGGAAGAACGTGAAATTTGCGGCTAATTGGACGAAAAATCTGGAAAAATCACTCGACGGTTTGCTAAAATTGGAGAACAACGGCGATTATGAGATCCATGGAAGATGAAATTGAAATCGAATTGCTGAAATCTTATGCGAATTAGCGATTAAATTGGAAGCGATTGGGAAAATGAAACCTGAAATTAAATTAAATTGACGCTGATGAGAGCGTGGAGATGAAATTGGAAGCAATTGGGAAGATGGCGAAGAACTGGCGTCCGGCAGGTCGGACCAATGATAAGAATTGAACACACACACAATCACAATGTAATATGAATTCAACACACAATTAGGATTTAGGAGGATTAACTTGTATTGATTGAAATAGAAGAATTACAGAGAATAGAAATGAAAATGGAAACAATTACATCATCAGAAGATGACCCAGGGTAAAATCCTTCTCCAAGTTGGAGCCAATAATAACCCTATCAATTTTCTTCACACTCTCCCACTCACACTCTTAACCTCTGTTTATAACCCACTAACACACACTAGATATTAATATTACCAGATTACCCTTATCTAGAACCTACCATAACTACTAATTAATACTAACATATGAATATAAGTATGAACTCTATCAAATTTAGAGTTGTTTCAACCGCCAAATTCCTTGCTTGATTGAGGCAACTTCATGTACCAAATCACTTATATGTGCATATGATCCGTCCTTTTCACTTGTTATTTAGCCAATTAGTTCATCTACAGCTGCATCAGAGTAGACAAACTAGGATAAAATCAAAGAAATCCAGGCTATAAATTTACAACTAAGAATGTATGATACATGCAAAAGATAGGTAAACATACACCCAAGATGTGCCTTTAATATTAAAAAACACCAGAGAAGATGTGATCGTCATTAACAACTTCAATATCATGCATCACGAATAGTACATTTGAAATCTGCAACAACAATTTTTAACATCTTATACATATTCTATTAGAGATCAATTGAAAAGAATACCCTAAATCTAGAAACCAATCGCACGCTTACCCCGTGAAAGATCTATGCAGGAAGGAACACTAAATCAATTCCTCCAAGATCAATTCTTTTTTTCTTTTTCATTTTTCCAAAATCAAATTCATTACTCTAAGTATTTGATATTCATTAGAAGAGTACATAACAACATTCATAAAGTAAAAGATCAAATCAAAACAGAATTGGTGATATCTACCGTGATTGGTAATGTCTACCATGATTAATTTCCATCATCAACTGATCCCCTTTCCTGCAAACACACTAAAATTTCAAATCAAACATTTGTTGGATACCTTTAGCTCCAATTCAATTGGATATTTTAATTCAAAAACTGTGCTTCGGAGCATATGTGTCCAACAACATACTCAAGTGAAGCACCTGGAAAGTTTCCATTAGTCAACCAAGGCAACTTCACAAGATGAAATCAATTATCAGAGCATTTTTAGTACATCGATTTTTGGAATTATAAGCTGAAAAAAAATGAAATCAAACAGTTTCACAAATTTAAAAATGTACCTTTCAAAGACCAGCTCCCATTTCCACGCTTGTTGGTGTCAGTGTTTCGCAGATCCAATTTACGCCTTTTATCTCTAAAAACTACCTTCCCTTAGATATAATTCACAATAGTAACTCCCCTTCAAAGAGATACGAACAAGATAATTCTGAAAGAAAAAAATTAGAAAGTCCACATTTTGACCTAATTAACAAGTCAAACAAACGAAAAAAGGCTTACGACTTTTTTCATCATGGGAAGCAACTAATGTGTTGAATGAATGTCCATTGTGATCAGGCTACACTGTTGGGTAACTGATCCAACATTGAACTACACTAAAGAAAAGAAACTGACTTGGTACAATTAGAATTAGACCATGATTATGCTTGTGTTTTATTTCATTTAATTTTTCTTGATTTTCAAGTTTCTTTTCATATGTATTGCATAATAGAATCTTTAAGAACATTTCTCTATGCGTACATAATCCCATATTTCCACCACATGCCCCAGCCTGAGGGCAAGAATCTTTAAGAACATTTAGACTTTTTATCATGTATGTAACAACTTACATATTCTCCAGAAACCTGTATCAGTAGTTAATTTAGAAAATAATATAATTTTAAATCCTACAAATAATAAAATCCATATAAATAAGTCGAATGAATGCCCATTGTGATCAGGCTACATTGTTGGGTACCTGGAAGTTTTCTTTTCATATAGATTGCTTGATAGAATCTTTAAAAACATTTAGTGTTTTTTTTTATCATGTATGGAACAACTTACATATTCTCCATTAACCTGCATCAGTAATAAGTTTAGAAACAATTTAATTTCTAAAAATAATAAAACATATATGAAAGGTACCTGGAAAGCACATAATAAGTCAAATGTATGTCCTTCATTGTGACCAGGCTACACTGTTGGATAAGTGATCTATCATTGAACATGACTAAAGCAAAGGAAACCGACCTAGTACAATTTGAATTAGACTATGATTATGCTTGTGTTTTATTTTATTTTATTTTTTCTTGTTGATCATGTTTTCTTTTCTTATAAATTGCTTCATATGATGTCAATCAGCTGCAAGTTTTTGAGTCTTCAATTATTAATAAACACTGTCAAGGGATTGGGGTAAAATCTACAAAAATCTGTGTGTGCGATCTATGTTTGTACCTTCTGGTCATCATCTAACTACACAGATAAAAATAGCAGTTAACCAACAAGCTTATACCATTAGAAATTTCACACCGAAAGCAAAAAACGAATCACCAAATAGCAACATAGAAATGCTCAAATCTTAATCATACTGATAATGCAAAGGTGTAAGCAAATTTAATCATGATTAATTATAAGAAATTTGTGCCACCATGTACTAATTATGGGGAAAAAAACAAAAAGAGCAAATAACATTTTTTAGAAAAAACACTGTTCTTTACCACTTTATTTATATGGTGACAAATACAAACTAAGGTTTAAGAAATAACTAGAGATATGTGCATAAAGAAAATCATCACATGCAAGTTCATATTCAACAAAGTCAAACATACAAGAATTAAACATACAACAGTCCAAAATCTATGAAAGTCAAACAAATAAAATTTTGATAGAGATACTGCCATTGTACCGTTGAGCAGACATAACAGTCTTAAAGCTATCAGCAATCAAATCCGTTGATTGAAGATCGCCAGACTTAAACACTGTTCACCATCTAACATTCACATAACAACAGTAATACATGAATAACAACTGACATATCATTATGAAACATATCACAATGTAATAAAATTTAAACCAAAATCTTTCATGTTATTTGGTATTTTTGTTGGAATTGAAATATGTTTGACAAAAGTTAAAGTCAAACATACCACCAAAGTAGGAAGGATCTTTATCAACTTCTTCATTATCATCACGAGTCACAATCTCTTTGTTGAGTTGATGATGAAAGTGAAGATTGTTTATTGCTGGAATCAAACTCTTTTCTATCCAGTTTTTCTAAAAGTTGTTTGTCAACAAAAAGATGGGTTAGACAAATAGTTGTGCACGGAAAAAAAAAAAATAAGGCATGTTAACATATTATACAGCCTGAAAGAAATTTTAATAAGGGATTGTATATTGCAGGAATAAATTTCCATTATAACCATTTTTTCTGAAAGTTGTTTGTCTATAAGATGGAAAATTGATTGTTTTTATCGCCAAATGGTAAAAACTGGTTATAAAAGAAAATACGATTACTTGTTTCCTATGAAAGTTGTTTGTCTGCAAAATGAAACTACGATTATTTTAAATTAATCAAGATTGCTTAGACAAATAGTAATGTAGGGTAAAAAATTGTTATAACATATTATAAAACTTGGATGGAATTTGGACAGGAGATTGTTTGATACTAGAATCAAATTCTTTTCTATACATTTCTTCTGAATCTTTCAATTCTATGCTATTTTGTTGGATTTTGAGAGTTATTTGACATAAGTTAAAGTAAAATATGCCAGGGGAAGATACTTTGCAAAGACAAAAAAAAACAGAAAACTAGTCAAAATTTAGAAAACATATGTTTGAGTCGTAACAATAGGATATCAGTAAAGATTATATTTGGGTGTAACAAAGAATGTAGGATATCATTACTGTTAATTATGACCAGAATAGACGTAATCTTCATCAACAACTCCATTTAAACTGAAAGATAAGTAGAACAGAAAGCCCTAAATTTACAAACCCAATCCCCTGTATATTCTATGAAAGATCTACACAAGAAAAACAGTAAATCAGTTCATCCAATATCAGTATTCATAAAGTAAAAGATCAGATCAAAACCTAACTGAAAAAACCTTTAAGGCCGATTGACTGGTGACAATCATCATCGGGTTCGAGCAGACTGGTGGACCTTGACTCTTGTTCTGATGACTGTTCAATCGTCGATACAATCATAAAACCAAAAGATGTAATCATTGGCTAAAACCTATGATTCGCCATTGAAATCGAAAGAAGCAGATGAACGATTGGAGGAGAAGGTAGAGGGGGGGTTTTAGTAGGACATTTGCACACCAAATCTTCGTTTTTCGAACGTTACGATTTGATGCGTGTTTTTCTCCAACGTTTCGTATTTTTTTATGGTTAGGCTAAATATACCCCCTTCTAACTTGTCATACCTCCCTCAAAATATTAATTATAAATTTGTCAAAACATAACCCTTTAACTTTATAACACCACCAAAATGCACCAAACGTTATTTCCACCTTAATTATACTAAACGTACCCCCTTATTACTTGTCATACCTCCTGTCCAAAATATAAAATATAAATTTTGACAAAATCAGCCCTTCAACTTTATAAAACAACCAAAATGCATCAAAACGTTACTTCCACTTTAAATTCTACTAAACGTATACTCTTATTACTTGTCATACCCACTCGATTTTTTGAAAGTGACTTTGGGAGGTACTTGCATTCCAATTTTTTTACCTTTAACATTTACTTTTTTTTTCTACGTTCATGATTATGAATGTCTTTTATAAAATTTTGGTATATTCCAAATATTGTTGGCATTATGGTCTCATGATGACGAATGTGTTTGATACAAATTTGATTATGAATCAGTTGTCTAATTTGATAAAAATTAAAATTATAAAAGATAATAACATTTTATTGAGTTTTTTTTTATTTCATATCCTCATCTAATTTGATACAAATGGTGGCATGTTCGACCCCTTATAATGCAAAAGGATTAATGAAAGCAGCTATTCGAAGTGATAACCCTGTAATACTTTTTGAACATGTTTTACTCTATAATCTCAAATAAAGAATACCCGATGAAGAGTATGTTTTAAATTTAGAGGAAGCTGAGATGGTCTGACCAGGTGAGCATGCCACAACTTTGACTTATTCACGGATGAGGTACCATGTGATGCAGGCTGCCCAGACTATGGTCAACAAGGGGTATGACACAGAAGTTATTGATATCAGGTCTTTGAAACCGTTTGATTTGTATACAATCGGGAACTCGATTAAAAAGACTCACTGTGTGCTTATTGTGGAACTTGGTCATGTTTATCCATTGATTTCACTTAGAATGGTTGATGATATATCTGATTGGACTTTGAAGATCAACTGATAAATCATGGCTGGTTCATGGGTTGGAGAAGGAGGATTAAAATGTAATAATGACATAAACAGTCCCTCAAGTTTTGGTTGAAAGCTTATGGTTTTTTTAGTTAACAAATAAACTATAAGGTTTATTTGTATATGTTTAAAAAGTTTAAGGAGGGGGGTATGACAAGTAAAAAATATATAAAAGGGGGTATATTTAGCACCACCCATTTTTTTAGCATTTTTTTTTTGAACGTTAATCGTATTTTTTTAGTTATACTCGATGGTTTTCAGGAACTTAAATCTTTCGTATCTCAAAATTAATTACCATATTATTATAAAACTAATAATTTAAAAAACTAAAAAGAAAAGCGTAGTATCTCCTTGGATGTTTAACTGGTTGTATTTATGAATTAACAGTTCAACTCGAAACTTTTTAATTTCATGTCAAATTTGTATTATATTTTTGTGTAATGTCAAAAAATTATACTCCTGGACTATCTAGTAGATATGCTAAAAAAATGTGTTAAAGTAAGCTAAAACATGTTTTTAAACCGTTTTTTGTATCAGTTTTAGGGTTATGAAAAATATCGATGGTCTTGGCCCGGTTTTGTGGTTTCAAGTGACAAAATAGTTAAACGGTTCACTTAAGTTAAAGATTGGTTATTTTGCAATAATTAACCATATTAGTTGTGATAAAAACAATTTATGATTTGATTATTCTAAAAGCGATTTTTGAATGGTTAACTGGTTTGCATATACCTCTAATGTTTGGTATACACAATGATCTAATATTGAATATAGCAAGCCACTATGTCAAGAATATTTGTTAATTATATAGGAGTAGAATATATTATTTCATATAAAATAAGATTATTTTTCTTCTAAAGAAGTTTATTCATTTGGAAAGTCATGTTTTTTTATTCATTCTCTTGGATACAATTTTTTTTAATTCAATTAATCTTATTGTTTAAAAAAATTGAATCTCTAAGCCTGACCTCACTCATGACTCAATTGACCCGAAACATGATATGATATATGGCATGATGTAACATCCCCTCTATTCACCCACGTACTGCTCGTGTGTTATAACATTTTTTAAAGTTTTTGTCTCAAAATTTTCAATATAAAACTAATGTTTTGTACATGAATTGTTTGTTAAATGTTTGATTTGTTTACGATCATAGTTGTGATGACTATAGTGATGGTTTTGGAAGATTTGGTCTCCGTCAAACACAAGTCAACTGGTCAATCAGTCAAAGCTAGTCATGGCAAATGAAACGGTCAATGATATACAAATATAATAATGTAAATTACATAAATATTTTTTTTTTGTTAAAATAACATTTTTACTCTTTGAAAGCAGATTCAACAACAAACTAAAACTATGTATATCATAAACAATGAAGGATTCTTAAATTAACAATTAACATAATACTATATAAGGTTGTAATTGATATATCAATGTAACTATAAGTACAAGTATTACCAAGTAGGCATCATATGAGCTAATAAAGTCTGTGAATCTTTTTCACCTTACTTACATCAAAAACGCTATCGGTGTAAACGAGCCAAGCCAGTCCTGAATTTTTAAGGCTCAAGCTTTAGCTCGTTTAGACTAAATAGGTTCGACTCAGCTTGTTAAAAGTTTATAAAACTAAATAGGTAAATACAACTTATTTCTTTTATAAGATCTTTATAAACCTTAACATTTTCTTAATACATCTTATTATTTATTTTATGTTGCATTGTATATAAATGTTTATAACTATTATATATCTAATATATATATTATTAAGTTAATTTAGAGTAATACCCTAGGAATTCTATCTCAAGATTTATTGATTTCAAAAGTAATCGAGAATTAAGATCAAATTTAATTGTTAGATTTTTTGCGAGTAATCAGTTTCACCATTTTTTTTAAATCAAATAACTTTAAATGGTTAATCATTTTTACTAAAAAAAATTACACCATTAAATAGAGAACTTTTTTATCTTTAATTTGAATATAATATTGTTATAGTTTTTTTTTTGTTTTTTACATAGTCCGTGATTATCAGATGGCCCATGGTTTTACATTTGATCTGTGATAATTGGTCCATAATTATCCGGTTTTTCCTTGATTATTTTGATTTTTTTACAAGGTTCGTGATTTTTTACACCTGGTCCGTAATTATATAGTTGATACTTAATTATGCGTGTAAAATGATAGTATGTGATTATATATATATATATATATATATATATATATGTGTGTGTGTGTGTGTGTGTGGTCCGTGATTTATATGACGATAGTACCCTCCCCTAGATGACACGTAACGCGTCCTACGCTTCGCACGGTTTCTCTCTTCCCATATATATATAGACACACCCCATATATACATATGCATATGCTAACATACATACACACATATATAAAGAAAACCAGAATTACAAGATTAATTAGCAACCCACCTTTTGAAACATAAAGTAAGACGCATAGGACGACAATATATTATTGAAGATCATGAGGGTGAAATCAATCTGAATTGAAAGACAAACAATCCTTTGTTGGGTTAATATCATATATGACCAGTGATTACATCTCCAACCGATGGTGGGCTATTATTAACTTCATCTTTGAGAGTCTCAATGTTTGAGTTCTTTGCACGGGGATCCACGTCTTGAATGGATGGAGCTTTTTGGTCTATTAGCCGCTGGAATGATACCGGTCTAGTGGGTGCATTAGTCGTTGAACTGGACGACGTCGTATAAGACCCAGGGTTCCATGTGTCTGAGAAGGATGGAGCTCCACCAGCTGACATATCTTGTAGTAGATCGACCCAAAGAAAATATGTTGAATGCGATAAGTCGATTACAATCATAAATTTCTTAATATGTTGAATATGATATATATACACACACACATAGACGATGACTCCACACGCTATAAGAAATTTCTTAATCATTTCACACACATATATAGTATATACATCTTTAATTCCTTGATAAAGATTTTTTTTTCCTAAAAAGAATATTAAAAACAGATATTAATTTTAAATTAGTGAAAGTATTTTTTTTCCTATCATTTTTTATACGTTTATAATTTTTCGTATGATAATATTTTCATAAAATAATAATTACACCATATAATCAAATATTTTTTCTCTTTAATATGAATATAGTGATAATATTCTTGTTTTTTCCTTACAAAAATACAACATTTTAATGCATTATACTGTATTTTTATATGTTATATTTTGTTTGTATAATATTTTATTGATGTGTTTCTTTGTGTTGTATTTTTCGTTCAGTATTTTGAGTAATATATATTACACTAAAAATATAGTACATCTTTCAAAAAATCCAATACATGCTCTAAAATGAAGCAAATATACAAAATCATGTACAACTAAAAAAATTAAGTATTATTATCTTTTATATATTAGTACATCTTAAAAATAAAAAAAAATATACAATTTTATAGTGAATTTACTAAAAAAACAATGTATTATGAAAAAGTTAGGAGGATTAAAAAAATATAAAAAACTCGAAAATTGCTAATAAGAGATGTTAGAGGGGACGGAGTGGAGCTCGGGAGCACACCGGGGAAGATTGCACCGAACCAGGGAAGAATGGGAACACCCCCCCCCCCCGCGGATTCGGGGTGGGGTAAACCGGGGATTACTCACCGAATCAAGCCGAGCGTGGGAGAGGAAATCTATCCGTTGGAATTCGATATAGAAAACCACGACAAAAAAATGTTCAAATGGCTCAAATGAACCCGTTCAACACACCCGGGTATCGTCCACAAATGTCATCTCCGAATCAACCAAACTTCTACTACAATCCAATGAACCCGGCACAAATGTCATTGCCCTTTCTAGGTTTTTTAATTTAATTTTTTAGGTTGTATTCTCCTTTTTTTTTTGGTTGTATTCTTTTTTTTATTTTAAATTTAATGAATCTTTTTTTATTTTATTATTATTATTTATTGTTAAAATAATTAATTAAAAATAAGATTTGAAAATAGGGAAAAAATGGGAAAAAGTGAAACGACACCGTGCAAAAAGGGGAAAAGTGGGGAAAAGTAGGGAAAGCTGATGTGGCAATGGGGAATGATGGGATGACTCCTTGTGGCCTTATAATTAAATTATCATTTATTTATCTTTTACAATTCATGTCACGTGTTAAAATCATTTTGTTTCCCATCATTTCTAAACAAAAACGATTTCTTATTACAACCTTATCATACATACGTACATATATTGCAGAAACATAAATAACTTAGACAAGATCAAACCAAATTTTGAGTATTTTTCATGATATTTATTATACATGTAGAAGACTATGTTCTTTTACGTGTATTAGCTAATTCACAAGTGTTTAGGATTTACAACAATTGTAAGTTTACATTACATTACAACATTTATTTAACATTATGACAACAAGATTTTAAACAAAAAAGAATTAGCACAAACGTACGTACTACACATTTATTTTTTAATTTATGTTTATATTGCTAGAAAATGATTATTTTAATCCTAAATAGTGTGAAGGAATTTACATGCGCATCTACCTAACCCTTGGGAGGCAAGGACCCACGCGTTCTCACATCATATACATGGTATTAATGCTGTAACATCAAGTTACCATGCCTTTTTAGCTTTTTGAAAATTAGAGTTATTTCAGTAACACTTTTTATTCATAAGACTAAATTAAATTTTCTGTCAACATTTTGTTATATACGATTGTGGCATTTAGATATCCAAAAATAAATATAATATAGAGTTCGATATAGTTTTAGTTATTGAAATTTGATCAAAATAATTGTTTTAGTCGAATAGTTTTAATTTAATTTTTTGTTCATTAGTTTAATTTTTGTTTCAATTAAAATCGTGTAATTAACACCATCTAGTTTAATTTTTATGCCAAATTTAATTTATGTTAAAAGTTGCTCCGTGTAATGAAATATACACACTTTTGGGGTGATTCACATAGGTGAGGGACACTCACTTGTAAAACCACTTTTGAATTTAAGTAGTTTATTACTATATGAAATAGTGTACTTAAATATGTTTATATGGGAAAATATGACCCATTGACTTGCTTTATGATGCAAGTAATTGAACATGTCATTTAGACATGATAATTGTTTGGGAAAGATCCACAAAGGTGTGGACATCTCTTTATGAAAACATATGTTGTGTGAAGTTGATTACATGATAATAGGTAATAATATGTTTAAATAGACTTTTGAGTTATTAAGAAATGAAATTTGGCAATAGTTGAGTTATGATATATGTCACACCCCCGCCGTCGGCGGAAACACGGGAGATGCGACGAAACTGTATATCAAGAACTCATTGAGTATGAGAGAATGCTAGTCCTTCTGCTTAAGTGTAAGGTCCATATCTAGCCTTAGATTGATACCTGAAATACATGCAAAAACAAGTGTCAACTAAAAAGTTGGTGAGTTCGTAGGTTTTTTTGTTTAAATCAAACAGTTTAAGTAATAGTGTTTGCCATTCAGGCATGAGTAAAAAGTTTCAATCAAAACTCAGTAGGATCATCATCCCATAGTGTGTTAGCCATTTCAGGCATGAGTAAAATGTTTAAATCAATCCTATAATGTGTTGGCCATTCCAGGCACGGGTAAAATGTTTCAATAAAAATCCAGTAGGATCATCAATCCCATAATGCTATGTTATCATATAATATGTTAAGCCAAAAGTGTGAATGGATACAATCTACATTAGTCCACAACCAAGCCTATGACTGATTGCCCTTGTTTTTGATCTCATGATCACCGAACTCGTTCTGAGTTCAAAGTATACAATAGAGTTAGAAATATTCATCCACCGTGTTGGCCTCATCTTTGGTGACTGTAGCTAGCAAGACCACCCGATAGGTGAATGGGTTGTCAACCAAGATAGTATTATCCAATATATCCCCTGGCTCATACCCATGAGTTAATGGTTGTGTCTAGGCATAAATAAGAAGGGACTTACAATAGAATAAAAAACTCTCATGCAATCTACATCCGGCTAACTTATGTTCCAGCATTAACACATTTAGCATAGTAATGAAAACCTTTTAAGGATCATAGTATAAAAGCAAAGTATTGTAGCATGTATTTCCCCCAAAATATGTAAAAGTAAAAGGGGCTACGAATACTCACAGTAAATAGCAATGGAACCCATGTCCATGTGTTGAAATAACAAAAGTCTAAGGGGCTGTTTGTTTTTCTAAAAAACGTCTGCGAAGGTCTGCGAGACCTCTTTTGTCTGCACCCTGCAGACCAAGGAAAGATGTAGGGTGTTTGTTTTCTCGCAGACATTTCATTAAAAAACGTCTGCGAGACCTCTTCTTGGAAAAGAGGTGGACCATTGTCTGCGAGACCTCTTCAAACCTCTTCTTGGAAAAACGTCGCCCCCTTCTCTTCTCACCCCCAGCTCCATTGTCGATCGCCACCATCTCCACCGCCGATCGTCTGCCCCCATCTCCACCGATTGTCTACAGCCACCATCTCCACCGCCGATCGTCAACCCCCATCTCCACCGATCGTCTATAGCCACCATCTCCACCGCCGATCGTCTACACCCACCATCTCCATCGTCAACAGCCACCATCGTCTATAGCCACCTTCTCGATCGTGAATCTACCGCCTCAAGAAACCGATCGTGAATCCTCCACCGCCTCAAGCAACCACCGGAAGTTACTCCTCCACCGCCGCTCGTGGCTACCGCCGTCGCCTTCACGAACGACACCCACCTCCACCGTCGCATCTAGGGTTCGCGGCGCAAATCACTGTGTCGCGCCCCCTTTCACTGTGTTCCTTCGATCGACGGCAGTGGTGGACGGTGGTGGCTCAACGGTAGGTGGAGGAGGACGACTGGAGATGAAGACAGTGGTGGACGGTGGTGGCTGGTCGACGGTGGGGTTGGGGTTGGGGAAGAAGACTGAAGAGGTTTTTGTTTGAAGAGGTTTTTGAAAAACAAACACCCTCAAAACCTCTTCTTGCAGAGGTTTGGTCCACCTCTTCTGTAAAAGAAGTTTGCAGACGTGGTCCGCAGACCGCAGACGTTTTACCTCTTCAAAAACAAACACCACCTAAGTGACCATATACAACACATTAGTGCTAGTCAACTCTAAATGTTTGATATAGCATAGCATTTCCAAATTGAGTCAACTAGTGATCCTGATAAAATGTGTACCATAGATTAATTCAAGTAATCTGTTTCAGGTTATTTTTCGACACAACAGTCGTTACGTGATCTAATGCGTCCTCACATATGTTATGTTTTGATTAATCAAAGACTTTGGTTTACAGATGTTGTTTCTGGTTTAATAATGTTTATTCTTTAACATTTGATTATTTATTTAGTCGAGCGTATATATAATTGATGTAACCCCCAGGGTTTTCTGTTATGAATTCAAATATTGTAATCGTGTATAATTTGGAATAACTGTAACCCCTATGATTTTCGGTGTAAAATACAATATCTATAATTGTGCAAAAACAAAATTAATTAATACAAGTCATGGAATTTCCCAAATGATTTATTGGAGTTAATTAATAATGATCTAATAAAAGAAAGCATTTCATATATATATATATATAGAAACACACATCGATATAATATTTACATATCCATGCACACATATAGATAAATATAGATATTTTGACAAATATTAAATAATAATAATGATAATAATAAATAAATAAATAAATTTAAGTTTCAAAATAGTTCATATTATAAATTAATAATAACAACATATTAGTTCCTTTAAAATAATATACATACCGTAAGTCATAAAATATATATAAGAAAACATTAATATGTAGATACAATTTTATAAGTCTTTAAAACTATTTTTATATATAAAGAAATTTAAACAAATTAAAAAGGGTAATGGGTACATAACGAAAACTACAAAATTCAGACCAAATATACACAAAGATGGAAGTGGTACTGCTGAAGTGGTAAAACCATAAAAGTCCAAAACCCAACCCATCTTCCTCACCCGTTTCCACCAAGTCGACCCAACCCAAACCCGTTTGCGACCCGAATGTGGCCAGCTCATTCCAGCGTGCGAACAACTCGATTAAGAGTTGTTTTGGCAAGATTTTATACGTGTAAATTTATTTCAACCAATAATTAAAGAGATTAAATCACCAAAACGCGTAAAATAACTTCTAAAAATACAAGCTAATGCCTAAAATTTAAACGAATTACAAATCGATATAAAAGTCGAATTAATCCATTCTAGGATCCTTCTTGGTACATTCCGAATCTGTCTGGGCATAGAACAAACATTCACAAAGCATTATGACTGAGATTTGCTGCCAAGAACGACCGACCCATGTCCTCTACTCGAACTCATTTGATTCTTAATCAATACAAGTAAGTAATAAATGTATTCTAGTCGTTTTTACATGGGGAATAAAAGCCCTATACTTTTGTGCGCTAAAAATCAACAATAAGATCGAATTGGATCGTGAATTATTCTAGGGTTCTTCCGCTCTTGAAGCAACCGGAACTCATATCCTTTTTGTCATAACGGGGCCGAAAACCATCCAAACTGGTCTTTGCTTGCGTGATTAGAACTTGGCTGTAAATGAAGACTCGGGTTCTAGACTTGCAGCCAACACCAAAACCATGTTTTTGTACTATCCTCCTATTTCTATCGATTTTTTTACAAAAATATTATTAGAAATTTAAAATTTTAATTTTTGTACTTTCTGGTAAAGTTTAATTCAATTATGAAATGAATATAAATTAGTTAGTATTAAAAACCAATTTAATAAACTAAAATAAACATACTAAGTGATTTAAAAATTTCATTATATGTTTAAAAATATTTCCAAATCCGTAACACATATCTTAAATCTTTTTAATTCATATTTAGATATCAAGTTTATAGTATCATTTTTTTTACTTTAAATTAATATGAAAATTATTAAATATATATACGTGTGTGTATATATATATATATTAATTTTCCAGTTAGTGTTTAAATATCAAACTTATTATCTTTTAAGATTTAGGATGTTACGTAAACATTGTTTTGATGATAAAATAATTGGAAATAATAAACTTTCAAAGCATGATAATTCTTTAAGTTCAAATAAATCAAGAGAAATTATTTTTAAAAAAAATAAAAGTTCTAATACAATTCCATTAATTCTTTAATAGATTTTTTTTTTATTAATTTTTTTTTATATACAAACATATGAGAATATTATTAAATATTCTTTTAACATCATTCTACTTTAGTCATACAAATAATAACATTGATAAATAAATAAAAAGAATATATTATGTTCTATTTTATTTATTATTCGATATTGAGAGAACATTTATTTAATAAATATTCAAAGTTATTCATTCAAACTTAAGTCTATTTTTTTAAGACTTCCATTAGAATGCCATAGTTTTAGGACTTGAATTTTGAGCCTAGAATGCTAAGATTTTGTTGCTCAAAAATTTAGGGCGACTAGATACTATTTGCTTCCTCATTCATTGTAACCTTTCGAATTTTTATGTAATCCCAAGATTTATTGAGATTTTTTTTTATTTATTTTTTTATTCATCATTATTATTATTATTATTAGTATTAGCATTATTACTATTACTAAGAGTCAATAATTAATTAAGAAATTTTACAACAATAAAACTAATACTATTAATAATATTATTACTAAATTATATAAAGATTAAAGTAGACAAATACTAGAAATTTTTAAATTTAAGGTTTTTAAAACTTAGAAGGACTAAAACTGTCAGATCTATAACTGAAATCACAAAAGAAAACAAGGAGGGACTGGTTCTGCCATAAACTCAAACTTGTTTTCTTCTCCTACCCATCTCCTTCACCCAAATCAGCCATGGATATCCATAGACCCAACTACGACCCATTCGTTCAAACTAATCAAATAAGCGAGCGAAATCAGTAAAAATTTAAACTTTAGTCAACCCCGAACACAATGGGATCGATAACAACCATCGATTCGAAGTTTAAAGATTTAAACGTGGACGAATTTGTCGCCTAAAAACTCGTACACGATCGGGTATACGAAATCCTATATAAACGAACACCATAATCGAATTAAATCATCCCACTCGTTCAAAACTACCCTACGAACAAGTCTGTGCCATCGAAACCGATTTAGAAGCTCTCCCCATCGCGAAATCAAGTCTTAAAGGCCTCGGCTGAGTCGATTCTGAACCAGTGTCGAGACCCATTCATTCGTATACAAAGGTACGGTTTCTATATACCCTTAAACTCGTTTTTAGATGCTTAACAAAAGCCCCATGTTTTCGTCGTCGATCGGGTTCATAATCGCGTGAATTGATGGTTAAAGAAACTAGGTTTACGGTTTGTTTAAACAGGATTGGGGAAGGTTACGGTTTATGTTATAAAAGATGCTGAAACAGAAATCCATCGCGGGTATACCCTTAGATCGACTGGAAGTGCCCGAGTGTATCAAATCGATGGTCACGGGTTCGAGACCCGGCTGCGGCGGGTTGGACCAATTTTTGTTTATTTTTTTTATAACTTCTTAATTACTAATTATTTTTAAAATCTGATTTCACCTAAATTTTTATAAACTTAAAAACTATTAATTTAATAAAGAAAATATATATTATTCAGTTAAATTAATTTATTTAAATTATTAATTTATTTCTTTAATTAAATATATAAAAAGTTATATTTAGTTTATGTATTATTTAATTACTTAATTCCTTGAAAATATATAATTAGTGTAATTATTTTAAATTAATATTTTATTATGGTTATCATAGTTAATAATATTATTATTACCATTATCAAAGATATTAATATTACTATTATTAATATTATTAATAGTATAATTAATATTGTGAACATTAATATTTTTATTACTATGATCATAGTGTTAACAAAATTATTATTATTATTATTATTATTATTATTATTATATTATCATTATTAGTATTAATACAAATATTATTATTATTACAATTATTATTGATGTTATTAAAAATATCATTATTACTATTATTCTTATTATTATTAATATTATTAATATTATTACTAGTATTATTTTTAACATTAGTATTATTACTTTTATCACTATTATCATTATTAATATAATTATTATTATAGTATTTTTCAACATTAATAAATATTTTAAACTTTAAACAATGACACGACTTGTAAACAATTTTTATAAAATAATATTTATGGATTTGGTTATAAACATATGGAACACAAATACATAATGAAAATTTTATGCAAAGTCATAATTACTTTAGTTATGTGCGATTAAATTATAGGTTAAGCTAGATCGTGTTGGATACTATTTGGGCTACGTATTTATCATTTATTTGCAACAATTAGCTCATCACACAAGGTGAGTCTTCATAGCCCCTTTTTATGCTTTTATTATTTGGGGTGAAACATGTTATCAAATATTTTAAACAATTTATGTGAAACAAGTTTATGACATTATACATGTTGAACTTTAGTTAACATTTAGCATTGATCACCCCTAGTGACTATGATAGATCTATTGACCGGCCATTCCACTGTGTTTGATTTACCCTTCGGGGGAAGCCCGCAGTGATAGTTACTAGTTCAAGCATTGCGATGCTTACCATGGTCAAACATTATTCTGTTAACATTAGTTGATCTGCTTTATTTACTAATTCAATATTGTATGTTCATATTGCCTGGATACACATATTATTTACAACATTTATCAACATTTTATTCAACTATTTTGGTGTGTGTGCTTAAACCTGTGAAGCTCACCAACTTTATAGTTGACCCTTTTTATTTAAACATGTTTCAGGTGGGAATGCTACATAGACATGATATGAGAGTGGATTTAGTTTTATTATGTTTAGAATTTGATTGTTTTAGTATTTCCTTTATGATGTAATGGATGTTATTTGAATATTAAATTTGAATTTATTAGACTAAATGGTTTGAATTTATTACAATAACCACCCTGTGCTATTGAACAATCTACACTTCGTGTACGCTCCGATGATTCCGCCATTGGTCGGGGTGTTACAGATTGGTATCAGAGCCTGGGTTATAGAGAATTAGGTTAATTAGAAATAAATGACCTAGACTATAACCATAGAATGACTTAGTTGAACTATGTAGTTGCCATGAACTCTAAGTTGAATCTTATAGTTGTAAGGACTAGGCCATGAACCTTAAGTTTGAACTACATAGTTGCCATGATAGGTCAAATTTGATTATGTGACTACTTGTACTACTTGACTAGTTATTTGATAGGTCAATTATTTGAACCTAGTTTAGGATGCCTAATATGCACACACTAGACTTTAGGGTTCTGAACTTCTTGACCCCTTTCTTACGTCTTGCAAGAGGATCGTCATCATGAAGACTACTCTTAGACTTATAAGTCTAATTAAATCTTTGACTCCCGTCAATAGTCTTTAGGTTCACATTAATGAGTAGGAAACACATACAATCTGGAAGGGGGAATGCCTGTACTTTGGGGAGTTCTGTCTAGGAAAGTATTTTGTATAAATCCAAATCAACCGATGGACCTGTTATACTTTCCTGGGAACCCTTGGAGTGAGTATGAACCTATAGGCTAAAGTATGTCTTTCTAAAAGTTAATTTGGACTTAAACACTTTGATATGTCAAAAGTGATCCTTAGGGAATGCAATCTATATTGATTTGTGCTTGAACTCTCATTTGAACTATCAATTTCTTGTTTTTGAACTCCTTGATTTATTTCTGATCCTTTTCATTTTGAACTCTTGTAGAATCATGCCTCCTCGTCGCAATGTTGCCAACAACACGAATGCTAACAACAGTGGTAATGAAACCAACAACACCGACAATGTCAATAACACAAACACCACAAACACCAATACCACCAATGCCAACACCACCAATACCGATAACACCAACACCAACAATGCTAATAACACCACCAACATCAATAACCCTATCATGCAAGAATTGGCTGCTGTCATTACTCAGCAAATGGCCACAGTCCTGCCTGGCCTTGTGACCCAGCTCAATCAAGCTAGTGGGGTTCAAAACAACAACCGAAATGGTGAGGGTGCAAACCAAACTTGCACCTTCAAGCATTTCAATTCTTGCCACCCTGCCAAGTTCATTGGATCTGAAGGGGCCACTGGACTGCTTCAGTGGTTCGAAAGCATGGAGAGTACCTTCCTCCATTCAAACTGCCCTGAGAACCTCAAGGTTCGTTATGCCACCAGTGTCTTTCAGAAAAGGGCACTCACTTGGTGGAATACCGTGAAACGAACTAAGGGTGCTGAAACTGCAATGGCCTTAACTTGGGATGAGGTCAAACGACTGATGACAGAAGAATTTTGCCCTCGCAACGAAATGATGAAACTGGAGTTGGAGTTCTGGAATCTTAAACAGGATAGTGGTGAAAATCTGGCTTACACGAACCGTCATCACGAACTTAGTCTGTTGGTGCCACACATGGTCACCCCACTTTCTCGTGCTATTGAGAAGTATATTAGTGGCCTACCCATGCAAATCCAAGATACCTGTTATGGGAGCAACCCGACTACTTTGGAAAATGCAATTCGATTGGCTGCTACCCTAACTGACAACCATGTTAGGGCAGGTACTTTAACTAGAAAGGGAGCCAAGAAAGTGGAAGCCAAGTCCACTACTGATGAACCTTCTAAGGAGGTTAAATCTGAAGCTTCTAATGCTTCAAAGTCCATTAACCGTAAGAGGAAGGCTAAAACTTTTGCGGTAGTAACCCCTGCTATCCCTGCTACCCCTATCAACCAACAAGCTCCACCAAACCCAAACAATAGAACCTATGTGGGGGCTCAATCTTTGTGCTCCACTTGTAGGTACCATCATGCATCAAACCGACAATACAGGGTATGCACTGTTTGTGGGAAATACGGTCACCTTGCAAATTACTGTCGGAATGGACAAAACTTGCAGCAAGGTCAACCAGCTCCACCAGTTAACCAACAACCAGCTGCACAGGTTCCCGCTATAACCAATGGAAGGGCCTGCTATGAATGTGGCGACCCCAATCACCTTAGGAACAAATGCCCAAGGCTTGTGGGCAACGAACAGAGGGTTACACGGGCACGTACTTTCCAGCTTAATGCACAAACTGCCCAAGCTAACCAAGATGTGGTGAACGGTACTTTCTTGATTAATGACTGCTATGCTTCTGTGTTATTTGATTCTGGTGCTGATAGGAGTTTTGTGTCTAGTCAATTTGAGCCTTTACTTGGTAGAACACGAACTAGATTAGACAAACCTTATAATGTGGAAGTGGCTGATGGTAACGCGATAGACATTGATATTATTATATTAGGATGTACGGTGAACCTTATGGATCACGTTTTCCCTATTAATCTTATACCCATGCCTCTTGGTAGCTTTGATGTTATAATTGGCATGGATTGGTTAGCCACTCATCGAGCCGAGATTGTTTGCTATGAAAAATTTATACGTATTCCACTACCGTCGGGTGAAACTCTGAGAATCTTTGGAGAGACGCCTAGTAGCGGTCTTAAACTCATGTCGTGCACGAAAGCCCACAAGTATTTACGAAAGAAGTATGTAGCCTTTCTAGCCCATGTTGTGGAGAAGAAAGACAAGGACAAAAGTATTCAAGACATTCCGATCATTCGCGACTATCCTGAAGTATTTCCCGATGATCTCCCGGGAATTCCACCCGTACGACAAGTCGAGTTTCGAATTGACTTAGTACCCGGTGCTAATCCGATTGCAAAGTCTCCTTATCGTCTTGCACCTTCTGAAATGCAAGAACTTTCTAGTCAACTCCAAGAGTTATCCGATAAGGGTTTCATTCGCCCAAGTCATTCACCTTGGGGTGCACCGGTCCTTTTCGTTAAAAAGAAGGACGGGTCATTCCG
The DNA here is from genome assembly GCA_009363875.1 of Mikania micrantha. Lineage (NCBI taxonomy): Eukaryota > Viridiplantae > Streptophyta > Magnoliopsida > Asterales > Asteraceae > Mikania > Mikania micrantha. The sequence continues at coordinate 74,011,208 of CM018695.1, read as the reverse complement.
AATGTGCATTGACTATCGTGAACTCAACAAACTCACCATCAAGAACCGGTATCCATTGCCTCGTATCGATGATTTATTTGATCAACTTCAAGGATCGGTTTGGTTTTCAAAGATCGATCTTCGTTCCGGTTATCATCAACTTCGTGTTCATGAAGATGACATCCCAAAGACTGCTTTTCGAACTAGATATGGTCACTACGAGTTTGTGGTTATGCCTTTCGGGCTAACCAATGCACCTGCGGTTTTCATGGATCTTATGAACCGAGTGTGTAGACCATATTTGGACAAATTCGTGATTGTATTCATTGACGACATCTTGATCTACTCTAAAAGCAAATCTGAACATGAAAAACACCTTAAGTTGGTTTTGGAGCTTTTAAGAACAGAACAACTGTACGCCAAATTCTCTAAATGTGAATTTTGGCTTAAGGAAGTTCAATTCTTAGGACACATTGTCAATGAAAAAGGTGTTCATGTAGATCCAACAAAGATTGAAGCCGTTAAGAATTGGAGTACACCAAAGACTCCAACCGAGATTCGTTCTTTTCTCGGTCTTGCCGGTTACTATCGACGTTTTATCGCTAATTTCTCAAAGATTGCTGTTCCACTCACCGCCTTGACTCATAAGGACAAGCCTTATGAATGGGGGCCAAAACAAGAAGAAGCATTCCAAACATTAAAGCAAAAGCTTTGTGATGCTCCTATCTTGACTCTTCCCGATGGAAACGATGACTTCGTTGTTTATTGTGATGCATCTAATCAAGGACTCGGTTGTGTTCTTATGCAACGGGGAAAGGTTATTGCTTACGCATCGAGACAATTGAAGGTTCACGAAAAGAATTACACCACTCACGATCTCGAACTCGGTGCTGTTGTATTTGCCTTAAAGATTTGGAGGCATTATCTCTATGGCACAAAGTGCGTTGTTTTCACCGATCACAAGAGCCTTCAACATATTCTTCATCAAAAAGAACTTAACATGAGGCAACGACGTTGGGTCGAACTTCTAAACGATTACGATTGCGAGATTCGTTATCATCCCGGTAAAGCCAACGTGGTAGCCGATGCACTTAGTCGAAAGAGCCATACTCAAGTGCATAGCATTCGGATCCAATCAAATCTTCATAACCACATCTATGAGGCTCAACAAATCTCTTTGAATCAAGGCAAATTGCAGGATGAAATGTCTTGTGGTACCGAAATGCAACTAGAAATCAAGTATGATGGTTTACTCTATTTCTTGAATCGTATTTGGATTCCTAATCGAAACGATCTTCGAATGACCATCATGAACGAGGCACACAAGTCTCGTTATTCCATTCATCCTGGAGCGGACAAGATGTATCAAGATATTCGATTTCTATATTGGTGGCCCGGCATGAAGAAAGACATTGCCGAGTATGTTACTAAATGTTTGACTTGTTCTAAAGTCAAAGCCGAACACCAACGACCTTCGGGATTGCTTGTCCAACCTGAAATTCCCATGTGGAAGTGGGAAAACATTTCTATGGACTTCATCACTAAACTCCCAAGAACTTCTAGTGGTCATGATAGTATATGGGTGATCATTGACCGTTTGACTAAATCAGCTCATTTCTTACCGATTCGCGAGAACTTTCCCGTGCGAAAGTTAGCTCGTATCTATGTTAATGAGATCGTAAGCCGACATGGTGTACCTCTTAGCATCATATCTGATCGTGATGCTCGATTCACTGCTCGTTTTTGGGAATCTCTACATGAATCATTTGGTACTCGATTGGATCTTAGCACAGCTTATCATCCTCAAACGGATGGTCAAACCGAGCGAACGATTCAAACTCTCGAAGACATGCTTAGAGCTTGTGCCATTGATTTTGGTGGCAATTGGGATAATCATCTACCGCTTGTCGAGTTCTCGTATAACAATAGTTATCATGCGAGTATCGGCATGGCGCCTTTCGAAGCTCTCTATGGCCGTAAATGTCGATCGCCTATTGCTTGGAACGAGATTGGTGAAAGTCAAATCATCGGTCCCGAACTGATTCAAGAAACGACCGACAAGATTCATCTTATTCACGACAACTTGTTAGCTGCTCGAAGTCGACAAAAGAGTTATGCCGACAAACGTCGTAAACCTTTGGAATTCCAAGTCGGTGATATGGTACTTCTTAAGGTTTCACCTTGGAAAGGAGTTATACGATTTGGTAAAAAGGGAAAGCTTGCTCCTCGCTATGTGGGTCCTTTTAAGGTTCTTGAAAGAATTGGGAAGGTAGCCTACAAGCTCGATCTACCACAAGAGCTTAGCAACATTCATTCGACCTTTCACGTGTCTAATTTGAAGAAGTGTTTGGCCGATGATACTCTACACGTACCTCTCGATGACGTTCACATTGACAAGTCGATGAACATTATTGAGAAACCGGTAGAGATCATGGATCGTCATGTCAAACAACTCAAGCGAAGCCGAATTCCGATTGTTAAAGTTCGTTGGGAATCGAAACATGGTCACGAGTTCACTTGGGAACGCGAAGACCAAATGAAGTTGAAGTACCCACATTTGTTTTCTATAGTTTCTTTTTAATTTCGGGACGAAATTTCTAAAAGTAGGGGAGACTGTAACCTTTCGAATTTTTATGTAATCCCAAGATTTATTGAGATTTTTTTTTTATTTATTTTTTTATTCATCATTATTATTATTATTATTAGTATTAGCATTATTACTATTACTAAGAGTCAATAATTAATTAAGAAATTTTACAACAATAAAACTAATACTATTAATAATATTATTACTAAATTATATAAAGATTAAAGTAGACAAATACTAGAAATTTTTAAATTTAAGGTTTTTAAAACTTAGAAGGACTAAAACTGTCAGATCTATAACTGAAATCACAAAAGAAAACAAGGAGGGACTGGTTCTGCCATAAACTCAAACTTGTTTTCTTCTCCTACCCATCTCCTTCACCCAAATCAGCCATGGATATCCATAGACCCAACTACGACCCATTCGTTCAAACTAATCAAATAAGCGAGCGAAATCAGTAAAAATTTAAACTTTAGTCAACCCCGAACACAATGGGATCGATAACAACCATCGATTCGAAGTTTAAAGATTTAAACGTGGACGAATTTGTCGCCTAAAAACTCGTACACGATCGGGTATACGAAATCCTATATAAACGAACACCATAATCGAATTAAATCATCCCACTCGTTCAAAACTACCCTACGAACAAGTCTGTGCCATCGAAACCGATTTAGAAGCTCTCCCCATCGCGAAATCAAGTCTTAAAGGCCTCGGCTGAGTCGATTCTGAACCAGTGTCGAGACCCATTCATTCGTATACAAAGGTACGGTTTCTATATACCCTTAAACTCGTTTTAGATGCTTAACAAAAGCCCCATGTTTTCGTCGTCGATCGGGTTCATAATCGCGTGAATTGATGGTTAAAGAAACTAGGTTTACGGTTTGTTTAAACAGGATTGGGGAAGGTTACGGTTTATGTTATAAAAGATGCTGAAACAGAAATCCATCGCGGGTATACCCTTAGATCGACTGGAAGTGCCCGAGTGTATCAAATCGATGGTCACGGGTTCGAGACCCGGCTGCGGCGGGTTGGACCAATTTTTGTTTATTTTTTTTATAACTTCTTAATTACTAATTATTTTTAAAATCTGATTTCACCTAAATTTTTATAAACTTAAAAACTATTAATTTAATAAAGAAAATATATATTATTCAGTTAAATTAATTTATTTAAATTATTAATTTATTTCTTTAATTAAATATATAAAAAGTTATATTTAGTTTATGTATTATTTAATTACTTAATTCCTTGAAAATATATAATTAGTGTAATTATTTTAAATTAATATTTTATTATGGTTATCATAGTTAATAATATTATTATTACCATTATCAAAGATATTAATATTACTATTATTAATATTATTAATAGTATAATTAATATTGTGAACATTAATATTTTTATTACTATGATCATAGTGTTAACAAAATTATTATTATTATTATTATTATTATTATTATTATTATTATCATTATTAGTATTAATACAAATATTATTATTATTACAATTATTATTGATGTTATTAAAAATATCATTATTACTATTATTCTTATTATTATTAATATTATTAATATTATTACTAGTATTATTTTTAACATTAGTATTATTACTTTTATCACTATTATCATTATTAATATAATTATTATTATAGTATTTTTCAACATTAATAAATATTTTAAACTTTAAACAATGACACGACTTGTAAACAATTTTTATAAAATAATATTTATGGATTTGGTTATAAACATATGGAACACAAATACATAATGAAAATTTTATGCAAAGTCATAATTACTTTAGTTATGTGCGATTAAATTATAGGTTAAGCTAGATCGTGTTGGATACTATTTGGGCTACGTATTTATCATTTATTTGCAACAATTAGCTCATCACACAAGGTGAGTCTTCATAGCCCCTTTTTATGCTTTTATTATTTGGGGTGAAACATGTTATCAAATATTTTAAACAATTTATGTGAAACAAGTTTATGACATTATACATGTTGAACTTTAGTTAACATTTAGCATTGATCACCCCTAGTGACTATGATAGATCTATTGACCGGCCATTCCACTGTGTTTGATTTACCCTTCGGGGGAAGCCCGCAGTGATAGTTACTAGTTCAAGCATTGCGATGCTTACCATGGTCAAACATTATTCTGTTAACATTAGTTGATCTGCTTTATTTACTAATTCAATATTGTATGTTCATATTGCCTGGATACACATATTATTTACAACATTTATCAACATTTTATTCAACTATTTTGGTGTGTGTGCTTAAACCTGTGAAGCTCACCAACTTTATAGTTGACCCTTTTTATTTAAACATGTTTCAGGTGGGAATGCTACATAGACATGATATGAGAGTGGATTTAGTTTTATTATGTTTAGAATTTGATTGTTTTAGTATTTCCTTTATGATGTAATGGATGTTATTTGAATATTAAATTTGAATTTATTAGACTAAATGGTTTGAATTTATTACAATAACCACCCTGTGCTATTGAACAATCTACACTTCGTGTACGCTCCGATGATTCCGCCATTGGTCGGGGTGTTACATTCATTATTCAAGGATTGTGGATTAGTTAAGCATTCAATCAAGTGATTCAATCAAGTGAGTTTCTTCACACTCCCGTTTACATTTTGTTTTTGGGATGTTACACATATCTTATTCAAACTTTCTTCAATCTATTATTCATTCAACCTATGATGCAAGCCTTAGACTAGTTAGCTTTATGTGTTAGAGGCTAGGCTTATACAATGTGTTGATTCTATGTGTGATTCTATATGTGATTCTATGTGTGTTGCCAGTCAAGCAATCTAGTACTTAGTAGCCTAAGATGGTTAGATACTATCTTCGCAAAGGCTTTTGCCTTCGTGTGAAAAAGGTGAAAAGTACACCTAGCAAACTTGTTGAATTATAACTGTTAATTTAAAGTATGGTCATACTTGAATTAACAAGTTGTAAGGATACTTGTTTGGACACAAGCAATTGTTATTCATTCATTCATTCATTCATTAATTCATTCAATTTATTCAAACTTGTATTCATGCTATGCTTATGATACATATCTAGTTAGGCTATAGTTTGCATCCTTTTTATACTTATTATTTAAACTTAGTGTGTGAACTCACCAACTATGCAAATAGTTGACAAACTCTATTTTACATGTGTAACAGGCTAAGGAAGCATAATGAAGACATAAGATAGAATTAGTGACCTAGTTAAACTTGAAACAATTGTATAGATTTTTCAATTGTAATACTTTGATTATTGAATTCATGTAATATGGTTGTGCTTTAATGAATGTTGTAATTAATTTGTAATAATGATGCTTTAAATATTGAAACGTTATAATAGCATCATGAGCTAATGAACAGTCAAGCTCGCGCCCCGACGTATTCCGCCGTCGGTCGGGGTGTGACAGATTGGTATCAGAGCCATGGTTATAGGGATCTAGGTTATTAGAAAATGGTGGCCTAGACTATAACTAAGCTAACCCAAATATGAGTTATCTCGTATTATCATTGATTGTTTATTATTTGCCTATGTGCTATGTGCTATACAATACTTATTGTTGTTATATTATATATATGCATGTTACCATAGAGGAATGACATAGTTGATAATATGCCTTTGCTTTCACTTAGTTAGGAATGCCTTAGATTAAGATAACTTATTATCACGAGGATTACTTAGATTTAGCAAATGTCTTATAACTTGCTTCTAAAGTAAACTCTATTCCAAGCTCACGTAAACAACCTTTAGATGTTAGGAATTCAAACTCATTAGGATTAATGCCTAATATTATTCCTTAGACAAAATAGAAATTCCAATATTGGTTTTAAGATCCCGTTAGAATTAAGTTTGTGAGGTGGATATGTACTAACTGGAAGAGTGTAGTGCCGGTAGTTAGAATTCCTGTCTAGGAAAGCTATTCGTATAAATCCCCGATGTACTGTAGGACCTGTCTAGCTTTCCTGGGGACTTCTGATGAGAGTACAATCACTTATAGGCCAAAGCATATCATACCAAACACCTTACAAACTAAAATGATTCTAATATGTCACCCGGTATTCAATTTTGAGTACCATTTCTTGTGTTTTCTCAATGAGTCCAAATGATTTACTTGTTTGTCATTCTTTTCAATTTTGATTCAAATTTTCATTAGAATTAAGTTTGTTAAAATGAACATGTAGTAACTGGAAGGGTAAATACCAGTAGTTGAGACTCCTGTCTAGGAAAGCGATTCATAATCCCTGACGAGGGACCAGTCTAGCTTTTCTGGGGATTCTTAATGAGAGTATTTTTACCTATAGGCCAAAGCATGTTACATTTTGCAAGCAACATTAATTCTAATAATCCAAAAGGTGTTCAACTTGGATGCTACTCCCTAAAATTTATAATCTGATTCAAAATGATTTCAATACATTACTTCTATAATTCCAAATCTTATGATATCATACTAGAGATTAGTGATGGTGATTCATCACTACATCTCACAAGCTATGATGTTATTTCCTTTGATGAATAATAATATATGTGTTATTGTGTTATGATTCAAGAAAGTTAATAATGTCATACCTTAGATTGTGATGGTGATACATCACTACATCTAAGAGTTATGATGTTATATTTCTTGGATTAGTAAGGTATATGTTATAACCCGCCTCTTATACCTACAACGCGTTTTCGGCTTAGCTGGCTGTGGAGCACATGAAAACTCTACAGTTAAGCGTGCTCGGGCTGGAGCAATCCAGGGATGGGTGACCTCCCAGGGAAGTTTTCACCCGGGCAACCGAAGGCAAAACCGTGAGCTCCTAGCGGGCAAAGCGGACAATATTGGTGATAGACGAGGCCGGATGTTACAATTGATATGCTTTCAATGTTGTGACACCTCGCAAATTCCAAGTCAGTATTTACTGTATTTAAATAATAATGTGTATTATTGTTACATACGTTGCACTAGAATTATTAATATTTAGTGTGACACGTGGCACAACAGTCCAAACACACAGATAATTCGAGGAATTACCGAAAAACGCTCGCACGTGTCTTGAATAACGAACGTTGGTGAATTAATCAAACCACAGTCCAACTTCACAACACTTAGGTTCTAGGGAACCTTAAACAAGTGGAACGATGATCGTAATCGTGAAAAACGCGAAAATCGGTTCGAAACAACAAAATTGGGCCTATTGGGCTCCTCAGGGACCCATCGCGGTGCGCTAAGGCCTCCTGAATGGAGCTTAGCGGTACACGAAGGATGGGCGGGGGATTTGAATCCCGAAAACCATCGCGATACGCCGAGCTCTACGGAGATTCCCATGGCGGTACGCGATAAAATCTTGATTAAATCAAGACTAATCATTTCAGCCACCCTGTAACCCAACTCTCGAGTTCCATACCTCCTTTGCTCGCCATAAACGTCTTCCACACTCATCTTCTACCTCTAGAAAGCTGATATCACTCTTGGGAAGCCATTGTTGAAGAAGGAAGAGCTTGGAGAAGACTTAGAAGGTTGTCCACCATCACCACCACCACCATTGCAGCCAAGGAGCCATCAAGGACGACCTGTGGAGCTACTATCTTGACTAACCAGCTCGTATCCCTGCACTAGAAGCTCGATAAGGTAGTCTCAATGTTTGTTTTAGCCTTTAGACACCACTAAACCCACATGCAAGGCAATCCGCTCGCATGCAACAACACACACCACACATGCACGAAATTTCACTCACTTTGATCTATGATTTCGTATGTACAATGTTTATTTGAGGAAATAAGAATGATCCATGATGAGGTTTTGGGGGATTAATGAGTATTTATCGAGTTTGCTATGAAATGAGGACTTGAACCACATGCATGCATGATCTAACATGTTTTAGAGTGATTTGAATAGAAATAAATGATTGTTGATGAGATTTGGGATGATCTACAAGGTTTGACATGATTGTTGTAAGTAAAAAAAATGGATAATTTGTACAACTTGCTATTTTTAGTAACTTTATTGTTACAAAAGATGAAAGAATGAAGAAATGACAACATGCATGTGTTTAGGTCTAGGATTTGTGTTTAAAATGATGATTGGAAACTATTATGATGATTATTGATGCATTTGGGTTGTTAGAATCGTTAAAATAAGTGATTTATACATTATTTCTAAAAATAGTAACTTTTTGGTTACAAATGGCTAAAGAATGATGAGATTGATGTTGTAGTATGTTTAACATGGTTATTTGGCATTAACATGATGATATTAGATGTTTTGATTTAATAGAATGAAGGCAATATGTGCATTTGTTAAAAGTTTCCATAAATGGAAACTTTGGTCACAAGACTTGCCCATAATATCTTGCTATGGTCAAATTTGAGTTACCATGATAATGTCAAGAGTCCTAGGATCATGTTAGAAAGGATTATTGATGACTAGGATAATGGGTTATGTGAACTTTCTATATTTACTAACTTTTGAACGCGAAACGTGCCTAAAAGACTAAGTGTGACTTTGTGCTATGTGATGACATGCTCATTTAGGTTAACTATGCATATTAGAATAATCGGAAGGTGATTTCTTGCATGATCTACCTAATATGGAAACTTTCCTAATATGGAAACTTACTATAAATAGTAAGTTATCCCATGGATGCACATTATGTGCTCACATGCATCACATGACATGAATCGCACGTCACACGATCACTCGAACTAAAAACGTCACCAGCGGGTCGTTAGGTCAAACAAGGTCAAACACGGTCAAACGCGACCCACACAACAACTTAGAGTTGCTTGGACACGAACACGGTCCTGTGAGACCCACACGAACGTGAACACAAACTCATGACACCTATGTGATATAGGTAACCGCTGAAAGAAGCGCACTATTTCGTTCTTGTACGAACACACTCTATTGAAACTTAGGTGAGTTTACGGCCCCACTTTTACTCTTTGTCTGTTTTTACTAAACTATTGGGGTGAGAATACAATGCAACTATTTTAGATATATGACTGGTATGTTGTAAAAACTATTTTGAGTGTAACTATTATCGCATTAAGTCCTCACGTATCCTTACTGTTAGTTGTGTAACAAACGAGTCGTTATTACGTAGTACTACTGGGTTTGACTAGCCCCACTCGGCAACATTGTTGACTGGAGGTCATAACGAGTGTAATATCGATGTTGATGCCGGGTTCAGCGATGACCCGGGGAGGCAACGGAAACAGTCGAGTTTCGGTAAGATGAACTGACACACTCACGGATCGTAGATCCACAAACAACTTAACATACCCAGTATATGTTTGTTTACTGATTTATGTATATCTAAACCTGTGAACTCACCAACTTTATAGTTGACACTTTTTCGCATGTATTCTCAGGTAACTAATGGAACCCAAGCTAGGACGCACTGGAGGACACACAAGAGAGTCTCATGCATATAGACTCATGTCCTATGCTTGTGATTGATTTATGTCTTTTAAAACAATATTGATCGTGTAGTGTCTGAAACAATTTACATTCCCACTGTGTAACTTTAACTTTCCGCTGTTACTTCTGAAAACTTGTTTATTTTACAAAATTGTATGATTGTGTATCTCATATAGAGTCGTTCTATATGACCATGAGATATGATCATGGCCACGTCACACCCGCGCGGTCTGACACCGCACGTGGAAATTTGGGGGTGTGACACATGTGCATATATAATATTAATTATCAAACTTTATAAATATTGTTATTATATGTTAACACATCACATAAATAGTTTATATTTATAAATAAAAGTATTCAACGTGCTAGACTGATACACGTGTTTTCATTGTAAAAGTGATCGTTATAGCCCGCGTTGTTCATATAATGTACAAGTATTTGTTGCTATTTATAGAATGTCTTTTATTTGCAAGTGGTAAGTTTAGTTGCTCACTAGATGTCATGTATTGCCAATGTTTGGGTTTTATTATAATTAAAACATTTCCAATTGTATGATACGTTTAGCAAACGCGCAAGTAAGTAAAATCTTGTTTTAAAGCAATCAAAGATGTGTATGATATATATATATATATTTATATATCTATACTACTATATAATACATATAGGAAGGACACAATGGTCTTTTTACCAAAAACTCTTAAAATTAAGAGTTTTACAACTCTTAGAACATAATGTACAACAAACAAAGCTTTAAGAGACATAAACTAAATGGTTTCTTTTACTTTTTAGTTTGTACCACATTGATTCATTTAAAAAATAAAATGTCATATAATAGCTATAAAAGAAAACACTCTCAAATCAAATAAATTACTTCTTCACACTATTGTCATATCATATTTGTCATTTTAAATTATGAATTTTATCATAATAATTTTTTTAGTTAAAAGAGTTAATTTGACAAAAATTAGATGGCTTAAGCTTATTACGAGCCAAAATCAGTAATCTAATTGTTTTGTTTTCCGCAGCATCGCACGTGCATCTCATTAGTATATGCATATATATAGGTATATTATGTTTATAGATTATGACATGCCCATAACCAACTTATTTAACTATATTAACGCTTTTACATTTGTATTTATATTACACATATTCAAGATTCATATATGTTTAACTATTTATGTACTTGTTGATTTCATACATTCCTATTTATTAAAAATTTATTAATTTATATATCGTAGTCCGATAATTGAGATAATTCATTAAAATCATGGCTATCAAGTAGTTGGGTTATCAAACGTGATTGTCTCCATTCCCTCCATGTCGATAACACTCGTTTCATTAAGTTAACTTGCCCTTTGAACCGATCACGTATTACTAATACTATTGTTATTGTTGTTGTTGTTGTTACTATTTTTATGGTTCAATGATCTTTATGAACCTTTCATATATATATATATATATATATATATATATATATATATATATATATATAGGGGATGGTTCCATTGTTAACCCTCCTTTATAGCGTTAACCCGTTAACCCTGGCGTTTTTTGCCCGAATCTTTGTTTTTTTTGTCATGGTTTTTATTATACATAAATAGGGTGGGTTTATTTTTTGTGTTTTTGTTAATTCATCACCTTTTAGAAATTAAATCAAAGTGTAAGTAAGTATAAGTTTCTTACACTTACTTACATCAGATAGTGTAACTTAAACTTACAATTGATTTAATTTCTAAACGGTGATGAATTAGCAAAAACACAAAAAAGAAACCCCCATATTTATGTATAATAAAAACCATGAAAAAAAACAAATATTCGGGCAAAAAATGCTAGGGTTAACGGGTTAACGCTATAAGGGAGGGTTAACATTTGATCCTCTCCCTATATATATATATACATATATATATACACATATATATTATTTACCTTTCATTCAATTAAACTTGTATGCAAACACTCATAATGCGCGATATACGATAACATGTTAAAGGTTGGTGTGTGGGAATACCTTCCGCGTTGCTTCGCGTACGCAAACTCGTTTTGAGAACCGAAAACCCGATTTGGGATCCGAGCTCACCAATGGACTCGATTCTGCATCACGGTCGTTTCTGAGCACTCAATTAACACCCGTTACCAGATCTGCCCGGTTGACCAGCTTTGACCGAAGTTGACCGAGCCATTGAACAATCAAAAGGACCTCGTAATGTTCCGATCTACCTTGTGTTGAGCACATTCAACTACCAACCAAGACTTACAACACCAATCTGGTAGAAACAAGCGCACTGCCAGGCAAATCTAACTTAGATCTAAGTTTTTAAACCAGCTTAAAACATTAAATCACAAAACAAACAGGATCGAAATCTCTTAAAATACGAGTGGTGGTTTCTGTAACAGCCCGACCGATGGCGGAAACGTCGGGATGCCACGAGGGATGTGTAGATTGTTCAAAAGCTCGTGGGCATCTAAATTAAATCATCACATAACATTCAATCAACCACATTAATTACACAAAAATCATGTCTATCATGAATTAAATACATCAGTTACACAAAAGAATTAGCTAAACTAACTAAACTCTAATCGCTAGAATTTTAGTTAATTTTAGCTAAGTCCGAGATCCTATGTGATGATGTCCAAAAGTGAGAATTCATCTTCTTCAACCTACTTAGCTTCATCACCTGAAACATGTAAGAAAATCAAGTGTCAACTACGAGGTAGTTGGTGAGTAATCATAAGTTTTTATACTTAAAAGGATTTTATAAAATGAGTATACAAGTTTGTGTTTGAAAAGGGTTTTATAAAAAGTTTTAGAAAAATGAGTATAAAAACTTATAGTTTATCTGAGAAGATCCACAAGAGTACCTGCGTGAAAATCCAACACATCTTCCAACACAACAATCAAACACATAAACAAACACACATTCACCTATCTCACATATTCATAGATGTGACAACTAGTACCTGACCGGCCGGCAAGTCCGTACGGTAGGTGTACTTGCAAACAGTAACTATGTGTACATATGTGTTTGTAAACAGTGTTTGTGTTAACAGATTCTTAAATACAAGAAATCGTTGTACGTATTTTTGTGTAAACTTAAATACCGTAAGTACAACGTACATTTGAAACTTTAGTTGTGTGTATTTAAGTGAAAACTTAAGTACAATTAACACAACAGCTCATGAGAAACAACTGTGTTCAAACAATTATCAGAAACAAGTCGGATGCGATCTGATATCCATAAATGACAGGAATCAGATGGCCGACAATTCAATGTCAAAACAAGGTGAAAACATGATGTTTAGTTGAGTCCGACAGTGAGGAAACACAATTTAAACATAAACAACAGTGTCGTTTCAGAATAACGAACTGACAGAGTGTTTGCGTGGTGACGATTCACACAAACATATCTGTGAGTTTAACATTCTGAAATGATGACTGCAAAGTAGAAAACAAAATTCGGAAAGCAAAACCATCGTCGTGTTCGTTCGAATGACGATTCGAACGAATACGCGCGATGGTGACGCGATTCGACGAAACGAAAACGAAATACGACGTGAAACGAATTTAAATTTAATAAAATAAAATAATTAAAGTTTTTACAATTTTGAAACTCATCAAATTAATTAAAATAACCTTTCTTATTTATTTTAAATTACGCGTAAAAATCCGGATACGCGACAAAAACGCGAACCGAGCAACCGAAACGGACCCGGACACCACGCGTAGTATAAAAACCCTAAAAGACTCTTATTTTCTCATTTTACATCTTTCCACTCTCTCTCCTTCTCCAAATTCCGGCACCTCTCTCCTCCACCATTGTTGCACCTTCAAAGCTCCATATCTCCTTCGTTTCTCAACGGTTTTGAGTGATTCTTGCGCCCACGCGAAGCCCTTGATGAGCTCTACATGAAAGTACAGCAGATCGGAAGAAACATCAACTGAAAATCGAGGTATGAGCAGAGTAAAGTTGCGAGAAATAGGGTTTCATGGGTGATTATTCGATCAAGTGTTGTAACCGGTTGATTGTCATAGGATCTGGAAACCCATGTGCACGTGAAACTGCTTCACACCACTCTGACCACGAGAACAACTTGCAAAGCTCGTGGGTTTGAGAATGATGAAGTTGCAGCTCAAACAGTGACAGGCTCGTGAGTGTGGAGTAGGTGGCCGAACCCTTGGGCCACCGAACCTTCGACTTGCATTACCAACCGAACCTTGTTGAGAACCCATAGCCACGAACCTGCTGCTGTCATCATTCCCGAACCCTTCATCTCATGAACGAACCTTATCATTCTAGCATGCTCCCGAACCCACCTTCACCACAACCGAACCTTTGCATTGCTTAGGCCAACGAACCTATGCTATCAGGAGCCGAACCCTGTTGTCTCCAGCCGAACCACCTGGTGACACCAACACAGCCGAACCCTACATGATTCAATTCTCACTCGCGAACCTACAGGAAGGCTCCATGGCCGAACCTTGACCCATCTCTCATGAACCTTGGTATTACGCATCTGATTTTCTGGTTGATCCAAGCAGCTTTAATCCCGTAGAGCATCCCTCGGCTGTTAAATTCACAAAAAACTAGTGGGCCACATAATCTCAGGAAGTATAGTCCAGCCCATAACTCATTAGAACTCAAAGAAATTGTGGAATTGTTGTTTACACGTTTCTGGGCCACCCCGTAGCACCAGGCCCAACAGCGAGCCATCTGGCCCAATTCCTTTAGCAGCCCAAGATTCATTAAATTGTTTCTTGATCTATCGGCCCACACACATTTTGAGTATTTCGGCCACCCTCACTTTTGGTATAGTTTTGATCGGCCAACATATTTGTTCAAGGCCCAACAGTAGGCCCAATTCCAGTTCAGTTGGCCCACACCCCTTAAGCCCAATAGAAATCAAGTGCAATCCGGCCCACAGTCACCAATCGGCCCATATTGTGTAACTTAGGCCCACTTGAATTACGGACCACACGACTCACATTCGGCCCAATGAGTTTCAAGATAATCTAAATTCAAGAATCAAATAATTATAGGTGACATTTAATATAAATGGGAGTTGTAATCTAGTTTTCTTTCAAAAGAGAATGGTAATCAATTGTGTTGAAACAAATAAGGGTAGTAAGTTATTGAACTCTCACAAAAGGATTGAATTAGAGACAAAGTGAAAGTGTGTAAATCAAACCCTTGGGCATACATTACAAGCATACACAAATTGTAAATTAAACTAACTAAGTGTCCACAATGTACATTTAAATGAATTGGGTCGAATGAGGGTCGAGACCAAGTGGTGACTACAAAGTTAGAAACAACACATATACGCGCACAAATCTATATAATCTATGCTTATAAGTTGCAACAACGTGAAATTAATACAGGATCGTGAAAGCAAATTCAAGTACAACAAAGACCGCGTATCTTCATTTCTTTTAAGCTAAGTCAACCCTACTACTACAAGGTGAGTTCATATGCCCCTTTTCTTTAATCTTTACTGATTTTAAACTTACGGGGCTGAGAAACATGCTTTACTTTTATTTACTTAAAAGTTTTGCTTACATATTGTTAATACTTTGATTAAATGATATTAAATTGTTTATTATCATATATCATTGTATGCGTGCTTGTATGATTGCATGATGACAGGGAAAATAAGATGATTATGATATTATAATATCATAACTCATCAATACAATAGAATAACATAGTTGTATGATTATCTCTTACAACACTTAGTTATTCTTACAAGAACTTACATAGAATCAATTACAAGGATCAAGATGACAAGAACAAGACATAAGAATGATATAAAGATAACACATCTTTATTACATCATTCGATACAAGAATTAAGTAAGTGTAATAAGACTAGTTCTTATAACACTTAGCTTTTCAATTTAATACATATTACAAGAGAACAAGGAACAAAGAATGATAATCATGATAATGTAACTTCATGATAACAACATCATTCACTCAAACGATTAACATAAGGTAATAAGACAAGTTCTTATTTAACTTTGTTAATTTTAAGGAGAACATATGACAATGTGTACAAGAATACAAGTGAATACAATTACAATTAGTTACTATTGACCTGTTGCATTATATCACTTCAATCATGTGCCAAATTGTACAAGTAGATCATGTAAGCCCCTTTAATTCGCTGACCAGTTAGTTTGACGTGACTAAACCGACGATAGCATAGTGGTACCATAGGTTTGACAAACCTCTAGCTTGTAGGGCTAGTATGTTGATCGTATTGATTCATTGGCCGGTAACGTATGACCGGTGACAGGGCGACTTCAAGTCAGGTTCTGGTAAGCGACACATGGTGATATTAATCTGCAGTGATAAGTAATTAATCCAACGGGATCCTATTGATTAGTAGGTTGAGGAATTGATCTTACCTCATGTTTCACTACTAGTAATAGCTTCCGTTGAGGACAATAGACATACAAAGTGATAGAGGTAAATCGGATGCATTGGAATCTGATTACGTGAGGATTCCAATGGATTCCTTTTATGCTCTATGCACTATGGTTCAAGAACAAATTACAAGAGGTTAACTAACACTCTTAAATATTTAAAAGTGTAACAATAGTTAACTCCACAAATGTAGAATAATACAAGTAACAGATTTGATAAATCTAATATCCTTAACATATAATGCTTATCTAAACTTTGGTTCGATAACTACAAATACATTATTATATTATTCTATACACGTTATTACAGGTGATTCAAGAATAACATGGACAAGTGGATTGGGAATGGAAATCAATAGTTGTATTGCAAGTTGTGTGGAGTTCCAGTAGTGGTGTGGTGGGATGTTGGCTAGGGCTTAGTTCCCTTACATATGCCCTATATATAAGCATCACTACTAGGATGAAATATTACTTGTAAATATAACTAATGAGAAGCCATTGGGTGAACAAGTGAACAAATAGCATACAAGTAACAAAATACATATTGTGATTGTGCATGTGAATGAATCAGGGTTTTTCAATTAACTTACTTATGAACTCACCAACCTAGTGTTGACTTTGTTTAAATACATGTTTCTCAGGTGATGAACAGGTGTAATTTCATATATGCAAGGACTAGCTAGTGGACTTCTAGAAGACCTAGCTACTTTTGGATATTGCATACTTTTGATGACTAGACAATGAATCATCTTTTGTATATCTTGTACATATACAAGATATAAACTCATTGATTCTTTTGATTAGATTTACTTAGTTAAATTATGATGTACAATGTAATTTAACTTTGTAATTCTATTTCATGTCATGTTAGCATTTCTCATTTATATCTCATGTGCTATGTAAACAATCTGATCATTTGATTATCACTAATGATATCGCGCCCCGGGAACCTTCCGCCCAACGGGAAAACACGATCCGTTCCCGCCGGCCTGGGGTGCGACAATAGATAATCATAGCTAATCATAGACAATAATAGATAATAAACCACAAAACCATTCAACCAATCTCAACATCAATATTCTCAAATAATATATGTGACTATACATGGATATTATGTAATTAACATAAGTTAAAAACATGATCCACGGAGTGGAAGCTATCGACGTGGCAATACATGAAACCAATGCAATTAACCAAGGTCAAAGGCAATGTTTCACGGAGTTGTGATAATCCAAGTGACAATACATGTAATCGTCTAGGATTACCGAAGCCAACACAACGATACACGGAATTGTGGTAACCCACGTGACAATATATGTGATCATTGCGTATAACCGAGGTCATCAACAATTCCACACGGAGTTTTAATAATCAATGTTAATCCATAATTAATAATAATTCTTTAATGTAAATATCATATTGATAAACAGGTATCATCCTTGTGTTATCAAAATAATATTTAAATTGGTATACATGTTTCACCTCCGAGTTTTTAAAACAAAACAGTTCAAAGAAAGGGAGGTTATGAGAACTCACCTGAATCCTTAGAATCAGTGTTCCTGTTATATCAAGATCAACTCAACAACAACTCAGTCACCTGTAATTATTATGTGTTTCGTGTTCATAAGTATTCATGTTTTATTTCGATTAAGTATTCATCCGTATTCACTTTTAATTCCTTAAGTGTTTCGTCAACTTAATTCATTTATTCTAAGTTTAAACAAAATGCTCAACTTTTATAAGTGTTTATCATTAAGATATAGTTTAAATTTGCTAATTTTAACTATCTTAAATAATAAGCCTGTTATGTTATTTTACGCATATTCCCAGGTGACAAATCCCATTCATCTACATACTTACACATACTTATACATACATGCATGCTTGATTACCCAGATCACCCTAATCTTGTTTACAAAAATCTAATTTAATTTCTTTACGAAAATGATACTTAAGTCGTCCTCATAAAATATTTAATTCATGTAAAAGTCTCATATTTTAGGGATTATATTTCCTTATAAAGGTGGTGATCCTTTTAAAACTTCATGCATGCATGGATATAGCATTTCCTAAGTTCCTTGATTTGGGTTTAGCCTTAATTCATCAATTTCGAGTTTGCTACCAGCGAACCTATTCCCATTTCCCTCTAGGTTCGGCTATCAAACCTAAAGGTTCGGCCCCTAGAGGTTCTCACTTTGCAAGGTTTGGTCGAATAAGGTTTGCCCTAGCCTGCAGCTCCACGAACCCTTAAGTTCGATGTCCTTCAGCTCCACGAACCCTTAGGTTCGGCTGTTAGCTAGGTAAGGTTCGTAAGGGTTCGGCCACAAAGTGATCAGCAGGGTTCGGCCCAACTAATATTATAGGTTCGTAGATCATAGATGGCCAAAGGTTCGTGAGTATCATGATGGTTCGCCGAGAAAGGTTCGGCCCACCTAGGTTCGGCTGGAAACAGAGAAGGGTTCGCCATGCATGGTTCGGCCTAGAAGGGTTCGTTGTCGAGGGAGGTTCGCCACATCATGCAGGTTCGCCGGGGTGGGAGTTTGCTGAGCCAAGGTTCGGCCACCACTAATGGTTCGCCGCCCTAGTTTCCCGCCCTCGAAGGTTCGGCCAACCCTTTAAGGGTTTGGCCATGGCAGCTCTATGTCACAAACCTGTACACTCTCGGCCCAAAATCCTTATTCTCAACAGATTCAAGGCCATACTCGACTTCCTCATGTTCTTATCAACTCGTTTAAGGGTTTTACAGGTAGGTTAGATCGATTATAACATTAGCAAAGCAAGGGTTCGAGATCTACTACAAAACCGAAAATGACATCTCAGATTTACCTCAAAGCGTAGATCAAACGTGAGATTTTCTTGTACTTCCTTGTTCTCCTTGATTCCCCGGTCGTTTAGGCTCCAAGATCTTGAAGATTCGTTGAGAAATGAAGGATTTATGGTAGAGAGAAGATAGAGGTTGTGAGGGTGACGAAAACGAAGAGGTAGAGAGAGTGTGAGTGTTGGTGAAATGAGAAGGAAGAGGATGAAACTCTTCCTTATATCGCGTATCGTCACCACGTGTCAGGTCTCGTTTTTATCGCGATAAAATATAATAAATGCTCGGTTTTAACGTTAACACTTTTAAAACATAAAACATTTCAATAAATAAATTTCGTTTTAAATAAAATGTTTTTAAACAAAATCGTTTGAATAAAAACACTTCCGTTTATTTTCGTTAAATTTATTGTTTAAACAAAATAATTCGTTCGGATTTGTTTTAGGTTGTGATTCCTAATAAACGTTTTTAATTTATCTTTCTTATTTTATTATCAATAAATATTATTTAATTATCTCGTCGAAACGCGATACTTACGTATGTATTCGTAAAGATCATCACCTTTGCGAATCCAACGCTCGTACCGTGTTTTGATTCGATTTACGATTTATGGAATATCGTTTCGAAATATTACTCTTGATAATTATATTCGTGTGAATCGTCACCCACGCGAATACATTATTAAATTAATATTTCTGAATTAATATTCGCGTTTAAATTATGTTCGTAACCTCACTATCGCGTGTTTATTAATTCCCATTATTTTATAAATTTTAATATTATAATCCCAAACCAAAACCCACTAAACCACATCACTGACACATCCATGATAGACCGAAATATGCATATGTTTAGGGCATATGCAAAGGTAGATCGCAACCTCCCCTACACCGTCTCACCGCTATTTCGATAAACCATGACCATGTGTCCTTGACTATGTTTAGCAACCAAACCATAACCAACTAACTCAAACTCCTTTCCATTTCAACCCAAATCCATAATCATCAACAATATAACTGCGATAAACTCTCTGGTTCTGTTTAGTTGAGTTACAACTAAATTTCCCATGGTTTACGCGTATAATAATATGTTCTAAGTATGTATACCAATAACAGTGATAATCAACAAATAATACATCATCATTAATAATTACAAATCTCAAGTCGTATCAGTACAATCGTACGGATGTACGGACGACCGGAAGTACAGTGATGTTACAGTTTCCAACGGTTTGATAGACTGAGACCACTGATCGGAAGTTAAGTACCCATAAAAGCCTTTGGGTATTATCGATCGGGTAAAAATATATGCCTGTAATCACGGAAAGAGACTAGGATTATCCCACACCATCACCACCGAACCATTGTCTCGGTTCCTCACGACTTTTGGGTGATCAAAATCATCCCGTAGGGTTTGAGACCTAAATGAAGGTTACCGGTACTGCCTGAGATGTAAATGTGGCCACCGAAAACCACCTGGAGTTTCTACGGTGGTGTGAAGATGATTAGCAGAGGAGGTGTCAAGAGTTAAAGATGAGGATGGGCGGTGCCGTTACCGTTGCCGGCGTTGCAGGAGGTCTCAGAGTAGAGAAATAACCATCTATTTCATTCTCCTTGTTATCGGTTTCACGATCAGACAGACACAGAGTGTGTGTATGTAACGTTTGGAGACATGGTTGTTGTGTGGGTTGCTGAAGTCCGTCGGAGGGTTTGCCGGAGCTGGGCTGTCGTCGGAGCTACCTGGAGATAGAAGTACCCTTTTCTTCATGTCTCAGGTACACACCCACGCAACTGGATGTGTGTTGCAGCTGTTGGAACAATAAGGGATGGCTGGAGGTTGTGAGAGGGGTTGGAGTGACTGTAGAAGGTGGAGGAGTTCTGTAACACCCCGAGTGGTGGTAAGCGACGGCCTGGAGTGGTATCGCCAGGGAAGCGGTATGGAGGTACCCTCTCCCCGGTAATCCACTCCTGTATCATCGTGGGTAGCCATCCCCAGTGTCGGGCTCGTGCTGCGTCCCTAGCTCGTCTATCCATCTCGGCGTCTACTTGCGCCACAATGTCGTGAATGCGTCGGCGGCTCTCTGTCGTCAGGTCGTCTGTCGCCGGACACCTGTCCGTGTTCCTGCTGGTGTCTTCGTTGTTGGCCATCCTGTAAGTCTCAAGTTAGTAAGTAACAGTTTAACATAAAGTAATAACATCATCAATGTGCAAGTTCTACGTGTAGTGTCTATAGTTGAGCAATGGCTATAGTCTAAGTTTACTATATGCAAACCTAGTTCTCTATAACCAAGGCTCTGTCACACCCCCAAATTCCCACTCGTGGCGGATGTCCACGTGGATGTGACGTGTCCAGAATCACAGCTCAAGGTCATATAGAACACCTCTATATGCGTTTACAAATACAATGTTCGACACATACACTCATAAAATAGTTTGCAGCGGAATAAAAGTTATCAAATCATATTGCAGCGGAAAATCAAATAGTAGTGCAGCGGAATAAATAAGTCATAACATGCAGCGGAAAGTTTGAAAATGTTAGACATCACATTGTTTAGAAATTACATAACGATTAACTATTGTTTTCAAAAGACACAACAGAATGCATGCGGTTCCTAAAGCTCATCCCTTAGATGTGCATCCTGTTCCATACGCAGCTAGTTACCTGAGAATACAAGTTAGAAAAAGTGTCAACACAATGGTTGGTGAGTTCACAGGTTTTGATATACATATATATAGTAAGAAAGTGTGTCATGCTGTTTATCAATGTTAGTACCGAGCCCTAGGCCCAAAGTGTCAGTGCGTCACTACCGAACTAGACTTGTTTGATCTTGCCTCTGCTATGCCTTGTATACATAGCAAGTTAGGTCAGAATTTGCACGGGTTATGACATCCAGTCAACATAGTGCCCCGTGGGGTTAGTCATTCCCTAATGGATCCATCCAAATCTACCACGTTGTTCGTACATTTACGGTAAGACTTTGTGAGGGCTTAATACGAGTTCAACACTTAATGTTTGTCCAATAAACCAACATACACAAAATGTTTGTACAGTAATAAATGTTTGACTCGATGCAACTAGTATTCTCCCCCTATTTGAAAGCGTTTGAAAAAGAGTAAAGAGGGGCCGTAAACTCACCTTAGTGATGAAAATGCAAATCAAGCGTAAGCTCCTGATGTAGTAGCACGTGTCGGTCACCGGCAACCTATATCGTACACCGTACGTGAGTTCGTGTATGTGACCGTGCTAGTGTTCGTGTTAGTGCTCGTGTTTGTGTCCAACAACCCTTGGTTGTTCATGTTTGTCCGTGTCGGTTCTCAATGACCGTGTTTGCTCGTGTTGGTCCACATTGACCGTGTTTGACTGTGTTGGTCCACATTGACCGTGTTTGACTGTGTTGGCCCACATTGACCGTGTTTGACTGTGTTGGCCCACATTGACCGTGTTTGACCAGAGTTGACCAAAATTGACCGTGTCAAGTCAACGACCCGTTGGTGAACCGTGTGTCGGTTTGTGAATCGTGTAGCAACTGTGTAAGTGCTCGTCGTGTGCAGAACGCGCAGGTCGCGTCTATGGACAACTTACTATTTATAGTAAGTTTCCATTTATGGAAAGCTCACAAAGCATATCGGTTTTATAGTTCTAGCATGCTCATTAGTCCTACGTGATCATGTTAACACATAACACATCATCATACGAAGTCATATACATCGTTTATAGCATGTTAGTACATAAAAGTTTCCTAAAATGGAAAGTTTCCATTTATAGCATACATAACATCGGAAACCATCTAACTTAGCATTTAATCATCATGTTATAACATATTAGGCCATTTAGAATGCTCGAATCACACATCATGTTTACAAATCGGTTTTTCTAAAAATAAAGTTACTATAAATAATAACTTTGTTGTTTTTGCAATAAAATGACCATTTTAACATTTCTAAACCAATTCTTATATCACCAATCATCATATTATGCTACTTATCATCATGTAAACATGTTAACATAGCCAAATTCATCACTTATCATCATCTTGCCCCAAAAAGTTACTAATAATGGAAAGTTTCATCAAAAATCAACATCTTGACCATTTTAAACAAATCCAACCATGAGTTATCCTTCTAACATCATCATTAAACACCTACCAACATTCAAAATCATCCCAATGGTCATGGATCATACATGCATGCAAATATTTCATCATCATTTGTCCAAAACATGAAGTCTATACTTACACAATTCCATGGATCATCACAAATCACCATGGTATCATCATAAATCATCAAAAAACATAGTAAAATTAGCAAACCCAGATCCAAAGATAAAGAAATTTGTGCATGTGTGTCTAGTGAACTTGCATGTGTGATTTAACACATGCATGTGTGTTTGTGAGTGATTAAGGTGTACATAAGCCATAGAACTACCTCAAATGCTCCAGAGATCGATGAGAAATGATATTTGCAGCCTCCAAGATTCTGGGCAGCTTGTTCTTAGCAGCAATGAAGTGGGATGGCGACCTCCAAGCTTCTAAGTGAACACCAAGCTTCAATCACCAACTTCTTGAGCTCCTAAGTGATCTCTAATGGCTTCCAAGTGATTTCCAGATGAAGAAGACGAGTATTGAGTGGTCTGGACTCGAGAAGTGAAATGTAGGGTGGCTGGTGATGATGGTGTCTTGGTTTTATAAAGATTTGCCGTCTGACACCCGTCGCGTACCGCGGAGGTAGGCCAGAAAGATGCTTCGCGCTATGCGAAGAAATCCGGGAGTCAACTCTTCGCGACGTCTGTCGCGTACCGCGACGATGCTCCTTGTTGGGCCATTGCGTACCGCGATGGGCCTCTGGAGAGCCCAATAAGCCTATTTTAATGGATTTGATCCGTTCGTCGCCGTTTCCACGCTTCCGAACTATCGTTTGGTCTTGTTTGAACTTTCTAGTCCAATGTGTGAGTGTTTTGTGTAGTTGCGAGTGTTGTGCTACACAATGTGCTTGACGTTCACCAACGTTCGTGTGTTTTGACACGTGTGTGCTGTTTGCCGATAATTTCACGAATTATCCTGTTGTGTGTCAGTGTTCGTACTGTCGTGCCACGTGTCACACTAAATTAATCTAATTCTAGTGCCACGTGTACATAAAGTATTTAAATAAACATTTAAATAAATAACCAGCTGACCTGGAAATTACGGGGTGTCACAAGTTCGCTGGAGGGTTGCCGTGCAGGAGGCCGGAGCCCTTTTCTTTGTTGCTATCTTGATCAGACCAAAGAACACACTCATGTGTGTGTTTGTGTGGGTGAAAACGACTGAGAAGGTTGTGGAGAAAAAGAGAGAAATTTCTTTATATAGTTAGGGTTTGGGTGGGTAAGAATACCCTAGATCAGTTTTTATCGCGTGCAACTCGCTTATCAGTCGTGTACCGAACCCATTCGAGTCACGTTAGTACTACTAATTATTATTTCGTGACGGAAACATGTTACGGATAACACGAACCATCTCATAATATTTGTTTCATCTAATAAAAATTTATACAGCAAACTCACGAATCAAATTGTTTAACTCTGTCGGTTTAACTGTTAAACCATTTTAACCCGTCTCCCTAAATTGGTATTTAGTAAAAATAATAACATTAATATTGTTTAATGTTGAGAACTTAATTATCAAGTTTGGGATAATAACCGATCATCGAATGTTAATAAATAATTTACTCGTTTTCTTTTGAAAACCTCAAATAATTATATAACTGTCTGTTAAGAAGATTTGTAAATTTAATTGGCTTATGTTTATCGATTGGGCCTTAGTTAGGCACGAGTTCTTATTGGGCCTCAATGGGCTTGTTTGGGCCTACCTATGTAGTCCAGTTAATTATCAATTTATCATCGAATTTTGACGGTTGTTACAATATATGTCTTAAGATACTTTGATTATCCTTAAAGACAATTGGGATATAAGTATATGTTAAGATACATAATAAATCATTTGAGCATTGACATGCGATAATGATTATCGTGATTGAAATTGTTTGAAACCTAAGATACTAGCAAAAACATGATCATGATATATCGAAGAGTTGATGGGTTAGTGGCTGGACATATGCCCTACGTATACCCTATACATAAACTTTCTTCGATGCATCAAGAAAGTGTTGGTGTATAGACTTGGGTGAAAGATGTTGTAGAGGGAAATTGACTTTTACAATTTGGCATAAGACACCTTAAGTGAAATTGAATGCTTTGACACTTGGTGTCGACTTATGTTATTTGATGTTTTGACATAAGTGTCATAACAAATGAAATTGTTACTATAAACATGTGATTGTGAAAGCTGCTTATGCTTTACTTAAAAGAAGTTGTAGCTAACACATGTTTATAGATTGATGTGATTATTTGATTTATATAATAAGTAATTGGTGAAATTCTTGAATTGAAATATCCTTACGTGATAGGATGGGGATGTAAATGATTGATGTATTCTGTATGTGATACCAATATCATGAGTTGGAAAAGAGTAATCACATCTCGTGATATAGGTTTAATACCTTAATAAATCACCAAAGAATACAAACAGAGTTATGGATGGTAGATTGATTGTTATATTGATGTTTTCAACTGGTTATACATCATCCATATAACATTGGACTTTCAGGAATTGATATATTATGCATAATTGAAGAAAACCATAATGAATATGAATGTGGATAATAGAAACAAGTATAGACTGTGATTA
Source organism: Mikania micrantha (assembly GCA_009363875.1). Taxonomy (NCBI): domain Eukaryota; kingdom Viridiplantae; phylum Streptophyta; class Magnoliopsida; order Asterales; family Asteraceae; genus Mikania; species Mikania micrantha. The sequence goes on along the minus strand of CM018695.1, from coordinate 73,985,241 downwards.
TGTGGTAAATACTTATGGTACATATTCATTTATGCTAGTGAATTGGTTGTTGGTTGTATCATATAAATTGATTTAGTTTCTGGGGCAAAGCAAATTGCTAAAGCTTCGTATTGGTTGGTATAGATCAATATGCAAGAATTGTTGTGTTGATTAAATGACTACTTGATAAGTGTTTAGTAATGCTTTGAAATTTGTAAATTGAACATCCCATAATGGTGATGGTCATAGTTGGTTATGCAAATTTTTGGGTTCATAAGTATTTGATTCTATTGATTTAAGTGCACATGAACCATTGGTAACAAGCAAAACGAAATACTTATATATTGAGTGTATTAGTATGAAATGTTAAATTAATTGGTATTATATGGTGGAAGTACTGGAGGGAGAACACCATAAGTTACTTAACTTACAAACACTTTATATGTATAGCAGGTTAAGCTTACTAATTGAAATTTGTTTTTTATCATTTGGTAGTAGTATGTATGATATAAGTGGAATTAATCATACGGTATATAAAGTTGGTGTGTTAGTTTCACAATTGAATTATATTGGTTATGAATTGTTAAATTCATAAAGGAATTAAGTTGATTGTGTGGTTTGGCTTATTTGGTCAAAATATGGGATTGTGATTATGTGTAGTCCACTAATTGAGTTGAATAGACTATGAATTGTTGAATTCATACTTGAATGGAATTGGATAAACGACTATAATAACAAAATACTTTTTTTTTTACTTTCTTCGATCAATTTCCTATCATTTTTTATAGGTTTATAATTATTTTTCGTATGATAATACTTTCATAAAATAATCACATCATAAGACCAAATATTTTTCTCTTTAATTTGAATATAGTGATAATATTCTTTTTTATTTTTTACAAAAATACAAGTCTTAGTATGTTATGCTGTATTTTATGTTTTTATATTTCTGTGTTATATTTTGTTTGCATTATATTTTTGTGACGTATTTCTTTGTGTTGTGTTTTTTTGTATTTTGAATAATGTATTACACTAAAAAATATATATAGTACATCTTTCAAAAAATCCAGTACATGCTTTAAAAATGCAGCATATGTACAAAATCATTTAGAATTTAAAAAATTGAATATTATTAAATTTTATATATTAGTACATATTAAAAAAAATTGATTTTATAGTGTGTTTTCTAAAAAGTAGTGTTTTATGAAAAAGTTACGATAAATTAAAAAATATATAGAAAACTTGAAAATAGTCGATAATATATGTTATAACTAAATTATCATTTATTCCCATTTTACAACCATATCACATGTTAAAATCCTTTTGTTTCCCACCATTTCAAAACAAAAAAAAAATTCTTATTATAACCTTATCATACACACACACACATATAGGATTAATTATAAGGTAAGATTCAAATAATAACCTACTTCTATTGCGATATCCAAATAACTTCGACAAGATCAACCCAAATCTTTGGGGTAAGATTCAAAGCTATGTTATTTTATGTGTATTGGCTAATTAAGAAACGTTTAGGATTTACAACAATTAATTGTAAGTTTACATTACATTGGCCACGTTTATTTAACGTCTTGAATCGAGGGAGGTTTTTGGTCTATTGGCCGTTAGAATGATACCGGTCTACTGCGTGTATTACTCGTTGAACTGGACGACGTCGTAGAAGACCCAGCCCACCATGTGGCTGAGAAGGATGGAACTCCACTAGCTGTCATATCTTGTAGTATATCGATCTAAAGAAAATATGTTGAATGTTATTACTGGTTTATTATTGGATGACTATGTACACCAATCATATTACATATATGGGAAAAGTGAATATAAGGCTGTTAACCACCTAATTTAAGTGTGAAACCCATCAAAATCATGGGCGAAGGTTTATTCCGACTGGGGGGGGGCGACCGTCCCCCTGTTTTTTCGTATAGTAATGTAAATTTCCCGATACGTAGTGTAAAATTTTTTAAAAACATTTATTTCGCCCTCCTGGAAAACAAAAAAATTAGTTCGCCCCCCTGGGATTATGGTCAAGCTTCGCCACTGATCAAAACGACGTAGTTTTGATTAAATCTCATTAATTATGGCAAATTTTTTTGTTCCTATTTTCACTCCATAAATTTTGCAAATACCATAACTAATGAGATTTACTTAAAACTACGTCGTTTTGATGGGTTTCACACCTAAGTTAGATGGTCAACAGCCTCATATTCACTTTCCCCTATACATACATACACACGTACATATATAAAGAAAACCAGAATTACAAGATTAATTAGCACCTTTTGAAACATAAAATACGACACATACGACGACAATTATTGAAGATCATGAGGGTGAAATCAATCTGAATTGAAAGACACACAATCCATTGTTATCTACACACATGCAATCGATCACGGATTGGGGGCTAGCCGGGCTATCATCATTTATGATCAGTGATTACATCTCCAACCGATGGTGGGTGATAATTAGCTTCATCTTTAAGAGTTTCAATGTTTGAGTTCTTTGCACGGCGATCCACGTCTTGAATGGATGGAGGTTTTTGGTCTATCGGCTGTTGGAATGACACCGGTCTAGGGCGTGTATTATTAGTCGTTGAACTGGACGACGTCGTATAAGACCCAGGCCTCCATGTGTCTGAGAAGGATGGAGCTCCACCAGCTGACATATCTTGTAGTAGATCTATCCAAAGAAAATATGTTGAATGTGATTACTGGTTTATTATTGGACTACAATTACCATGTGATATATATACACATATGACATATACACACACGATGACCCCACACGTTCCTTTCGACTTAACGGGTTCCAAGAATTTTCTTAACCATTTCACACACATATATACATTTTAACTAGTGATTGATATTAAGAAAAGATATTAATTTTAAATTAGTGATTGATATTAAAATATTTAAAAAATGGATAAACGAGTATATCCATAAAATCAGATATTTTTTTCTCCCTAATTTGGATATAGTGATAATGTTTTTCTTCTTTTACAAAAATACAACTTTTTAATGTGTTATACTGTATTTTATGTTTTATATTTTCTGTGTTATATTTTGTTTGTGTTATATTTTGTTTGCATTATATTTTTATGACGTATTTCTTTGTGTTGTATTTTTTGTTATGCATTTTGAATGATGTAACATGTTTTAAAAATGCAGCATAGGTTCAAAATATGTACAATTAAAAAAAGAAAGTGTTACAATTATGCTTAAAAAAATTCAAGATTTGTATTCATTTTGTTAAAGTTATCTAGGTTCATGTTTTAAAAGTGAGCTATTATTTATTCACAATCTTATATTTATATATATATATATATAGGGAGAGGTTCAAATGTTAACCCTCCCTTATAGCGTTAACCGCTTAACCCTAGCGTTTTTTGCCCGAATCTTAAATTTTTTTTTCATGGTTTTTATTATGTAAAAATAGGGGGGGTTTCTTTTTTGTGTTTTTGCTAATTCATCACCGTTTAAAAGTTATTGTAAGTGTAAGTTACTTACACTTACTACATTTACTGCATCAGATACGGTTTTGTAAGTAAGTGTAAGTAACTTACACTTACAATAACTTCTAAACGGTAATGAATTAGCAAAAACACAAAAAGAAACCCCCCTTATTTTTGCAAAATAAAAACCATGAAAAAAAAAATTTTAAGATTCGGGCAAAAAACGCTAGGGTTAAGCGGTTAACGCTATAAGGGAGGGTTAACAATGGAACCTTCCCCTATATATATATATATATATATATATATATATATATATATATATATTATTTTATATAAATTTATGCTTATATTGCTAGAAAAGGATTATTTTAATCCTAAATAGTGTGAACGAAGAATTTACATCATCTACCTAACCCAAGGACCCACGCGTTCTGATATGTGGATGGTATCAATGCTGTAAATTAAATTTTCTGTTAACATTTTGAGAGGCCCTCAGCCCCTCAGTTGGCAAAACATCAAACCCATAATTACATTATCATAGCAGCGGAATGTAGGGTAACAACATAACTATCATATAGATCTAAACAAACTTTTACACATTAAACATAACCCACTCTTCTAACAGTCATATAGTACAGTCAGTCTATGCCAGGGATAGTCTTCAATTTATGCCATGAGCCTTCCTGGTCTCCTTTCTCAAACTATTCAACCTGATATGCATGTAAAACAAGTCAGCTTTATGCTGGTGAGTTCTAAGTTCATTTCTTAGAAAAATCTTTATTTATTCATGTCATCACATGACACAATTTAAATACATAACATACCTGTTCTCATATCATACTTTCATCACATACATATCATCATAACATACTTACATAACATACATATTATCATAACATCATTCATATAGTGAAGGAACTTCACCGTTAACTGCTGACCCTAAAGTCAAACAGGCTTGTGCAATCACAAGGCTCTTACATTACCAACCCGCAGCTGGTAACTCATACATGTATAAGATTTCTTTAACACTATCAACGCGCAGCTGATAACTCAAGCATGCCTAAGATTTCTTTAACTGAACTGGCGACACACAGTCGGCAGGCCTGTTCTTTCACAGGACTCTTTAACCATCAACCGAAATTGACGGCTCATACCGGTACAAGACTTCTTTACATATATCATTCATACATAATATGGTTTAAATCATTTAAACCATCATCATCATAAACGGCTCCTTTCAACGTAGTGTTCAAGTTTTGCCCAACCGCAGCCAGCAAAACCTCATTTCCTACTCAACCTCGGTTGAGCCCTTTTAAAAAAAATCATTTCTTTCTCAACCGCAGTTGAGACTTTAAACATTCTTTATATCTCAACTGAGATTCTTAAAATCATTTATTTTAAATCATTCTTTACCTATAAACGTTCTTTTCCTGAAAACATACTTTAACTGATTATCATCAGGTTATAATCACTTTTATACCATACTTTATACATACATACAATCTTTTTCATAACATAACTTTATAACATGCATATCAGCCCAAAATGATAAAACATTTAAAACAGGGCTTTAAGAACTCACCTGATATCTTACAATAGCAAGATTCCTCGTAAACTGGTACTAATGGTGTAACTCTGCATTCGTTTACACTTAATACGTCATTTATGATTTAACCTACTGATTAGATCTTTCTGAACGTTCAATGTCAAAGACATTGTCTTGAAAGTCATCAAATAGTTAATGTTGTTGATTATAATGCTAAAACAGTTCCTGAACAGATTAATGGCTTAGAAATGATAAATCCTTATCATTGATTACCCAGATATCATGAAATATCACAACATAGTCTTAGAATAGGTTTAATAACCATGTTTAACATACTAATCTGACTGTTATCACAAACATCAGATAATCGTTCCAATAAGTATGTTAATGATTGTGATTAGTTTGGAACACTCAGATTTAACCTTTGCATTTCAAAGATTAACCAAACTAATCATTTACATCATCATAATCAAATGGATTAATCCATTATAATCATAGTTGTGATTTCATGCAAACCGGGCATTACAACGGCTCAAAACAAGGATTTAACCGTTAGAACATTGTGTTCTTCATTTCTAATCAATCCTAGCCATCATCTAGGCAATAATCAACAATCCTAACTATCTCATTACGTTCAAAATCAAGATCTAATCAATCAAAATCAAACTAGAAGGTTAAAACGAACCGTTACCTGATCTGACGAGTTTCTGCGGGTAAAACGACGATCAGGACTTGTATATATGATTCCTGGCACGATCTGGATGTTCAGAGGGCTTTGATTTTGAAGATTATAGGTGTTAGATGAAGAGAATCACTTCTGGAGGTCGAAATGGACGAAGATATTACGTTCTGGTGTGTTCTGATCGTTTTAAACAATTTTAACCGACTTAGGGCCTGGGGCGCATCGCCCCAACTGGGCGTTTGGCGCCAGGCGTAGCGCCCCACGTCACCCTGCGTCATCATTTTGAGTTTTAACTTGTTTTCGCGATTCCGGGAGCATACGAACTCCGTTTTGCGCGCGGTTTTCGCCCACGTTCATCATTTTTCACATACTATCAATCCCCAATAACAAAAGTTGCTAAATCCTCGTTGATTTCAAGCACGACCAAATGTGCTCACGTCATAATTGCCGAATTTTTCGTACGCAGTCGTCACAGTTTCAACAGTAACCGAAATCTCGTACGTTTATTATTAAATTACTAAAATTTCGGTTGTTACAAATCTACCCTCCTTACAATAGGTTTCGTCCTCGAAACCTGTTACATTTCAAACAAATGTGGGTAGAGTCGTTTCATCTCGTTTTCAGTCTCCCATGTAGCCTCAGATCCTTTTCGGTGCTTCCATTGAACTTTAACTTGTCTGATCATCTTGTTACGTAACTGTTTCTCTTTCGTATCAACAATGGCAACTGGTTCTTCTATGTAATTCAACCTTTCATCAACTTCAATATCATTTAAAGGCACATATGCTACATCATCCGCTAGACATTTTCTCAGATGTGAAACGTGAAATGTCGGATGAATTCCACTCAGTTCATCTGGTAGATCTAATCGGTAAGCTACCTTACCGACTCGTGCCATTATTCGAAAAGGTCCAATAAATCTCGGACTCAACTTTCCTCTTTTCCTAAATCGAATAATTCCCTTCCATGGTGACACTTTTAACAATACTTGATCACCTACTTCAAACTCTATTGGTCTTCGTCTTTTATCGGCATAGGACTTTTGTCGATCCTGTGCAGCTTTCATTCGCGCTTTAACTAGTTGAAGCTTTTCTGTCAAATCTAACACTGCAGCTTTACTTCCCACTTCTTTCTGTCCTACACCTCCCCAACATACCGGTGTCCTACAACGCCGTCCATACAATGCCTCATATGGTGGCATTCCAATACTAGCATGGTAGCTATTGTTGTACGAGAATTCCACCAATGGTAAATGATCATCCCAACTACCACCGAAATCAATAATACAAGCTCTAAGCATATCTTCTAAGGTTTGGATAGTCCTTTCAGACTGTCCATCGGTCTGAGGATGATACGCAGTGCTAATATTGAGTCTTGTGCCCATTGATTCATGAAACTGTTTCCAGAATCTTGAAACGAATCGCGTGTCACGATCTGACACTATAGAAACTGGAACTCCATGTCTCGTAATTATTTCTTTCACAAATAGTTCAGACAATTTCTCCGAAGTATACGTCTCACGTATTGGCAAGAAATGAGCACTTTTCGTTAACCGGTCTACAATCACCCAAATAGCATCATGACGTTTCGCCGTAAGAGGCAACTTAGTTATAAAATCCATGGTGATGTGTTCCCATTTCCATTCCGGGACTTCTAAAGGTTGCACATAACCATAAGGTTTCTGATGTTCAGCTTTCACTTGCGCACATGTCAAACATTTGTTTACATACTGCATTACATTAAACTTCATACCTGGCCACCAGTAATCCTTTCGAAGATCTTGATACATTTTCGTTGCACCAGGATGAATAGAGTAACGTGACTTATGTGCTTCGTCTAGAATCCTTGACCTGATGTCCCCATTTCGTGGAACCCACATTCGACCAAATCGTATCTTAATGCCACATTCATTTTCTTCTAGACTTTTAACCTGACCAAATATCCTTTCGAATTCCACATTTTCTTCCTTTAATCCTTCCTTCTGTGCATCCTTAAGTTCATTTAGAAAATCAGGTGTTATTACCAAACTGTAAGACTTAACTTGTATAGCAGAGTGTTCTGTCTTGCGACTTAGAGCATCAGCCACCACATTGGCCTTGCCCGGGTGATACAAGATCTCACAGTCATAATCTTTGAGCAGTTCAAGCCATCTTCTTTGTCTCATATTCAAATCTTTCTGTTCAAAGAAGTATTTTAAACTTTTATGATCTGTGTAGATTGTACATTTCACTCCATATAAATAATGCCTCCAAATTTTTAAAGCAAATACCACAGCAGCCAATTCCAAATCATGTGTTGGATAATTAGCTTCATGGGTTTTCAATTGTCTTGAGGCATATGCTATTACCTTTCCCCTTTGCATAAGTACACAGCCCAAACCCAGATAAGACGCATCTGAGTACACCACCATGTCTTCATTACCATCCGGCAGTGTTAAAATAGGAGCTTCGGTTAATCTCTTCTTTAGTTCTTCAAAAGCTTGAACCTGAGTTGGACCCCAATCATACTTTACTTCTTTCCTCGTCAATTTTGTCAACGGTGTAGCAATCCTAGAGAAATCCTGAATAAATCTTCTGTAATAACCTGCTAAACCGAGAAAGCTACGCACTTCCGTTGGTGTTTTCGGAGGATTCCATTTCATTACTGCTTCTATTTTAGCTGGGTCCACCATTATGCCTTCTGGGCTAATAACATGACCTAGGAACTGCACTTCTCGTAACCAAAAGGCACATTTGGAGAACTTGGCATACAACTTTTCTCTTCTTAGCATTTCAAGTACTTCCCGAAGATGACACGCATGATCACCTTCACTCCTTGAGTATATTAAGATATCATCAATGAACACAATCACTGATCGGTCTAACATAGGTCTACACACCCGATTCATCAAATCCATAAACGCCGCAGGAGCGTTTGTTAATCCGAAAGACATCACAAGAAACTCATAGTGTCCATAACGTGTGCGAAACGCTGTCTTCGGAATATCTTGTTCTCTCACCTTTAATTGATGATACCCTGATCTGAGATCTATTTTAGAAAACCAACTTGCCCCTTGCAATTGGTCGAATAGATCGTCAATCCTTGGTAACGGATACTTATTCTTTATTGTGAGCTTATTCAATTCCCTATAATCAATACACATTCTCATACTTCCATCCTTTTTCTTTACAAACAACACTGGTGCACCCCAAGGTGACACACTCGGTCGTATAAAACCTTTGTCTAGAAGGTCTTGTAGTTGGGTCATTAATTCTTTCATCTCTGTTGGGGCCAGACGGTACGGTGCCCTGGCGACAGGTTGAGCTCCTGGCACAACATCAATTTGGAATTCGATTTCCCGATCAGGTGGAATTCCTGGCAAATCCTCAGGAAATACATCAGGAAAGTTACACACCACGGGTACGTCTTCCAATTCTTTTACTTTAATTTCTTTATCAATAACATATGCCAGATAAGTCCCACACCCTCGCCTCATAAATTCACTTGCCTTAATCATTGAAATGACTTTAGGCACGTTAAACACTTTATCCCCGTAAACCGTTACTGAACTCCCATTAAGAGCCGTTAAGAAAATCATATTTCGTTGACAGACAATGTTAGCCTCATGTTTGGCCAACCAATCCATGCCCAAAACTACATCAAAACCTCCTAACATAATCACAAACAACTTAACAGGGAATCTATGACCTTCTATATCAATGTAACAATCATCCTCAATGGCCTCCGTTACTCTAGTAGATTTACCAAGAGCAGTTTCTATGTTAAAGGCATTTTCTATCTTTCTAACATTTGCGCACAGTTTATCACAAAAAGTAATAGCCACAAAGCTCATACTTGCACCAGAATCAAATAGCACTGAAGCAGGGATATCATTAATCAAGAATGTACCTGTCACCACATCCGGGTCTTTGGCTGCCTGATCTCTGGTCATAGTAAAGGCACGAGCTTTTGCCTTTTGTTTCTCCCCTCCCTTGCTACTTTCAGGTTTACTGGCTTCAGTAGGTATTGTCTTTGGTTTAAAACAATTCTTGCTCATGTGACCGATCCCACCACAATTGTAACACTTTAGTATGGTTGGACAATTATACGAGAGGTGTCCAGTTTTTCCACAACGGTAGCACAAAGTAGTCCCCAGGCGACATTCTCCCCCATGCTTCCTTCCACACTTAGTGCACGTTTCAAATTCTTCTACTTTAAGCTTTTTCATGGGGAGTCCCGGTTTACTATTTCTATTTCTTTTGAATCCCGGTGACCACTTTTGCTTCAGTTCCTCCTTTATTGGTTCAGCTTCAACAACATCATCCCAGACAATGCCGCTAATTTCTACGGCTGATTCAAAAGTTCTAGGAGCATGCGCCTTCACATGTGTTCGGACTTTAGGCGGTAGTCCTTCCACATATAACTTAAGTCTGCGTTCCTCCGTGTTTACCAAATGAGGAACCAACCTTGACATTTCATTAAATTTTGACGTATATTGCCGATGGTTCATACGTCCAGCTTTCAAAGTCAGAAATTCCCGCTCGATTTTATCAATTTCATTCTTTGGACAGAAGTGTTTTATAACTAACTCCTTCAATTCCTCCCATTTCAAGCACTCCACATCAGTAGTGGTCTTTGACTGCTTAACAGTGTTCCACCAATGTAGAGCTTCTTCAGTAAATGAATGAGCTGCAAATTTCACAGCTTGGTCTTCACGGCACTCACTGATGGCGATAACCGCTTCCATAGCTGAGACCCAGTGGCAAGTAGCCACGGCATCCTTCTTACCATCAAATGAGGGTGGATTGCATCCTTTGAAGGCCTTGTAATCACAACCCTTCCGTTTTTCTGACGTAGAATCACCGTTCTTAGTTCCGGTGATCACAACTTCTTCTTCTTTGGTGTTCTCCTTAGTTTCTTCAGACTTGTCTTTCAAAGTATCCTTTAGTATTTTTGTAACCAAAGCTGGTAGCTTATCATCCAAAACTTTACAGACTTCATCAGAAATAGCCTTCACTACGATAGGCTCTAGAGTAAACTCCTCTTCATCTTCCGGTCGCTCGTTGTGCTCATAGTCGTCTTCATTGACGGGTTCTTCATTCTCAATATGTGGTTCTTCAGGTTCCTGTGGTTGCTTACGTGGTCTACCCCTTTTTCCAGCCATTTAATTACCTACAGGATGCAACAATTGGAGAGTCAGTACAGGTTTAGTTTAGCACGAAATAAGCTTTGTAAATAGTTAATGACGTTGATCAGGTGTTATTAACCATTTACCTAACTCATAGGCTCTAAACGTTTCCCATTCCGTCACCCCAAAGTGCATGACTCTAACTATCTTTCTAACCTTACACCTATGTCTTAACTCATACATAACATTCAGCTCATGGCATCAAACTACCCTTGACTGGCATTCTTATCCTTCAGTCCCATTTTCAGTTTAAGTCCAGTCATTAGGGATGACCGGATCTCTCAAACTATGGCTCTGATACCAACTTGAGAGGCCCTCAGCCCCTCAGTTGGCAAAACATCAAACCCATAATTACATTATCATAGCAGCGGAATGTAGGGTAACAACATAACTATCATATAGATCTAAACAAACTTTTACACATTAAACATAACCCACTCTTCTAACAGTCATATAGTACAGTCAGTCTATGCCAGGGATAGTCTTCAATTTATGCCATGAGCCTTCCTGGTCTCCTTTCTCAAACTATTCAACCTGATATGCATGTAAAACAAGTCAGCTTTATGCTGGTGAGTTCTAAGTTCATTTCTTAGAAAAATCTTTATTTATTCATGTCATCACATGACACAATTTAAATACATAACATACCTGTTCTCATATCATACTTTCATCACATACATATCATCATAACATACTTACATAACATACATATTATCATAACATCATTCATATAGTGAAGGAACTTCACCGTTAACTGCTGACCCTAAAGTCAAACAGGCTTGTGCAATCACAAGGCTCTTACATTACCAACCCGCAGCTGGTAACTCATACATGTATAAGATTTCTTTAACACTATCAACGCGCAGCTGATAACTCAAGCATGCCTAAGATTTCTTTAACTGAACTGGCGACACACAGTCGGCAGGCCTGTTCTTTCACAGGACTCTTTAACCATCAACCGAAATTGACGGCTCATACCGGTACAAGACTTCTTTACATATATCATTCATACATAATATGGTTTAAATCATTTAAACCATCATCATCATAAACGGCTCCTTTCAACGTAGTGTTCAAGTTTTGCCCAACCGCAGCCAGCAAAACCTCATTTCCTACTCAACCTCGGTTGAGCCCTTTTAAAAAAAATCATTTCTTTCTCAACCGCAGTTGAGACTTTAAACATTCTTTATATCTCAACTGAGATTCTTAAAATCATTTATTTTAAATCATTCTTTACCTATAAACGTTCTTTTCCTGAAAACATACTTTAACTGATTATCATCAGGTTATAATCACTTTTATACCATACTTTATACATACATACAATCTTTTTCATAACATAACTTTATAACATGCATATCAGCCCAAAATGATAAAACATTTAAAACAGGGCTTTAAGAACTCACCTGATATCTTACAATAGCAAGATTCCTCGTAAACTGGTACTAATGGTGTAACTCTGCATTCGTTTACACTTAATACGTCATTTATGATTTAACCTACTGATTAGATCTTTCTGAACGTTCAATGTCAAAGACATTGTCTTGAAAGTCATCAAATAGTTAATGTTGTTGATTATAATGCTAAAACAGTTCCTGAACAGATTAATGGCTTAGAAATGATAAATCCTTATCATTGATTACCCAGATATCATGAAATATCACAACATAGTCTTAGAATAGGTTTAATAACCATGTTTAACATACTAATCTGACTGTTATCACAAACATCAGATAATCGTTCCAATAAGTATGTTAATGATTGTGATTAGTTTGGAACACTCAGATTTAACCTTTGCATTTCAAAGATTAACCAAACTAATCATTTACATCATCATAATCAAATGGATTAATCCATTATAATCATAGTTGTGATTTCATGCAAACCGGGCATTACAACGGCTCAAAACAAGGATTTAACCGTTAGAACATTGTGTTCTTCATTTCTAATCAATCCTAGCCATCATCTAGGCAATAATCAACAATCCTAACTATCTCATTACGTTCAAAATCAAGATCTAATCAATCAAAATCAAACTAGAAGGTTAAAACGAACCGTTACCTGATCTGACGAGTTTCTGCGGGTAAAACGACGATCAGGACTTGTATATATGATTCCTGGCACGATCTGGATGTTCAGAGGGCTTTGATTTTGAAGATTATAGGTGTTAGATGAAGAGAATCACTTCTGGAGGTCGAAATGGACGAAGATATTACGTTCTGGTGTGTTCTGATCGTTTTAAACAATTTTAACCGACTTAGGGCCTGGGGCGCATCGCCCCAACTGGGCGTTTGGCGCCAGGCGTAGCGCCCCACGTCACCCTGCGTCATCATTTTGAGTTTTAACTTGTTTTCGCGATTCCGGGAGCATACGAACTCCGTTTTGCGCGCGGTTTTCGCCCACGTTCATCATTTTTCACATACTATCAATCCCCAATAACAAAAGTTGCTAAATCCTCGTTGATTTCAAGCACGACCAAATGTGCTCACGTCATAATTGCCGAATTTTTCGTACGCAGTCGTCACAGTTTCAACAGTAACCGAAATCTCGTACGTTTATTATTAAATTACTAAAATTTCGGTTGTTACACATTTTGTTTTTTGTTTTTTCTTTTTTGAACGACAGTTAAACTGTCTCGTCGTGCTGCCTTCAGTTATCTGGCGATTGATAGCTAAAATCGATTTCCTCAATCTCCGACCTTAATACACGTGTGCCCCCAGCTGCGCGGGAACCGGATGAAATCCTTAAACCCTCGCCTCCTATTAGGTTCGAACCTGGGATTAAAGCCCTGATTTGTTCATTCACCTAGATATCTATTAAATTGCACCCAACAAGGTTCGAACCTAAGACCTCCACATTGAGAGAGTGAGCATTTACCAGTTGAGACAATTCTCCGGATTTTGTTATATGCTATTGTAGCATTTAGATATACAAAAATAAATACAATATAGAGTTCAGTATTGTTTTATTTCTTGTAATTTGATCAAAATTATTCTTTTAGTCGAATAGTTATAATTTAATTTTTTGTTCATTAGTTTAATTTTTGTTTCAACTAAAATCATGTGAAAAGTAGCTCCTTGTAATGAAATATATACACATATATACATGGATATAAACATATGTATTACACATGTTAAATAAATATTTTTTTAAATATTTATTTTAAATAACATTACTCGGTAACATTTTATAAAAATGTAAAGAATATAATGAATATGACTGATAATGTAATCATCTAATTTATAAAATTAAAAGAAATCAATGTAGTTTTAAGAGGAGACAAACAAAGAATCAAAATCTATACTTGTCTAAAGTCGACACGTGATATCTAGTATTTTGTAGGAGATAGAACCAAAAAAATAACTTTTTGGTAATGTAAACTAACAAGTGTCACGCATTTCTATATCCTTATTTCTAAAGGTCGGTGATAACATCGACGTGGGTATCTCTGATTTGCCGTTGCTTGCAGTCTGATTTGCTGCTGATTAAATCTTCGTGGGTACCTGTAATTTGTTGATTCGCTGCTGCTTTCGATCTGATTTGCGGCTTACTAAATCTCCTAATAAACAATGTATTAAACTGCTACCCCACTCAAGGATGGTTAAAGTAATTGGGTTACTTAATACATCGCTTTATACATAGAAAGTTTCGTTGTATTATCCGATGTGGGTACTGGGAAATGCATGAAAGAAGCCTTCCATCTTTGCTTTTGATTTTGAGCAGCCACATAACACCTTAAATAGACCATTGATAATGTAAAGATGAATCTGGTTTTCTTTACGGCTAAAATTTTCTCTTTTTGTTTTAGGTGTTGCTCAAACTTCTTTAACTTTTTGCTTTCGATTAGTGATTATTTCATGTTTCATATAGGGTTATTTTCTGCGTTTTGGCTTAAATTTTTCTAGAAAAAAACCGATTGCCAAACAAGTTTTTTATGGTTCATTTATGTACTTAACTATGTTAATGTTATCGATGAGACACACATAACGACCACCGTAAATGTGTTGCATCACCCAGCCTAAATTCTTTTGGCAATATTTGCATCCCACCCGGCACAACTCGCAAGGTGGCTTTCTATTAGGATCTCATTTTGTTGGTTTGAGAACCCGCTAACATGTTATTAACATTAGAATTTATCATGCATGAGACTAGCAGGGTTGTCATTCTAGCTTGAAACTAAAATCTAAAGAATTTCATGCATAGTGTCAGGTTTGATACCCGTCATGAGTTGTTTTTTCTCTTTTTAATGTCATAACTGGGTATGCTGAGACAAAATAAAAAAAAATTAAGTCTTCGTTTGTCTGCATAACCGATTCACCACAAACCTCATATGTTTCTTTGAGTATTATTATTATTTCATAATGCTCAGGTTTGATTGTAACAGCCCGCCGCAGAGCGCGGATAACGTTACTAGTTATTCTTATTTGTTAGCTTTAGAAGTTATATTACACCCGC
Source organism: Mikania micrantha (assembly GCA_009363875.1). NCBI lineage: Eukaryota > Viridiplantae > Streptophyta > Magnoliopsida > Asterales > Asteraceae > Mikania > Mikania micrantha. The sequence continues at coordinate 73,969,943 of CM018695.1, read as the reverse complement.
ATTCTCTCTTTTAAAGTTACAATCTTCAAAAAAAACATGTATTTACATTTTTTTCTCCTTCAATCACTATCATGATTCTTCTTGATGAAGTAGAAATATAAATCTTATATTAGTTGAGATGAAGAATGAAACTTTTTTTATAAGAGTGGTTACGGAGCTTGAATAATAATAAAGGTAGCAAAATTTACGAGACTCATAATTTGTTTTCCTATTACTATGCCTTGGGTTAAATATTTAGGTTGACAATTCGAGTCTGGTAATGTTTATTAGACTCACTAGTTGAACGCTTTACGTTTCTCTTGAATACCATCTTAATTTATACAACACCACCCTTTCTTTTAAAAAAATAATCAATTGTTTTCACTTTTTCCATAATATACTCAATTAATAACAAAAATCCTGCATAAAATCGAATATTCAATCAAAAAATTAAACCTCTGAAAATATAAACCTAAATCCCTAAATTGACAATTATAAAAGCTTAATTATATAAAATATTTTATTCATTTATATAAATTGATGATTACTTATTCGTTTAGACTAAACATTGATTCAACTAACTATATAACTATATATATATATATATATATATATATATATATATATATATATATAGGATTTGGTTCAAATAAGAACCCACCATATTTGTGGTAACCTATTAACCCATTTAAGCCAATCAGATTCACCCACATCATAAATTTCCTTTTGCTTTAATAAGGGTATTATGGACTTTTAATTAACTCATTTAAGCCAATCAGATTCACCCACATCATAAAAATATATCCATTTTCCTTTTTTTAAATTAAAGTTTCCCCCTTGATTTTTATACACTTATAACTTTTTTATACTATGTTATTTTTTTATAAAAATTACATCACCAACGTATAACGAACAATACATATATTAATTTTCTCTCGTTTTTTTCAAAATCTTTCCATCTTTAAAATGTTTTCGAGCGTTCGTAATTTTCTCTCATTTTTTCGTTTAACATGTTTTTTCGAGCGTTCGTAATTTTATCTCATTTTTTCGTTTAAAATGTTTCAAAATCTCGTTTAACATGTTTTTTTGAGCGTTCGTAATTTTCTCTCATTTTTTCGAGCGTTTGCAATTACACCAACGTAAAATCTTTCCATCTTGTTACAAATTATTTTTTATTACAAAAGTTAGTTCATTAATATTTTAAAAAATTAAGGACACTTTGAAAAAATCTAGATCCTTACATCATTGTAATTACGAAAACTTTGTAAAAATTCAGCTCGTTACATCATTGTGATTACATCAGGGTAAAAAAATGCATTTCGTTACGTCAGTGCAAAATGTCGTTGCATCAGTGTAAAACGTCGCTGCATCAGTGTAAAACGTCGCTGCATCAGTGCAAATTACGAAAATTTTAAAAAAATTTGACAAAATTATACTTGAATTAAAGATAAAAAAGTGACAAATTTAATGGTGAAATTTTTATAAAAAAAATAATAATATATATAAAAGTTATGAGTGTTTAAAAAATTGGGGGGTAAACTTTTTTTAAAAAAGAAATCAAGTACACCCCACCAAATGTCAAATCAGTGTAAAAAAATGCATTTCGTTACGTCAGTGTAAAACGTCGTTGCATCAGTGCAAAATGTCGCTGCATCAGTGCAAATTACGATTGAATTAAAGATAAAAAAGTGACAAATTTAATGGTGAAATTTTTATAAAAAAATAATAATGTATATAAAAGTTATGAGTGTTTAAAAAATTGGGGGGTAAACTTTTTTTTAAAAAAGGAATCAAGTACACCCCACCAAATGTCAAAAATGCCCTTAAACAAATCTCATCCACATGTCTTTTTGACTTTTTTCAGATTGAATATGGACCACTCATTTCAAAAGGCTTTATTTTAACAACCAACGAAAATGAGTTAATAGGTTACCACACCTGGAGTGGGTTACCATTGGAACCTTTCCCTATATATAGATTTGGTTCAAATAAGAACCCACCATATTTGTGATAACCTATTAACCCATTTAAGCCAATCAGATTCACCCACATCATATATTCCCTTTTGCTTTAATGAGGGCATTATGAACTTTTTATTAACTTATTTAAGCCAATCAGATTCACCCACATCATAAAAATATATCCATTTTTCTTTTTTTAAATCAAAGTTTTCCTCTTGATTTTTATACACTTATAACTTTTTTATATTATATTATTTTTTTATAAAAATTACATCATTAAACTCGTTATATTTTTCTCATTAACTCCATAATAGTCATGCCAATTTTTTTTTTGAATTTTTTTCGAGCGTTCGTAATTACACCAACGTAACGAACAATAAATACAATAATTTTCTCTAGTTTTTTCAAAATCTTTCCATCTTTAAAATGTTTTACAAATTATTTTGAGCGTTCGTAATTTTCTCTCATTTTTTCGAGCGTTTGCAATTACAACAACGTAAAATCTTTCCATCTTGTTACAAATTATTTTTTATTACAAAAATTAGTTCATTAATATTTTTAAATCAAAGTTTCCCCCTTGATTTTTATACACTTATAACTTTTTTATAATATGTTATTTTTTTATAAAAATTACACCATTAAACTCGTTATATTTTTCTCGTTAATTCCATAATAGTCATGCCAATTTTTTTTGAATATTTTTCGAGCGTTCGTAATTACACCAACGTAACGAACAATAAATACAATAATTTTCTCTCGTTTTTTCAAAATCTTTCTATCTTTAAAATGTTTTACAAATTATTTTTAGCGTTCGTAATTTTCTCTCATTTTTTCGAGGGTTTGCAATTATAACAACGTAAAATCTTTCCATCTTGTTACAAATTATTTTTTATTACAAAAATTAGTTCATTAATATTTTAAAAAATTAAGAACACTTTGAAAAAATCCAGATCCTTACATCAGTGTAATTACGAAAACTTTGTAAAAATTCAGCTCGATACATCATTGTGATTACATCAGTGTAAAAAGATGCATTTCGTTACGTCAGTGCAAAACGTCGTTGCATCAGTGTAAAACGTCGTTGCATCAGTGTAAAACGTCGCTGCATCAGTGCAAATTACGAAAATTTTAAAAAAATTTGACAAAATTATACTTGAATTAAAGATAAAAAAGTGACAAATTTAATGGTGAAATTTTTATAAAAAAATAATAATGTATATTAAAGTTATGAGTGTTTAAAAAATTGGGGGGTAAACTTTTTTTAAAAAAGAAATCAAGTACACCCCACCAAATGTCAAATAAGTGTAAAAAAATGCATTTCGTTACGTCAGTGTAAAACGTCGTTGCATCAGTGTAAAATGTCGCTGCATCAGTGCAAATTACGAAAATTTTAAAAAAATTTGAAAGAATTATACTTGAATTAAAAATAAAAAAGTGACAAATTTAATGGTGAAATTTTTATAAAAAAATAATAATGTATATAAAAGTTATGAGTGTTTAAAAAATTGGGGGGTAAACTTTTTTTAAAAAAGGAATCAAGTACACCCCACCAAATGTCAAAAATGCCCTTAAACAAATCACATCAACATGTTTTTTCAGATTGAATATGGACCACTCATTTCAAAAGGCTTTATTTTAACAACTAATGAAAATGAGTTAATAGGTTACCACACTTGGAGTGTGTTACCAATGGAACATTTCCCTATATATATATATAGGAGACGATTCCAATACAAATGGGTTTTTTTGGTGAGAATGATAAGAATTTTGAGCCTTTGATCAAATTAATCAATAGTTAAGATATTGTGGCCCCACTTTTATTTAAAAATTTGCGTGAATTAAAGCTGAAAGGGCAAAAAATAAATAATTTACACTTGCTGACTTTTTTGTGGGTAAATCAAGTTTTGTCACACCTCGACCTCTGCCGGGACGCGAGCTGAACTATTCATTAGCTCATGATGCATTTAACACTTTTGAATAATTAAAGCATTTATTATTAACAATACAAACATTTCATTCATTAAACTCAAGTTACATTACAAGAATTGAATAACAAACAATTACAAATGAAATTCTAAACATTGTTTTAAAGAATTAACCAGGTCTACTAATCATATTCCTATGTCTTCACAATGTCTTCGTCTTAACATGTTACATATGTAAAATAAATTTGGGTCAACTATATGAATAGTTGGAGAGTTTCCCATACAGTTTAATATATATAAATATATGTTTGAAAACTTAAATGCAAACAAAGTCCAAATTGAATAGACCTAAAGCAAGTATGACTGCAAGTTCAACTTAGATTATTTGGCTCTTTCACCTTTACAAACTTAATGACATAAGTCACTAGTTACAACAAATTGAATGTCGGCTCTTTCACCTTTGCATTTTACAATAACCAAAGTTATTGTGAAAAAGTTACTAGTTACATTGATCATCAATGCTTTCACCTTTGCAATATATAATTAATAACCTAAGTTATATTGCAAGGGCTACTAGTTACTAGATATACATGACATAACAAGAATATGCATAACATATAAACAAGTAGGTATACTATAGCACATAAGTCAAACAACTTAGACTAATAGTTTGCATTTATTTGATTTTGACTCTAGAATAACTTGATTGAATAAAGACATATGTAACATCCCAAAAGTACAAAACGTAAAAGATGGAGTATGAGTGAAACTCACTTGTATTGCTTAGCTAATCCCAAAGATAGTTGATTGAATTTATGAGTCCAGAGGCACACATCAATCTAAAATTTATAGGAGTACTTAGTGCTTTTAATATTCTAAAAGTTCAAGTTTGTGTCCTAGCATTATAGCATTCTATAGAACTCCTAACGATTGTGTGTAAGATTTAATAATGCATGTGTCTAGTTTAGAAGGGTATTTTGGGAATATTTAATTATTATTATAATTAAATATTGTCAAAATTTTGCTTGATAAATATAATAGAACATTTGAATTTAATATTCTATTCATTTACTTTAAGAAGTCTAAGAATATTGTTTGGAACTCGATAACAGTGGTTATTTAATATATATAAAAAAACCATAACTTGGTAATTTATAATTGTTTATATAGAATAATTATGTAATTAGTATTTTTGACATTTAGAGTGTTTGACCTTTAAGCCCAAATGGATGATTTTATAAATACCTTGTTTAATTAAGACATTCATTATAAAGGTTATATTTGTATAAAACAATTTTTTTATAAAATATAGATAATAAAACATTATTGATTAAGAATTTACTAAAATAGTAATTCTAAAAAATTTAATTTCCAAAGGTTACATATTACTTTTATAAATTAAAGGATTTAAAATTTATATGTTTTTTTAAGATTATTATATTTATAAATCATAAAAATCTAATTTTTAACAATTCGAGATAGTTTTGAAAATAAACTGTTAAATTATTCTAACAAAATCCAAGTATAAATCCTATATTAATATTATTAATAAAATACAATTCATATGATTAAACTAAATTCCAGAAACATAATAAATATAGTTTTCAACGTAGATAATCTTAAGCAAAAAGTTTTATAAAAGAGTAATAAAATTTTTGTAAAAAAAAATATTTCTGAAAATGATGAAAAAGGGGTGAGAACCGGCTAAAGGAACAAAAACCGTCCTGACTCGGTCTCTAACCCTTGACCCTCTGATCGGTGTCGAAGTACCAACCAAAATAAGAGTTTTCACTCAAGTCCTACAACCCAATTAGATAGGAAAGTCGGATATCGATCCACGAGAAGTCTAGTGGAAATTACTTTCAACACAAACTAATTAACTATTTGCAATTGAAAAGTAAACTTGAAAATGTTGATTTTAGGTTTTATAATAAAAACAATGAACTTTAACTAAAACAAATGAATTAAAAGAAAGATTTGTAAACAATTAATGTGTGACAATCCGGCAAATTCCGGATTAACCCCGTTAACTAAAGGTTAGAAAAATCGAATTGAAATTGCACAATATTGAACTAGAGGGGCTAATGGTGAACAAAAACAGCTTCAAAGTAATTAAACTACGAGGTTTAATCTTGCAATTATGTCAAAGTATGAAATTTTGACTTTGGATAGTCAAAATTCGGATTTCTCTCAATTGAAACCGAAACTCAATGATTAATTCATATTATTGCTAAATTAAACACTCATATAACTCACTTTTATGATGATTAACTGTTAATTATCAGTTATAACTCTAGAAACGACCGAAATTAATCAGTAGCAAGTCAAAAAGTCGAAACCGAAGCCTTTAGTTATCAAACCCATGCAATTCGATCGCACTTCTCAAAATTAAACCTGCAAAAGTTCTAGTCGGCACTATTAGGAGTTGTTTCATATCACAATTCGATCTCAAGGACTCAGGATAGAAGAAACCGATTGAGAGCCGGCCGAAACTACACCTAGAAGTCGAAGTACATCAATTCGACAATTAAACAAGTAAGTTTTCGTTCTCACAGTACCTAAACATGCCGACTAAACTAACCCCTATGGGTAATTCGAGAATAAATATCGAATTCCATGAGTTTTGATTCCTAGGGTTCTTACAATAATCGATTTGGGGGTAGTTATGCAAACGTGTTGTAAAATCAAATTAAGATATTCTGTGAGTTTCGAAATACACTGATGAAAGAAATACCTATGGTAATTGCATCTAACAATAGTGAATTGAATGATTTCAATTCTAGGGTTTTTAGAACAAAACGGTTTTGGGGATTTTTATCTAGATGTATTCTGAAATCAAATTTAATGATATGGGTAGCTTCGGAATAACGCATGGAACGAAACCTCTATGATAATTTCATCATACAATATCGAATTGGGTGAATTCGATTCGAGGGTTTCTAATGGAAAACTATTTTGGGGATTTTGAGTTAAACGTGATTGTTAATCAAATTAAATGGTACCTTAACTATCAGAGGGTTCCGACTAAGGCTAAATATATATCAATTTTATGTAAAATTAATGAATTAAACGATTTTGGGGTCTAGGGTTCATTAGGTAATCGGGTTTGGGGTTTTAGAGGCAATCAAGGTTAAAAATTCGAATTAAGTACACAGGTTAGTTCGTTTAGGTCTAGGGATGAAAAGCCCTATCATTTTGAGGACTATTAAATTCGAATTTGAATCCAATTGAATCGGGGAGTGGGATGTTTGAACCTGACTTAGTTCGGAACTAAATTGATGTGTTTATCAGAATCATTGGACGAATTAAAATCAACCATAGATGTACTTGAACTTAAGGAACCATAGCCCTATGGCTGTGTGATTGATCAAGTCCGGATTGTGGTTCAATTGGAACCCATATAGTTAGGTGTTGATTAGCAAAATGGATTAGTGGGCCGATTGGGCTTAAGAGGATTAAAAACCATATTCTAGCAATGAAATCTGAACTAGATGGATTGGTAGTGTGTGTGTGTGTTATGAGGGACAGGTCGCGAGTTCGAGCCTTGCGTGGGCCGGTTTTGTGAAAAATACCATTTTTAGTATTTTTGCAATAACTTTCGCGTACGAACTCCAATTTAACCCGTTCGAGTTGTGTTGGAACCGTAACGAGAATACGAACACTTTGAAATGATAAAATTCACATTTTAGACCGAAAGCGTAATCGCGTATAATTACGTTTATTTAAATAAAATCGTATACGGATTATATGATTTTATTAAACGACCTTAAAGTCACGCGTATTCACTTGTGCACGTTTCTAACAATCTAACATACGTGTGTTGACACGTATGTGATTTCAAGCACAAAACGACATCCCGAATAACACTAAGTTATTGTTTAAACACAGATTCTTCGTAGAGGATTTTCTACGCGAGTTCACGTGTGATTGATCATTCTGCTACAATCAAAGGTGCGTACACGGCCCCTTTCTTATTTTAACTGTTTTGGGGGAGAAAACATGTGCATCAAACACTTTTAGATACATATCACTTGCATGAGTTAGCTGTTTACATTGAGTGCAAACATAGCATTACAAGTCCTTACATTTTGAACCGTTTAGTTTGCCGTAGTGCAAAGCGTGGTAGTTGGAAATAGATCTATTAGGTTTGACAAACCTCACTTGGTAGATGGGATCTACACAAGTGTTTGACTAGCCAATTCACATTACTATTGTTTGTGCTAGACAATAGTGGCAAGGCAAAACATGCGTTAGCATGCAACAGTCAGCTTCGGTGTCGACCACTTATGTAAATAGTATAAATGACTAGCTATCATGACTATGCATGTGTGATTATGTTATCTGCAAACATTTTGTTCAAACAGTTGTTTCAAACATTTGTGAATGCTTAAACCTGTGTAATGCACCAACCTTTGTGTTGACTTGATTTACATGTTTTCTCAGGACGCTAAGGTACACAAGCAAACAAGCATGGACTAGGAGATCGAGTCGCATGCATATTTTACATTTCAGTTATTTGGATTTGAACATTTGAAACTTTGCATTGTAATTTACAGTTTTCAAACAGTTATATTTGTTTTGTTTTAAAAACGCTTCCGAAACGTTTGAACTTTGATATTACAGTTTTAGACCAAAGTATGTTTTGAAATTCATATAGAGGTCTTCGTTATGTCTAATGATCTGAGATCCTGGTTTGTCACGTCCCAAACGGTATGATTCCGTTAGTTGAAAATTTGGGGGTGTGACAGATTGGTATCAGAGCCATTGGTTATAGCGAACTAGGTTTGCATTTGTAGATTTAGACTATAACTGTTAGACATTAGACACGCATACTTACATATATCACTTAGAAATTACATATGGCATTATGTAATAGACTTGCTTACACATTCCATGACACTGCACTTACATATGGTATTATGTAACAGACATGGCATCTTCATCATCAGCACCATACATACACATTATTGATTCGGAGGATGAGGAGCCGGTAGCTCCAGTACCACCATCATCACCAGCACCACCTATTCCATCTCCTCCACCATCTGAGAGAGATGATTCATATCCGGAGGAGGATCCGGATGAGGATCCGGAGGAGGAGCCTAAGGAGGAACCAGCTGAGGATACTCAGGAGATTCCTGCTGAGGGACCTTCTACTCATCCACCACCTGCATTGGATGTTCCTGAGCCTAAGAGGCAACGGACTGATTCAGAGGAGATTGCCCAACTACGTCAGGACTTGTACTGGGCGAATGATAGGATTGAGTACAATGTTCGGGAACTCTGGGATGCGAATGAAAGACACGATAACCTTTACAACTTGGTCAATGGGATGCGAAATGAGATCATCCAGTTGACTGGTCTTCTCCAAGATTCTGAGAACCGAGCTGAGATTCTGGAAGGCAGACTTGTAGCCTTGGAAGACTTGGTGGCCTCGGAGAATGAAGAAGAGGATGAAGAGGAGGAAGGGGAGGAACCAACACCAGCTGTTGATTCTGATCCTGAATCCACTATTGATGATCCGGAGGACTGATCTAGTTAAACTTATTAGGGGCGGGTTGTGTCCCTACATTAGATGTTTGAGAAATTTATGTTTTGATTTTGAAAGTATTGTGCTCAAATCAAGTTATTATCTATTGAAAACTATTACTTATTGCCAACAGTTGTGTTGATTTATACATTACATGTTTGTTGTTTGTTGTATTGTTTACACGTTTCACATTGGACTTTGATAACACTCTAACATTTCTTTTAACTAGGAAGATAATGGCCGGTGAGAACATTCAAATGACAGTTGCTGAGCTCAATGAGCTGATTAACAACAAAGTCGCGGAGGCAATCGCGAACTACACTCAGACACACACTACAGGGCCACAGGGTCCAACAGGGGGATTGGTGAACCCGCAGGCGTGCACGTTCAAGATGTTCTTGGACTGCAAACCTCATAATTTCAAAGGATCGGAGGGAGCCATTGGACTCCTTCGATGGATTAAGAAAGCAGAATCCGTATTCGAAATGTGCAACTGTCCTGACGAAAACAAAGTAAAGTATGCTACGGGTACGTTGGAGGGTCCGGCATTGACTTGGTGGAACTCGAATGTTCAGACTTTGGGATTGGGTGAGGCTAATGCCTTGACTTGGAATGGTTTCAAGACTTTACTACAGGAGGAGTACTGCCCTCGTAGTGAAATGCAGAAACTGGAGGAGGAGTATTGGCACCTTAAGATGGAGGGGTCAAACATCGAGGAGTACACGACTCGGTCACATGAACTGGCCAGACTCCTACCTCACATGGCTACTCCAGCAAGCAAGTGGATAGAGAGGTACATCGGGGGATTGGTGCCTCAGATCCAGGGATTGGTCACTTCTGCAAATCCCACAACAATTCAACAAGCTGTTCGTTTAGCGCACCAACTGACTGATCAGGCAGTGTTACAGGGAACTCTGCCTAAACGAACATCAGCTACTAAGGTAGGAGACCACAAGAGGAAGTGGGAAAGCAGTAACTCTAAGAACTGCAACCAACAGCCTTTTCAGCAGAATCGGAAGCAGGATTCAAATAAGTCTTATCACAACTCGAACAGTGGTCAGCAGTCGTCATCATTAGGGGGGTATATTGGTAAACACCCAAAGTGCAATAAGTGTGGATTTCATCATGCTGGGAATCAGTGTGATAAGTTTAGGTGTCAACGGTGTGGCAAAGTAGGGCATGCAGCTAAAGATTGCCGCGGAGAATTGCAAAACAATTCCAACAACCAGAACAACGCACAGAAGGGTTGTTTTGAGTGTGGTAAGCCGGGGCACTTCAAAAAGGATTGCCCATAACTAAAGAAAGGCGGGACTAATGATGCAAATGGTAACGGCAACGGAAATGGCAATGGCACCAATAACAACAACAATAACAACAACAATGGTGGTAGGGACAGGGCGTTTGTAATTGGAGGACGTCAGGCACGGGAGGATCCCAACATTGTCACGGGTACGTTCCTCTTAAATAATCACTATGCCTCTATGTTATTTGACACTGGTGCAGACCGGAGTTTTGTGTCTAGTTCATTTTCTAAGTTGCTAAATGTTAGTCCCACTGCCTTAGAAAATCTATACACTGTAGAATTAGCCGATGGCAAGTTAATTATAGTTGAAAAAATCCTTAAAGGATGTATCCTTGATTTGATGGGTCAAATATTAGAAATTGATCTCATGCCTATCACTTTAGGCAGTTTTGATGTAGTCATTGGCATGGACTGGTTGTCCAAACACCAGGCTGAAATAGTATGCCATGAAAAGATCGTTCGTATACCTCTTCCGCATGGAGAGACATTGTATGTACAAGGCGAGAAGAGCAGTACGCCACTGCGTCTCATATCTTGTATGAAAGCACACAAATGTCTGCGTAAAGGTCATACAGCAGTTATAGCACTTATAACTGAGAAGCCGGTAGCTGAGAAGAAGATTGAAGACATCCCAGTAGTTTGTGAATTTCCTGAAGTATTCCCAGAATACTTGTCGGGATTACCGCTTATCAGACAGGTGGAATTCCGAATCGATCTTACACCATACGCAGCACCGATAGCTAGGGCGCCTTATCGACTTGCACCTTCTGAGATGCAAGAGTTATCTACACAACTGCAAGAGTTGTTAGATAAGGGTTTTATACGACCTAGTTTTTCACCATGGGGAGCTCCAGTCTTATTTGTCAAGAAAAAGGACGGGACTTTTCGTATGTGTATCGATTACCGGGAACTTAATAAGGTTACCATCAAAAACCGATATCCGTTACCTAGAATTGACGATCTATTCGATCAGTTGCAAGGTTCGAGTTACTACTCGAAATTTGATCTCAGGTCTGGTTACCATCAACTCAGAGTACAGGAAGAAGATATCCCGAAGACAGCATTCCGAACGCGTTATGGCCATTATGAGTTCTTGGTCATGCCATTTGGGTTGACAAACGCTCCAGCTGTATTCATGGATCTCATGAATCGTGTTTGTAAACCTTATCTTGATAAGTTTGTCATTGTTTTCATTGATGACATTCTAATCTATTCCCAGACTGAGGAGGAGCATGCTGAACATCTCCGATTACTACTAGAGTTGTTGAAACAAGAACAACTGTACGCTAAGTTCTCGAAATGTGATTTCTGGATGCGAGAAGTACAATTCTTGGGTCATATAGTCAATGAAAAGGGCATACATGTTGATCCAGCAAAGATTGAAGCGATTAAGAATTGGGAAGCACCAAAGACCCCTACCGAGGTGCGACAATTCCTTGGTTTGGCGGGTTATTACCGACGATTCATTGAGGGATTCTCAAAGATCGCTCAACCACTTACAGCTCTTACGCACAAGGGAACGAAGTATAACTGGACGGATAAACAGGAAGCTGCATTTCAGTCATTGAAACAGAAACTCTGCAGTGCACCGATTCTGTCCTTACCGGAAGGGACGGAAGACTTTGTGGTGTATTGTGATGCATCTGCACAGGGTTTGGGATGTGTGTTGATGCAGCGTGATAAAGTGATTGCTTACGCTTCAAGGCAACTACGACCACACGAAAAGAATTACACTACTCATGACTTGGAATTAGGAGCAGTGGTTTTCGCTTTGAAAATCTGGAGGCATTACTTATATGGAACCAAGTGTACCATTTACACTGATCATAAGAGTCTGCAGCATATCTTTGATCAGAAGGAGCTTAATATGAGACAACGACGGTGGGTCGAGTTGTTGAATGATTACGAATGCGCAATCAAGTATCATCCGGGAAAAGCTAATGTAGTAGCTGACGCTCTAAGCAAAAAAGACACAACAGGAACAAGACGGGTTCGTGCACTTATGATGACGATACAGAATGACTTACCTGACAAGGTACGCAGTGCTCAGCTCGAGGCCTTGAAAAAGGAAAACTTGGTACAGGAATCCTTACGAGGAATGGAAGAACAATTGGATGTTAAAACTGATGGAATTCGTTATTTCATTAATCGACTGTGGATACCTTTGTATGGAGGTTTGAGAGAACTCGTGATGGATGAAGCGCACAAGTCCAGATATTCACTCCATCCGGGATCAGATAAGATGTATCATGACTTGAAGGCACTGTATTGGTGGCCTCATATGAAAGCCGACATTGCTAGGTATGTTAGCAAATGTTTGACTTGTTCGAAAGTCAAAGTTGAATATCAGAAACCATCTGGTTTGCTGCAACAACCAGAAATACCAATGTGGAAATGGGAACAGATTTCGATGGACTTCGTTACTAAATTACACCGTACACCAAGTGGTTGTGATACGATATGGGTAATTGTCGATCGATTAACGAAATCTGCACATTTCTTAGCAATCAAGGAAACCGACAAGATGGAGAAACTGACTCGTATTTACATCAAGGAAGTGGTAGCACGACATGGCGTGCCAATCTCCATTATATCAGATCGGGATGCTCGCTTTACTTCCAACTTTTGGAAATCACTTCATAAGTCATTGGGAACTCGTTTGGATATGAGTACCGCATATCATCCACAGACCGACGGTCAGAGTGAGCGTACGATTCAAACGCTCGAGGATATGTTATGAGCGTGTGTCATTGATTTTGGTGACAGCTGGGAAAACCATTTACCGTTAGTGGAATTCTCTTACAACAACAGTTATCATACAAGTATTCAGGCGGCACCGTTTGAAGCTTTGTATGGTCGTAAATGACGTTCACCAGTTTGCTGGGCTGAAATTGGTGACAGTCAGATTACAGGTCCTGAACTAGTGCACGAGACGACAGAGAAGATAGTACAAATCCGGAACCGTATTGTCACACCCCTGCGCCGCGTGCGGAATCCACGGCGCGGTGACGTATGATCAGTTGAATCATGCACAAGTATTGAATAAGAACAACCACAATGGATTACTACATTTCATAATGTTTAGACAGTTGTTTAGTTACAGACAATCTATCTACCAAAAGAAAGACAACTACAGACCCAAAATATAGTTTACAAAATAAGACTCCAAACAAGACAATTAAACATTTAGGATTTAGTGTGTTTCTAATCCATCCTAGCATGTTTCTTCATCTTGTTCTATCTTAGTATGGTCTCCTTAGTTGTCTCTGAGAATGTCTTAAACCTGATTACCTGAAACACGTGAAAAGTAACTGTCAACTACAGACGTAGTTGGTGAGAACAATAGGTTTAAACATTTGTAAACATGAGTTATATGATATAAGACATAGGTAAGTTAAAGCATCATAAGATTCACACGGATGAGCTGTAACCCAAACTAACATCAAGTAAGAAAATGAGTGTAAACAGTCCAATCACTGTTCGCACGACAGCCAATAATATCAAGTCCCAAACCACGTTTGGAGTTAGATAATACGTCAGCAGTTTTGATAACCATATGACACCAGACCTGCAGTTGGCTTTTAAAAGCAAATTTAAAAGCCAACTCCATCCTGGATAAGAAAACAATGACACCAGACCTGCAGTTAGCTTTTAAAACAAATTTAAAAGCTAACTCCATCCTGGATAAGAAACAATGTGTCCGCTTTCCCTTGTTGTGATCACCCAGTACTAACGCTAATGAATATGATACTTGATGGGTTTATAAGTTTGTTTACAACAATAGACACCATGTTTATGAATCTTACTTTAACCGGATGTGTTAATGTCTTATTGAAAACCTGGATTTAACTCCACGAGTTGAATCCTTTGTTTATGTAACATGAAAATGAATCCCTTGATTTGATTACCATGATGTGAACCATATGATTTGAATACCATGAAATGAACCATTTGATTTGAATACCACAAAATGAACCGCTTGATTTGAATACCACAAAACGAACCACTTGCTTTGAATACCATGATATAGTGACCTTGTGTAACAACAAGGTTTTTAACAAAAGAAAGAGTTTATGAAATCATTTATTTAAAAATGTTTATCCTTTAAAAGAACATTTGAGTAAAACTGTTATAAAACATTTCAAGAAAACATTATAAAATCCTTTTTAGTAATAAGGGTTTAATAGTAAATAATTCCTTTAAAACAGTTGACAATTTCCTTAAACAGTTGAAGAATCACTTGGATTCATAGGATAAACCTGTAATGTTTATGAATGCACATAAACTGTGCAATGAAACAAGATTGAAATAGCGGTTTTGATCATGTGTTCCACCCCAAAACAGTTATAAAACAGTAAAAGAGGGGCTAAAGTTCTCACCTGTCTGCAGTAGACTCTGAACTAAAACAGTTAGCAAGTAGCAAACAGGACTTCTAACTTGTTCCTATATCATTGTAATCATACATAAGATATAAGATTTATAATTGTATAGACTTTGATTCATTGATTGACTTGTGATCTCTCGAACTTGATTAACACTTGAAAGTTATGTCTTGGATTAATTGATTGATCATGGGTGCAAGAAACTAATGTGAAATGTTCATTTATGCATAAATTATGCATAAATGATATTTGTTTGTGAAATTGAGAACCATTGTTTAACATGAGTTATGAAAGAATGTTCCAATTGCTTTAAGTCTTTATGATTGTGACTTGATCTTGTAATTAGGATAAGTTGCAACTTAAACCAATTATGATCAATTTCGCATGTACTTAGAGTTTGTGGGCCACACCATGGGCCTTAAGCCCATAAAACTATGATAGGCTTAATTATAGGTCCATGGGTCCCTTATGTTAACGAGGGCTAATTGATTATGATATTGGGCCAAGTGGGTGTGATTTGGCCCAAATACATTTCTATCGTCCTTAATACGTGTCAAGAACAATATCATACCGATCACAATATCAGTGAACCGAATGAAATTGAATTGAGCCCAAGGAATTTGAGTTGGGCCTAACAATGTATAGGTAGGCCATATAAAGTTTCAAGTGACATTGGGCCAAATTAAGTTCATAATGGGCCTATATGACTCAAGTGGGCTTGGTTTAAGTCCAATGGTCGTTCACTATTGAAATTGGGCCACGTAGAACCGCATTGGGCCAAGATGAGTTACGGTTTGCCACTTGGGCAGCGAACCCTCTTGATGCTAGCATAGGGTTCGTCGGTCATGACTCTACATCAAGGTTCGGTCACTTGTGTGCATGCAAGGGTTCGCCTAATACCATGGTTCGTCTGCATGGGTTCAGTCTAGAGGGTTCGTGAGAAGGCCGGCATGCAGGGTTCGTTCAACACTTGATGGGTTCGTGAATGGCTCCTTAGGGTTCGCTGTGCATGCCACGAACCATGCAAGGTTCGTGAAGGATCTTCATGTAGGGTTCGTGGGAGAGAGCTGGTTCGTCAAGGGTTCGACTAGAGGGGTTCGTGGGCAGCAGAGAAACTCCTCACAGGTTCGTGGAGACCCCAGGGTTCGGCTGATCACCCAGCGAACCAGGAAGGGTTCGCTATGTCCTTGGGGGTTCGGCCAAGAGCTGGTTGGAAGGTTCGACCCCTAGACCTTCAACGAACCTGTAAGTTCCTTCATCATCATCATTTCTAAACCACGATCTAAGTCATTCTAATCTTGAGAAAGGTTACCACATGTGCGAAATACATAAAATGATGCAAGAGGGCCGGTTATGTGAGCTTTTAACAAACCAACACACCAAAAACCCTAATTCCCGAAGCTTCCTTGAATCATACCTCGTTTTTGGCTGGACAAAGCTGCGTAAATCTTGTACTTTCGTGTAGAGTTTGTCTAGAGCTTCGCGTGGACACCAAGAACGTCGAAATCCGTTGAGAAACGAGTGAGATACGCGCGATTGAAGTTCGTTTTCTAGAGAGAGAGAGGGTAGACGGGAATTGTAGAGAGAGAATGGGTTGTTGGGTGCATTTATGAGAAAATTAGCCTTGTTCAAGGCTTTTATAGTCCGGGTAGTATCCGGGTTCGTTTCGGTTGCTCGGTTCCCGTTTCCGAAACGTAACGCGTATTTTACGCGGTTTAAGAATAAAAGAGTTGTTAAACTCATTAAAATGATGAGTTTCAAAATTGTAAAAATATAAAATAATTAATATAATTATTTTTACTCTTCGTGTGTTGTCGGATCGTTAAACATTCGAAATTACGTGTATACCCGCAATCGCGTACGTTTTCCGATCGTATTAATTATTTAAAGTCGTTTAATCGTAATTATAAGTTCAACATTCGTATTATTATGGATCGTCACCCATAACTATACTCAGTCTCGCTTACAGATTACGATCTTGGTTGAATTAATTAATTGTTATACTATTCGTCTCAACACTACGCACTAACACTAACCTGTTACACCGAACGCAGTATATGTATAGGGCTCACTCTCGCTGCCCACCACTGTTTCGATATAACAAGTTACTGTTCTTGCTTAGTGAAATCGACTGTAAATAAATAATACATACTTGTTTTCTGATTACTAAGATCCTGTAACACACAAGCACACATTTTGAACATACGAATCACATTGATGAACTGAACCATGAATAGACACTGTTCTAACACTGTTTACAACTACATGACTATATGCACAAATGTTACAGTCTCCCCTAGTTAAGGGAATTTCGTCCCGAAATTAACTAGCCGAAGATACTGTAAAAAGATGAGGGTACTTAAGCTTCATCTGGTCTTCACGTTCCCAGGTGAACTCAACACCGCGTTTGCCCTCCCATCGCACTTTCACGATCGGGATACGGCTGCGTTTAAGTTTCTTGACCCCATGATCCATGATTTCAACCGGACGTTCTATGAATTGCATGTTATTCTGAATCTGTATGTCTTCCAGTGGAATCTGAACATCATGATCCGCCAAGCATTTCTTAAGATTTGATACATGAAAAGTATCGTGGACATTGCTTAGCTCCACTGGAAGTTTGAGTTTGTAGGCTACGGGACCAATCCGTTCCAGGATCTCAAACGGTCCAACGTACCTTGGTGCAAGTTTCCCTTTCTTCCCAAATCGGACCACGCCTTTCCAGGGAGAAACTTTAAGTAAGACTCGGTCACCGACTTGAAACTCAAGTGGTTTCCGACGTTGATCAGCATAACTCTTCTGCCGATCTCGTGCGGCCTTAAGCCGTGACTGAATGATTGTGATTTTGTCTGATGTTTCCTGAATGAGTTCTGGTCCTACGACCTGTGAGTCACCAATCTCGGTCCAACAGACCGGTGATCGGCACTTTCTACCATATAGAGCTTCGAATGGCGCACATTGAATGCTCGTATGATAGCTATTGTTATATGAAAACTCAATGAGTGGTAGATGAGTGTCCCAACTTCCACCGAAGTCAATGACACAAGAACGAAGCATGTCTTCAAGTGTTTGGATAGTCCTTTCGCTTTGGCCGTCGGTTTGGGGATGATACGCCGTGCTAAGATTAACACGCGTTCCCAAAGCCTTTTGCAATGATTGCCAAAAGCGAGAAGTGAAACGACTATCACGATCAGATATGATTGATGTTGGAGTACCATGGCGTGCAATGATTTCGTTGATGTACAGTGTGGATAACTTCTCCATCTTGTAATCCTCTCGGATCGGGAGAAAATGAGCAGATTTGGTGAGTCGATCAACGATCACCCAAATCGAATCGAAACCTCGCGGAGTCCTCGGCAACTTGATTATGAAATCCATGGAAATTTGCTCCCATTTCCATTGAGGAATTTCAGGTTGCTGTAGAAGTCCCGAAGGCTTTTGATGTTCTGCTTTGACTTTTGAACAGGTAAGACATTTTCCCACATACAGTGCTATGTCTTTCTTCATTCCCAGCCACCAGTAAGATGTCCTCAAATCCTGATACATCTTGTCGGCTCCAGGATGAACTGAGTATCGCGACTTATGAGCCTCATCACAGATGAGTGTGCGCAATTCCTCAGACTTTGGAATCCAAATGCGGCCGTTGAGATATAACACCCCATCAGCTCGAGGTTCTAGTTTCTTCTCAATACCACAATCCAAGTCTGTCTTGAGTTGATTGTTTGTTACTACTTGTTGTTGTGCAATACGAATCAAGTCTTTCAAGTTTGGCTGTGTGTTGATCTCCATGGCTCTTACACGAATTGGTTTGACTGGTTCCTTGCGACTAAGAGCATCCGCCACCACATTGGCTTTACCCGGATGGTAACGAATTTCACAGTCGTAATCAGTTAGAAGCTCAACCCAACGTCGTTGTCTCATGTTGAGTTCTTTCTGATTGAGAATATGTTGTAGGCTCTTGTGGTCTGTATAGATTACACATTTAGTACCATACAGGTAGTGTCTCCAAATCTTCAATGCAAAGACCACAGCCCCTAACTCAAGGTCATGAGTAGTGTAATTCTTCTCGTGAACCTTAAGTTGTCTTGAAGCATAGGCAATGACCTTGTCCTGTTGCATAAGTACACAACCGAGACCAAGGTTTGAAGCATCACAGTAGACAATGAAATCATCACTGCCTTCTGGAAGACTAAGGATAGGGGAATTGCATAACTTCTGTTTAAGAAGTTGAAATGCATCTTCCTGTTTCTGTCCCCATATAAACGCTTGACTTTTCTGAGTTAATGTGGTAAGTGACAAGGCTATCTTAGAGAAGTTTGCAATGAATCTTCTGTAATAACCTGCCAAACCCAGAAATGAACGAATCTCTGTTGGAGTAGATGGAGTAGTCCAGTTCTTAATCGCCTCAATCTTGGCTGGATCTACATGAATTCCATCTTTGTTTATGACATGTCCTAAGAAGTGAACTTCCTTTAGCCAAAATTCACACTTTGAGAATTTAGCATAGAGTTGTTCAGCTCTTAGTAAATCCAGAACTTTCCTCAAATGATCTTCATGTTCTTGTTCCGACTTGGAATAAATCAGTATATCGTTGATAAAGACAATAACAAACTGATCTAAATAAGGCCTGCAGACTCGATTCATCAAGTCCATGAACACTGCAGGTGCATTGGTCAGTCCAAAGGCATAACCACAAACTCATAGTGTCCATATCGAGTCCTAAATGCCGTCTTTGGTATATCCTTATCATTTACTCTTAACTGATGATACCCAGATCGTAAGTCAATCTTAGAGAAGCAAGTTGCTCCCTGTAATTGATCAAACAGGTCATCGATCCTGGGCAGAGGATATCTATTCTTGATTGTCAACTTGTTCAGCTCACGATAGTCTATGCACATACGAAATGAACCGTCTTTCTTTTTGACAAAGAGAACCGGAGCTCCCCATGGAGAGAAACTCGGTCTTATAAAACCTTTGTCTAAAAGTTCTTGAAGCTGACTAGACAGTTCTTGCATCTCAGATGGTGCTAACCGATACGGTGACTTCGCCACTGGGTTTGCTCCAGGGACGAGATCAATTCTAAACTCCACTTGTCGGACTGGTGGTAGTCCAGGCAAGTCTTCTGGAAATACGTCTGGATAGTCTTTGATAACCGGTACGTCTCCAACTGCTTTCTTGTCAGGTTTCTTTTCCACCACGTGAGCTAAGAATGCATAATATTTCTTCTTCAGATACTTCCTCGCCTTGATGCACGATACAATCTTCAATTCGCGGCAGGGTTTCTCACCGTAAACTATCATCGTTTCGCCGGACGGTAGGGGAATTCGAATAAGTTTCTCCGAGCATACGATTTCAGCATTATTCTTAGATAGCCAATCCATTCCTACTACAACTTTAAAAGCTTCCGAGAGTCATAGGAATGAGATCGATGGAAAAGAGATGGTCATTTAGTCTTAGCTCACAAGCATGAATGATGGAATCTACAACTATAGTCTTACCATTCGCTACTTCTACAGTATAGGGAGCAGTAAGTGTGGATAGTTGCATATTAAGCAAAGAAGCAGTATGAGCAGAGATAAAACTTTTATCAGCACCAGTATCAAATATGATAGGAACATAGTGATCATTGATAAGAAATGTACCCGTGATGACTGCCGGCTCTTCACGTGCTTCCGCAGTTCCAATCACAAAAGCACGAGCAGCAGCAGTATTGTTGTTGAGTTTTGGACACTGGTTTCTGAAGTGCCCCTCTGCCCCACAATTATAACAAGCTCTTCCACCTGTAGCAGCAGAAGTTGTGGCAGCAGTTGTTGCAGCCATAAGATGAGCAGATCGACAAGTCGCTGCAAAGTGTCCCATACGCCCACACTTGTGACACTTCTTGCATGGAGTACTAGGCAGATGATGATACTGGCATTTGGTGCAGAGTGGAAACGGGCCAGTGTACTGCTTTCTGACATTAGCGGGTTGTGGCATAGCAGTGAGGGGAGTAGCATGAGTAGGTGCAGCCGCAGTCAATGCTGCAAAGTTCTTGATCGTCTTCTGTTTCTTCTTCTTATGATGGTGTTGTTCAGGCTTCTTGCCTTCCTCAATCTGTGCTCTTTTAAATCCCTTTCGGGTGAGCACTCCCGATTTAACATACTCCTCGGTCAGAGTAGCACCGAGTTGAATTGCGGCTTCCAAGGTAGTGGGGTTGTTCCCCATAACAGTTCCTCTAACAACTAAAGGCAAGCCTTCGATGTATTTCTCTATCCTTCGGGATAGAGGAGTAACCAAATGTGGTACCAAAATGCACAACTCATGGAATCGAGTTGTATACTTTGCGTTCTCTCCACTGTCCTGCACCAGATTCCACATCTCTACCTCCAGTTTCTTCAGTTCATGACGTGGACAAAACTTTTCCACAAGTAAGTTCTTGAATCCGTCCCATGGTAAAGCTAGAGCGACTTCACGTCCTCTGGTGTTCTTCTCAGAATTCCACCAGGTGAGCGCGCCTTTGTGGAAAGCGCTTGAGGCCATCTTGACCTTCAGATTCTCTGGACATCCAGTGAAGTCGAGAATGTCTTCAATGCTTTCCAGCCATTGCAGTAGGCCGGTAGCTCCTTCGGTACCAGAGTACTTAGGAGGCTTAGCATCGTTGAACTGCTTGAAAGTAAAGTTAGCAGTTCCAGCGTTTGTGGCATTTGAGTTGTGTGCAGAATCACCGGTACTTCCCCGAAGATTCTGGGTAATATCAGTGACCATACCCGGGATCACATCCCTCATGTGAACAGCGATAGCTCGAGCTATCTTGTTAATTTCATCATCATTACCGCTTGTCGAACCCCCAGCATTTGGGTCTCGTCGAGGAGGCATTCTACGAATAGAAGCCACAAGCGGGTCAGTAATGAGAATGGATACAATTGAATTTTCATGATAAGGTCAGTAATATATCCATACTACTAGTATTATCATTCAATTGTAATATGATCCAGTACACGTATAAGTTATCAACTTATTTTTATACTTATCATGTGAATATGTACGATGTCTCATGATCTCTCCACCAAACCTACACACTGACACTTTCCCGATATACCGAAAATAGCTTATATATAGGGCTCACTCTCGCTGCCCACCACCGTTTCGGTATACTACGATCATGCCCTTGCTAGCATTTGGCAACACGTTTGTACTGATTTCCAAGTGTGTTCCATTGATTAAGAATCCCATGAATCTTTGATCAAATTGAACTATGATTGATTCCATGATTGAACTATGATTATGTTATGCGTGCACCTACTAACAGTTGTTAACATGTAGAACTAAGTCATACGTGTGTTCTACACTTTCCTGTTAACCTATGTCAGTAAGAACCAATGATGTAATCACTTAAGAATTTCACTTAAGGTTTACATTTACAGAATGTTCACAACTTGATTGATTCACCATAATGGTTGGTTCATCCAAGTTTGAATTTGCACTATGATTTGATTCACCAATGATTGTTTCCCAAATGTTTGTATCCCATGTGTTTGACTAATGATCCATGTGTCCAGTTGATCCCGAATCCTCACTCCAATTACAAACGCCGGATTCCCCCTAACATACTGAAATAAGCTTATATATAGGGTAAGCTCTCACCGACCCACCACTTACCTCAACACATCAGCGTTAATCCGTCGTCTATATTTGGGGCTAAGATTCCAACTGTTGATTGATTATGATTGTTTCATGATTTCTCTTGTTCTGTGACTATGATTATGATTATGTAAACCATGGTTCTTAATTTACTTTGAAATTAAAACCTTAGGTTTCTGTATATGTGTCCTAGGTTAATTAACCTAGGTTCTCAATACCTACAGTATCGAGTATAATGATCTCTTGTGAGAACTTCAACCAAAGAATACTGTTACACAGATTCTAAGTTATAAAGTTCCTATGATAATGAACACCTGATAATGATAACAATGATAACAATGACAATGATTTCAATCAAGACTCTAAATTAATAGATCTTGACATTTGAATTCCTATAATGAATATGACAAGGATTTCAAATCAAGAATCTAAATTAATAGATCTTGACCTTTGAATTCCTATGGTGAATATGACAAGGATTTCAAATCAAGAATCTAAGTTAATAGATCTTGACCTTTGAATTCCTATACTGAATGTGACAAGGACTTCAGATCAAAGATAACAATCTTTGCCTCTAAATCCCATAATGAATATGACAAGGATCTTAGATCAAAGATACTAAATTAATAGATCTTTGCCTCTAAATCCCATAATGAATATGACAAGGATCTTAGATCAAAGATACTAAATTAATAGATCTTTGCCTCTAAATCCCATAATGAATATGACAAGGATCTTAGATCAAAGATACTAAATTAATAGATCTTTGCCTCTAAATCCCATAATGAATATCACAAGAAATTCATATCAAAGATACTGAAACTACAGATCTTTGCCTCTGAATTTCTATAATGATCTCTGTGTGAGAATTTCAAATCAAGGATACTAAGAATACAGATCCTTGCCTCTGAAATCCTTAAATGCATATGTGTGAGAATTTAATTCGGTTTCTAAAATTATAGAAGTCCGATTCAAATTCTTTGACTTGATATCTAATCTTAGTAAAATGTCCTAAGATCTTTCAAGCTTAATGTAGACTTAATGCTTACTTAAGTTACTTAGATCCTAAGTATCCTCAAGCCTATAGCACTTAGTCCTATTGGGTAGCTTAGGTTATAGTCTAGGTCATTAAACATTGGGTTTTTCCTAGTTCCCTACAACCTTGGCTCTGATACCAACCTGTCACACCCCTGCGCCGCGTGCGGAATCCACGGCGCGGTGACGTATGATCAGTTGAATCATGCACAAGTATTGAATAAGAACAACCACAATGGATTACTACATTTCATAATGTTTAGACAGTTGTTTAGTTACAGACAATCTATCTACCAAAAGAAAGACAACTACAGACCCAAAATATAGTTTACAAAATAAGACTCCAAACAAGACAATTAAACATTTAGGATTTAGTGTGTTTCTAATCCATCCTAGCATGTTTCTTCATCTTGTTCTATCTTAGTATGGTCTCCTTAGTTGTCTCTGAGAATGTCTTAAACCTGATTACCTGAAACACGTGAAAAGTAACTGTCAACTACAGACGTAGTTGGTGAGAACAATAGGTTTAAACATTTGTAAACATGAGTTATATGATATAAGACATAGGTAAGTTAAAGCATCATAAGATTCACACGGATGAGCTGTAACCCAAACTAACATCAAGTAAGAAAATGAGTGTAAACAGTCCAATCACTGTTCGCACGACAGCCAATAATATCAAGTCCCAAACCACGTTTGGAGTTAGATAATACGTCAGCAGTTTTGATAACCATATGACACCAGACCTGCAGTTGGCTTTTAAAAGCAAATTTAAAAGCCAACTCCATCCTGGATAAGAAAACAATGACACCAGACCTGCAGTTAGCTTTTAAAACAAATTTAAAAGCTAACTCCATCCTGGATAAGAAACAATGTGTCCGCTTTCCCTTGTTTTGATCACCCAGTACTAACGCTAATGAATATGATACTTGATGGGTTTATAAGTTTGTTTACAACAATAGACACCATGTTTATGAATCTTACTTTAACCGGATGTGTTAATGTCTTATTGAAAACCTGGATTTAACTCCACGAGTTGAATCCTTTGTTTATGTAACATGAAAATGAATCCCTTGATTTGATTACCATGATGTGAACCATATGATTTGAATACCATGAAATGAACCATTTGATTTGAATACCACAAAATGAACCGCTTGATTTGAATACCACAAAACGAACCACTTGCTTTGAATACCATGATATAGTGACCTTGTGTAACAACAAGGTTTTTAACAAAAGAAAGAGTTTATGAAATCATTTATTTAAAAATGTTTATCCTTTAAAAGAACATTTGAGTAAAACTGTTATAAAACATTTCAAGAAAACATTATAAAATCCTTTTTAGTAATAAGGGTTTAATAGTAAATAATTCCTTTAAAACAGTTGACAATTTCCTTAAACAGTTGAAGAATCACTTGGATTCATAGGATAAACCTGTAATGTTTATGAATGCACATAAACTGTGCAATGAAACAAGATTGAAATAGCGGTTTTGATCATGTGTTCCACCCCAAAACAGTTATAAAACAGTAAAAGAGGGGCTAAAGTTCTCACCTGTCTGCAGTAGACTCTGAACTAAAACAGTTAGCAAGTAGCAAACAGGACTTCTAACTTGTTCCTATATCATTGTAATCATACATAAGATATAAGATTTATAATTGTATAGACTTTGATTCATTGATTGACTTGTGATCTCTCGAACTTGATTAACACTTGAAAGTTATGTCTTGGATTAATTGATTGATCATGGGTGCAAGAAACTAATGTGAAATGTTCATTTATGCATAAATTATGCATAAATGATATTTGTTTGTGAAATTGAGAACCATTGTTTAACATGAGTTATGAAAGAATGTTCCAATTGCTTTAAGTCTTTATGATTGTGACTTGATCTTGTAATTAGGATAAGTTGCAACTTAAACCAATTATGATCAATTTCGCATGTACTTAGAGTTTGTGGGCCACACCATGGGCCTTAAGCCCATAAAACTATGATAGGCTTAATTATAGGTCCATGGGTCCCTTATGTTAACGAGGGCTAATTGATTATGATATTGGGCCAAGTGGGTGTGATTTGGCCCAAATACATTTCTATCGTCCTTAATACGTGTCAAGAACAATATCATACCGATCACAATATCAGTGAACCGAATGAAATTGAATTGAGCCCAAGGAATTTGAGTTGGGCCTAACAATGTATAGGTAGGCCATATAAAGTTTCAAGTGACATTGGGCCAAATTAAGTTCATAATGGGCCTATATGACTCAAGTGGGCTTGGTTTAAGTCCAATGGTCGTTCACTATTGAAATTGGGCCACGTAGAACCGCATTGGGCCAAGATGAGTTACGGTTTGCCACTTGGGCAGCGAACCCTCTTGATGCTAGCATAGGGTTCGTCGGTCATGACTCTACATCAAGGTTCGGTCACTTGTGTGCATGCAAGGGTTCGCCTAATACCATGGTTCGTCTGCATGGGTTCAGTCTAGAGGGTTCGTGAGAAGGCCGGCATGCAGGGTTCGTTCAACACTTGATGGGTTCGTGAATGGCTCCTTAGGGTTCGCTGTGCATGCCAAGAACCATGCAAGGTTCGTGAAGGATCTTCATGTAGGGTTCGTGGGAGAGAGATGGTTCGTCAAGGGTTCGACTAGAGGGGTTCGTGGGCAGCAGAGAAACTCCTCACAGGTTCGTGGAGACCCCAGGGTTCGGCTGATCACCCAGCGAACCAGGAAGGGTTCGCTATGTCCATGGGGGTTCGGCCAAGAGCTGGTTGGAAGGTTCGACCCCTAGACCTTCGACGAACCTGTAAGTTCCTTCATCATCATCATTTCTAAACCACGATCTAAGTCATTCTAATCTTGAGAAAGGTTACCACATGTGCGAAATACATAAAATGATGCAAGAGGGCCGGTTATGTGAGCTTTTAACAAACCAACACACCAAAAACCCTAATTCCCGAAGCTTCCTTGAATCATACCTCGTTTTTGGCTGGACAAAGCTGCGTAAATCTTGTACTTTCGTGTAGAGTTTGTCTAGAGCTTCGCGTGGACACCAAGAACGTCGAAATCCGTTGAGAAACGAGTGAGATACGCGCGATTGAAGTTCGTTTTCTAGAGAGAGAGAGGGTAGACGGGAATTGTAGAGAGAGAATGGGTTGTTGGGTGCATTTATGAGAAAATTAGCCTTGTTCAAGGCTTTTATAGTCCGGGTAGTATCCGGGTTCGTTTCGGTTGCTCGGTTCGCGTTTCCGAAACGTAACGCGTATTTTACGCGGTTTAAGAATAAAAGAGTTGTTAAACTCATTAAAATGATGAGTTTCAAAATTGTAAAAATATAAAATAATTAATATAATTATTTTTACTCTTCGTGTGTTGTCGGATCGTTAAACATTCGAAATTACGTGTATACCCGCAATCGCGTACGTTTTCCGATCGTATTAATTATTTAAAGTCGTTTAATCGTAATTATAAGTTCAACATTCGTATTATTATGGATCGTCACCCATAACTATACTCAGTCTCGCTTACAGATTACGATCTTGGTTGAATTAATTAATTGTTATACTATTCGTCTCAACACTACGCACTAACACTAACCTGTTACACCGAACGCAGTATATGTATAGGGCTCACTCTCGCTGCCCACCACTGTTTCGATATAACAAGTTACTGTTCTTGCTTAGTGAAATCGACTGTAAATAAATAATACATACTTGTTTTCTGATTACTAAGATCCTGTAACACACAAGCACACATTTTGAACATACGAATCACATTGATGAACTGAACCATGAATAGACACTGTTCTAACACTGTTTACAACTACATGACTATATGCACAAATGTTACACGTATGGCAGCAGCCCGGGATCGACAGAAGAGTTACGCTGATAAACGTCGTAAGCCGTTGGAATTTCAAGTAGGAGACCGAGTTCTTCTAAAGGTATCACCTTGGAAAGGTGTAATACGATTCGGCAAGCGCGGGAAGCATAGTCCACGATATGTAGGACCTTTTGAGATCCTGAAAAGGATTGGTCCAGTTGCATATCAACTCAAATTACCGGATGATCTCAGTGGAGTTCATGATGTCTTTCATGTTTCAAACTTGAAGAAATGTCTTTCTAATGAGACATTGATTGTACCACTTGAGGAAATACAAGTGGACGAACAGTTACGATTCATTGAAGAACCAGCTGAAATTATGGATTGAGAGGTCAAACAACTTAAACAAAGCAAGATTCCGATAGTCAAAGTCCGTTGGAATTCAAGACGTGGTCCCGAATTCACATGGGAAAGAGAAGATCAAATGATGAAGAAGTATCTTCATCTATTCAAAACAACAACTACAAACACTGTGAACACACATTAAATTTCGGGACGAAATTTCCTTCAACAAGGGGATGACGTGATGCTTCACACATCAACATTTCAGATTTCAAACTGTAAGCACAAACACTTTATTCAATTGGTTTTGTTACAAACATTTGTGCTACATTACATCTTATGTGCTACGTTTCATATGTTACATGTTATGGTAGTACATGCACGATTAGTTACACACATTTTGCTATGTGTCAGGTTACATAGTACAAACAGTTACAAACACTCACTATGTGCAAGATTACACAGCACAGTATGATCAAACACAAACAGTCACAGTTAGGTGAACTAACTAGTGTACACGCAAACAGTTACATAGAATGATCACACTTAGTTGTGATGTTGCAAACATTGGATTTTGTGTATGAGTACACACAAGCACACAAAATGATCAAACATCACGCTAACACGTACAATTTGAACTCACAAGTAGTGTCCTAACTACTTTTAACATTCAACAATTTTCGGGACGAAAATTCCTTCAACAAGGGGATGATGTGACAATCCGGCAAATTCCGGATTAACCCCGTTAACTAAAGGTTAGAAAAATCGAATTGAAATTGCACAATATTGAACTAGAGGGGCTAATGGTGAACAAAAACAGCTTCAAAGTAATTAAACTACAAGGTTTAATCTTGCAATTATGTCAAAGTATGAAATTTTGACTTTGGATAGTCAAAATTCGGATTTCTCTCAATTGAAACAGAAATTCAATGATTAATTCATATTATTGCTAAATTAAACACTCATATAACTCACTTTTATGATGATTAACTGTTAATTATCAGTTATAACTCTAGAAACGACCGAAATTAATCAGTAGCAAGTCAAAAAGTCGAAACCGAAGCCTTTAGTTATCAAACCCATGCAATTCGATCGCACTTCTCAAAATTAAACCTGCAAAAGTTCTAGTCGGCACTATTAGGAGTTGTTTCATATCACAATTCGATCTCAAGAACTCAGGATAGAAGAAACCGATTAAGAGCCGGCCGAAACTACACCTAGAAGTCGAAGTACATCAATTCGACAATTAAACAAGTAAGTTTTCGTTCTCACAGTACCTAAACATGCCGACTAAACTAACCCCTATGGGTAATTCGAGAATAAATATCGAATTCCATGAGTTTTGATTCCTAGGGTTCTTACAATAATCGATTTGGGGGTAGTTATGCAAACGTGTTGTAAAATCAAATTAAGATATTCTGTGAGTTTCGAAATACACTGATGAAAGAAATACCTATGGTAATTGCATCTAACAATAGTGAATTGAATGATTTCAATTCTAGGGTTTTTAGAACAAAACGGTTTTGGGGATTTTTATCTAGATGTATTCTAAAATCAAATTTAATGATATGGGTAGCTTCGAAATAACGCATGGAACGAAACCTCTATGATAATTTCATCATACAATATCGAATTGGGTGAATTCGATTCGAGGGTTTCTAATGGAAAACTATTTTGGGGATTCTGAGTTAAACGTGATTGTTAATCAAATTAAATGGTACCTTAACTATCAGAGGGTTCCGACTAAGGCTAAATATATATCAATTTTATGTAAAATCAATGAATTAAACGATTTTGGGGTCTAGGGTTCATTAGGTAATCGGGTTTGGGGTTTTAGAGGCAATCAAGGTTAAAAATTCGAATTAAGTACACAGGTTAGTTCGTTTAGGTCTAGGGATGAAAAGCCCTATCATTTTGAGGACTATTAAATTCGAATTTAATCCAATTGAATCGGGGAGTGGGATGTTTGAACCCGACTTAGTTCGGAACTAAATTGATGTGTTTATCAGAATCATTGGACGAATTAAAATCAACCATAGATGTACTTGAACTTAAGGAACCATAGCTCTATGGCTGTGTGATTGATCAAGTCCGGATTGTGGTTCAATTGGAACCCATATAGTTAGGTGTTGATTAGCAAAATGGATTAGTGGGCCGATTGGGCTTAAGAGGATTAAAAACCATATTCTAGCAATGAAATATGAACTAGATGGATTGGTAGTGTGTGTGTGTTATGAGGGACAGGTCGCGAGTTCGAGCCTTGCGTGGGCCGGTTTTGTGAAAAATACCATTTTTAGTATTTTTGCAATAACTTTCGCGTACGAACTCCGATTTAACCCGTTCGAGTTGTGTTGGAACCGTAACGAGAATACGAACACTTTGAAATGAAAAAATTCACATTTTAGACCGAAAGCGTAATCGCGTATAATTACGTTTATTTAAATAAAATCGTATACGGATTATATGATTTTATTAAACGACCTTAAAGTCACGCGTATTCACTTGTGCACGTTTCTAACAATCTAACATACGTGTGTTGACACGTATGTGATTTCAAGCACAAAACGACATCCCGAATAACACTAAGTTATTGTTTAAACACAGATTCTTCGTAGAGGATTTTCTACGCGAGTTCACGTGTGATTGATCATTCTGCTACAATCAAAGGTGCGTACACGGCCCCTTTCTTATTTTAACTGTTTTGGGGGAGAAAACATGTGCAACAAACACTTTTAGATACATATCACTTGCATGAGTTAGCTGTTTACATTGAGTGCAAACATAGCATTACAAGTCCTTACATTTTGAACCGTTTAGTTTGCCGTAGTGCAAAGCGTGGTAGTTGGAAATAGATCTATTAGGTTTGACAAACCTCACTTGGTAGATGAGATCTACGCAAGTGTTTGACTAGCCAATTCACATTACTATTGTTTGTGCTAGACAATAGTGGCAAGGCAAAACATGCGTTAGCATGCAACAGTCAGCTTCGGTGTCGACCACTTATGTAAATAGTATAAATGACTAGCTATCATGACTATGCATGTGTGATTATGTTATCTGCAAACATTTTGTTCAAACAGTTGTTTCAAACATTTGTGAATGCTTAAACCTGTGTAATGCACCAACCTTTGTGTTGACTTGATTTACATGTTTTCTCAGGACGCTAAGGTACACAAGCAAACAAGCATGGACTAGGAGATCGAGTCGCATGCATATTTTACATTTCAGTTATTTGGATTTGAACATTTGAAACTTTGCATTGTAATTTACAGTTTTCAAACAGTTATATTTGTTTTGTTTTAAAAACGCTTCCGCAACGTTTGAACTTTGATATTACAGTTTTAGACCAAAGTATGTTTTGAAATTCATATAGAGGTCTTCGTTATGTCTAATGATCTGAGATCCTGGTTTGTCACGTCCCAAACGGTATGATTCCGTTAGTTGAAAATTTGGGGGTGTGACATAATGGAAAAGGTGATCACTCCGAGTTTCGAATTAGTAAGACAATTAGGTTTTCATTAATTTGTCAATTGGGAATCACATAGACATGATTCATGCTGTAATTGCTAAACATATATGGTTTTGAAAACAAAGCAATGATCTTGTTGACAACCGATGACTAGACCGATGTTGTTGACTTGATTGATTACTAGTTCTTCAAAAACAAGGATTTCTAAATTACTTTAAAACCCCAAATTCTGTTAGTTACTAATTCAATCATACGATGAATGAAAATAAAGTAATGAACTTGAATTTGGAATTGCAAAAGAAACAAGAAATTGCAATTGTTTAACAATCAAACAATATTGAATCCACAAATCTACGAAGAACGAATTCAATACCAATATTCAACAAATCAAAGAACAAAACCAATTATCAAACCTAATTCTCCACCCAGAGATGATCACAATCGAATTAGCCGGACATCCTCAAACTTGAATCTTCAAAATTGTTGAAAATTTGCATGATTTGATCTTTGCTTCTACGAATCGGGATGATCTTGGAATGATTTGGAGGATTTGGAATGGATTAGAATGGTGGAAAGGCTTCAATTTTGAGTTCTAAAACCGTCGCAAGTCATCCCAAGTTGAATGGAATGAGTTAGCCCCCTTAAAACCCTAATTTTTTAGGTTTAAATACGTGCAGACTTCTCGACGGGCGTAGCCTACTGTTTCAGAATTCTGTCAAAACAGCCCCCAACAGGCGTAGCCTACTCTTCTGGGCGTAGCCTACTTCGATCAGAATCTTCCAAATCTTGTTTTCTTCATAACCTTTTCATTTCAAGTCCGTTTTTCGCACCGTAAACGCCCAAATTCTCGTCTTTCAATCCTCTTTCATTTAATCTTGAAATCCATTCATTCTTAATCACCTTTTATTTTTTCAAAATGCATCCAATCCGTGCGTCCAACCTACAAAACAACCAAATCGCGTAGTTATCTAATTTCAACCAATTACGCACTTTAATACATATAAAACTTAGCATTAAACACCCATAATGAGCATTCCGACCCCCATCCATCACCCTCCAAACAAAGTCACAAGCTCCCACCGCTCGGGTAGGAGCCCTAAGAACGGTATAAACTAGAACCCGAAATATATATCATCTATCTAGAAACCTTCCCATTTCAGTTATAAACCCAAATGAACCCTAATTCTATTTCGATCAAATTCGAGATATTAAACCCGATGGTAGGAATCATCATAGGGCTATTGTTTGGATTCAAAAACCGTTTAGTTTGACATATAGAATGCTTACCATGGTTTACGTTTAGATAAGTTCTTGACAGATAAACCAAGCGACGAACGAGCGGCTTGCAGGTCCGAATACTCGATGAAAATAGCTTATGTGCGTGTTTCTCTTGTTCGGTATGTTCAAAGGAAACGAACGGGTCGATTAATTGTTGATTTTATATTGGGTTTATTCGATTTTTGAAATACGCATCAAGCTCGGTATCTTTCGCAAAGATTAACACGTTTTTAGCTTTAAATGACCATAAGGATGATTGGAATCAAGTCGTGCTGTTAAATCATTGCCTAATTTGGTTTCAATCGAGCTAAAATCAAGCCGTATTCGTTGGAATGTAACCGGTTCAACCAGACGGGTCTAGGATCGGGTTGTGGGCTAAATGGGTGAGGAAAAAAAGCCTCTTTGGCTTTTTGTTACTTTAAGTCCTTGTAGTTTTGGTCCCTTAATATTAAGTTAAGTTGTTGACCATTTTAGCCCCTCTATTTTATAAAAATCTTCTAAAATAAAATTGCTATAAAAATTATATAATTTGTTTAAAGTCATATTAAATGTATATTTATATGTTTATATATATATCATCATTTTATGTTGAAGCTTTTATAAAAAGCTTATAAAAATTATTATTATTGTTTATATATATATATATATATATATATATATATATATATATAATATCTTACAAAAATTGTTTAGGATGTTTCATGTTTATAGAATTCAATTTAATTTTTATTTAAATTAAATCTTACAAAAATTTATAAAAAGTATATTATTATACATATATAACAAAGCTTTATGTAAAGTTCTTATTACATGATTTATCTCATTATATTAAAATTTAATAAATATAATTAAAAATCATATCGAAAATTTAATGCATACAATATATTCCTATGTACACACACATATATACATACATATATATATATATATATATATTTAAGAATACATTCGTCTAAGAATAATAAATAAATAAAAAGTTTAACTTATTTGCGGTTTGGCGCTATTATAAGTTTAACTTTACAAGTAAAACCCTAGGGATTACAAGTTCCACCATTTTTTTAAAATCGAATAACTTTTAAATACTTAATCATTTTTTAAAAAAAAATGACACCATAAAATTGAGAATTTTATTGTCTTTAATTTGAGTATGTCATTGCTATAGTTTTTTTTTTCAATTTTTTTAACGTGGTTCGTGATTTTCAAGTTTGGTCCGTGATTATTGGTCTGTAATTATGCAGTTGGTTATTGATTATGCATTTAAAATGACGGTTCGTGATTTTTATATAATACGGTCTGTGATTATCTGGTACGTGATTTTTGAAGTTTGTCTTTGATCATGAGTGTTAAATTACGATTCATGATTATTGGTCCGTGATTTATTTAGGTAATTCCTTGATTATGGGTGTCAAGTGACGGTCTGTGATTTCATATATCATGATTTCACACTTGGTCTGTGATTATCCAGTGCTACGGTCTGTGATTTTATATAATGTGTTATGTGATTTTGTGTGACGATTATACACTTTCCTAGATTACACATAACACGTTCTGGTTCCTTCCTACGCTTAGTACCGTTTATCCCCTTTATGTGTGTATATATATATATAGGGGATGAAATTATACATAACCCTTAAAATTTGCTACAACTCATTAACTATCATCAATGATTTTTTTAAAAAGTGAGTGCATAAGATAATGTCACGTGTCATTTTCCTTCTTTTAAATATTAGAGGGCAATTAGGACTTTTGTAAATACTCAAAAAGCTAGATTAAATATGTTAATGACAAGTGTTACCATCTTGTATATTTTAATAAATCTAACTTTTTATTTACAATTTACACTTTTTATTTACAATTTCATAACTTTTTATACTATATTATTTTTTCTAAAAAAATTGCATCCCCACATCATTATTCTGTCACAACATGTGTAGTTTTGTCGCTTGATGCTTCATAATATTATTCTTAACCATCATCATAACATTCATCCTCTAAATCAAGTTCATCTACCTGTCATAACCACCATCGCCATTGCCATCCCCCACATCACCCACACGTACCAACGTCAAAACCTACCACCAAACTCCCTACTCTCCCTCTCCACTCTCTTCCAAACACTGTCACCATCCTCGTAATTTTGCTCTCATTTTCAGTTGTAGCGGTTTTCCATTTTTAGGGAAGAATTTGTCTAGAATCGTTTTTTGTCTGCAATGATGAAGAAATTAAAGATGAAGTGAATGCAAAACAAAAGAACAAAAAAAAGGGTGACACTACTGTTCATGTAGCTATTAAATATCATATCATTAACGTAATATATATAATAAGTAGATGATATAGTAGCGGGGCTCGTTGCCATACCATTGCTATATATTGTGTTCATGCAGTCATTTGACTCCTTCCTGCTTCGAAGGTGATTTGGAGTCTATAAAATCTAAACGATACTCTAGTTCTAAATGAACCTTAAATGGACTAAAGTGACCTCAAAAAAGAAACCTAAAGAAAACAATTTCTTTAAAAAACCAAAAAAACTAATAAATGATAATAACATTGTAACTTGTAGTGTGTGTGTGTGTGGGGGGGGGGGGGGGGGGGGGGGGGGGAAGAGAGTCGAACGAGTTACATTGAGGGTGAAGTAGAGATGTATCTCCATGCTATCACTCCGCTAAAAGAAACATTTGTCTATGTGTTTAAGGGATAATATCATATATCTCCTTATTAAACATCAGAATTACATATATCCCCAATATTAAACTAAAATTACAAATATACTCATGTTCCAAAATTGCTCCTTAGTAAGAAGAAATATGTAAATTGTTTTTAGTTAGTTCATTAAGGGTAAAATATGAAATACATAATGTTTTTTTAATGAAATGGATAAATATGTAATATATTTGGTTTAGAAAGGGAAATATGTAATTTAATTTTATGATTGAGTAAATATGTAATAAATGATTTTAAAAGGGGATATATGTAATTGATCCTATAAATAAAAAAAAATGATCTAATGAAGAGCCCTGATTCTAGATTATTAGGTGAAATAAAGAATGTAATTAAAGAAGTAACATTGAATCAATTATAGACTTGTACATCCAACAAAGTTAGCTTAATGGTTAAGACTTGGCCTTTCTCTTTAAAAATCAGTGTTCAAATCTCACTGGTGACACTTTAATGAATACCAGGTGATGGGCGAGAGTTTACCTAATCCACAGGGTTCCCGTGCATAAGAGGATACGGTCAGCAATCGAGGAATCAATCTTAGTTACCAACCACCGGGATAACTGAAAATATTACGACGGGACCCTTAGCCGTTAAAAAAAATTATAGACTTGTACACGTGTAACAACATATCAACAATCAAGCATTACATTTTTGTGCAAACTACATTATCTGCATACAATTACTGTTCACAGCTTGCTAATTGTACGTAGTGTGTAATTATAAAGGTTTTAATTAAATAATAAAATTAAAAGTGAATATGCAAAAGAGATATTTTGAGCACCCAACCAGTTGGGCTTAATTCGTTTTTTAGCATGTCCCTTTGACCCTTTCTTTGGTTTTTTCTTAATAGTGATTTTTGGATCACTAACGGACAATTAAAGTATAATTGTGCCACCAACAGTATCATAAGATCATATCCATAATCAATTCATTAGTTTAAGAGGAAACTCAGTTGAGAAATCTCCTTGTGAGATTCAAGCCCATAACTATATGGTTCCTTAGTCTTATTCTATCAGCAAGATGTCGCTGGGCTATAATGTTTTTGGCAACCCTTTGACCCTTTCTAGTTTATAAAATAATAGATTTATAAAGAGTAAATTTGCTGTTTAAAAGCTTGATTATAAGTAAAAAAAATCATCTTGAAGTTAAGGAAAATAAAGAAAAATAATTTTTTTTAAACAACTTCAAAAGCATAACTCGGCCGAGCAAGCTAAGTTGCAACCGAAATGTGGACCAAAATTAGATTTTTATATTAATTTTTAAAATTTTTATAAAAAACTAAACACACAGTTAGGTTTTTTTTTTTTTTTTTTTTAACATTCCTGCATATAAATTTTTACAAAACCAAGTTATTAAAAAAAAGTATTACGAACTTATTTGGTTTTAATTTTCTACTTATATATTTCAAATGAATATCTTATGTTCTTCAAAATAAAATAAATACTTTAATATTATAAAAATAATTTTAAATCATATTTATATAATAAAAACTGGGTTGGGCCAATATATGAAATGTTGAATTAGATTAGATAGAAAAGAGAAAAATTAGTTTTTTATTAAAAGTTTAATTGAGTTGAGTTGTGACTTGTGAATGAGAATAGTCTTACAAGTAATTTTACACTCATGTGTTGTGACGACATCAAAATGTATAGTAATACTTGAATTTATAATGCCAAATAAAATCTTATTATTTAGCAAATAGTTGTTTCTTAACAAAAGTTACTTTAAAACATATATCAACCGAAAAAGTACATAAAATAATTATGAAAATGCATTATATTTAACTCGTATTGTTTTTTAAAATGTATATCAGCTTGAAATAAATAGTCATTTTACAATTGTTTTCGTAGTCGTCCAACTGAGAAAGAGGGGGGATGAGTTGGAACATGGAAAGCTCATCGAATAGGAAAATGAAATGCTTAGGAAGGCATCAAGGCAAAGTAGGACATCGCAAAAGTTAAAAAGAATTATTTTATAATAAGATGAAATAATTTCACGTTTAGTAAAGATGAAATAATTCTAATTAGAGGTAGTTTTTTTTTAATCATAAATCTATTTTCCCTTAACTTATAAATTATTTTTAAGCTAATTTATTTTTTTGTTTTAATTTAAAATCGTTCATTTAAGAGACAAAATTTATACTAACTAATATGGTCTCATTTTAGCTAATTAGTGTTAGCTTAGTTTAAATCACTGAAGATTAGACTAATGTTTTTAGAATGTATTCATTCAAAGTCTCTTTGATCTATAAAAGTGTAAATATAAGGGGCAGTTTGTTTCAAAAAGAAAAAACATAAAGGTTGACATCTGAATTAGGGCCTGAATGGTCGAGACATTCTTACATGTTCGAATGAAAAATAAAGAGTCTCATCCCCCCCCCCCACCCCACCCCAAACCCTCCCTTTCTTTATTCACATCCCTCAATCCCTCATCCTCCCGTAGCCACAGCTTCATCCCATTCACGGCCACGCTCCTCCGGCGACTCCTCCGGCTTATCTTCCTCCGACGTATAATCTTACAAGTAATATATTAAATAAGGTTGTGATGCAAGTATGGATGTAACAATATTTATATTAATATTTTTTTCTCTTTTAAACTTAAAACAAATTTAACGTTATTAAATATCATGAACATGCAAGTTAGTTTCTGAATGGTTTTGGCTCTAGTACTTGTTTGTCCTACCGATCTAATGTATTTTGATTTTAGAATTCACGTATAGTTATTCATATGTTCAACCAAACAGTATTAACTCGTTCGGCATTTAATGGTTCAAACCTTTTTAACCATTCATACATCTTACTGATTCAACACTTCATGATTCGAAGGTTACCAAAAGACCCGTAAGTCTTTATTCCGAATTTTAATGCCAGATAAACCAAAGACCGTTTTTATAAAGAGATTTATATTCCTAACATTGTTAGGATTAAGGTATAATAACCAACCACCACTATAATAATATTTGACAAGGTGTAAGATGATTGTGATTTTACTAACTGGGATTATTATGTATCGTAAGTCATATAACAAGGACATTATGCATACGAATAACGTACTATATCTCCAGCGATGGTGGTCTAGTGGTAACGAGATAAGAATCTATAATGGAGGTCTAGGGTTCAAACCCGGCACCACCCAATTTTCCCCAGGTCACGCGATTTACTCCCTCGTGTTGGGCGTGGAACCGGTCGGTGAGGAGCGCCTTTTTATATCTCCCTCCTCCAACCGACATACACACACAGCAAACATATAAACTGTACCACTTAATGCCAAATGTTTACTATCATGCCAAATTGATTCCAATGATATTGTCTAATGACATGACTAGAGGTGGGCGAACAAACCGGACCCGGTCATGCCCAAACCGATGGGTACAAACGGGTCCGATTTTTTAGACAAATTAAAACCGGAACCGGCCAAAACCCAAACCGGAACCGGTCAAAAACCGATCGGAACCGGTCAAAACCCGGAACCGGAACCGGGTATTGACTTTGTTGACCGGAACTGGAACCGATTGGAACTGGAACCGGTAAAAAAAACCCGATTTGTGCACCTCTAGACATAGACTGATGATTTCCCCATCTTCTGTTACAAATTTTTTATCAATAGGTAAAACCCATTCGACCCATAAGCTTGATGGGCTAATCCTTGTTTACGCCCAAAGAAGTTAATGAAAATGATATTATGGATTAGTAAAGGCCCAGACGAAATAGTTGAAAATCGGATTTGAGTCGGTGAAATAAGTTTGAGTCATTATTGATTAATTTCTTGTTCCTTAACTATAGGTAATTTTATTTGTTTGTCGAGTTAGAAAATTAGTATAAATAGTTCGTGAGTTTTGTAATCTTGATTTTAAGAGAGTAATAGTAAGTTAATAAAAGTTTGAGTTTCTTTGATATCAATTGTTCCAACAAAGCTTTTGTCAAACACTTTATGAATAAAAGACTTGATGTAACGATAAAAGATCAAGTCGATGACAAAGAACGCGTTTAGGATACTCAAAACTCGAACAGACCAACATCTTTTCGTGTCTATAAGTAATCGAAATTAAACTCTAAAGAGAATTTACCTTAACTTAGAAATCATTATCTAAACTTCAATTATAATTTGAGACATTTAGATCTTAAAATTATATTAAATTTTATGTCGTCGTCGTGGTGGTGGTCATCAAGGCAAATAATAGCTTATAGCAACAACAAAAGCATAAGCAATAGAAGAAGCAGCAGGAACAACAACAGTAATAATATGAACAACATGCCAACATAAGTAATAGGAGCAATAATAAAAGTAGTTTTAGTAACATTACTAACAATAATTCACAACAATAATATTTAAAATAGGATGCTATACTACGGTTTAAAAGATTATCATAATAAAAAAAATACTGGTACATAATTTAAGAAAAAAAAAACCATTGAATAAAAAAATTCATGGATAGAATGGTCATTTTTTTAAGTATTGACTAATAGATCATATATAATGTCTATTCTTAATAAGTGAATAGAAGTTAGAATATAATTAATATTATTAAAAAAATTTAAAAGAATTCGTTAAATTGATACAAATTTGAAGTAAAAAGTTATTGAATTTACTTAATATATAATTATAACAAGTTGCGCATTGCGGCGGTAAGCTCACATAATGTCACAACGACGACATACCTACGAATATAAAAATGCAGATGAGAAAACATGTCATAATAACTAACACTCTAAAATATCACAAAGCATAAAGCACCTCACGAACGAAAACACAAACAAAATGATAAGGATAACAAGCTAAAATAAAAACGTCAAAAAACACACAATAAAAAATCATAAATTTATTGTGCAATTTTTGAGGTTAAAGTAAAATATATAAAATTTTAGTGGTTAAAATAAAATAAACATAGTGTTTTTTAATATATATATATATATATATATATATATACTAGGTTAAAATCCCGTATATTATACGGGTTGAAAAAAAATCTATTTTATATATATATATATATATATATATAAATATCTCGTAACAAAAAGTTACGTAACTAAAAAAACATGTAAATTGTAACTCTTGTTTTACACAAAAAGTCATCCAAATATGTTTAAAAAAATTTGATGTATAATTATAAATTGCATTTTAATTTAATTTTTTTCAACTATGTGTTATCATTTTTATGTAATGTAATCTATAAATTTTAATTTAATTAATGTATACTTATTCTTCTTTAGCACACTAAAAATAACTTGACTTACAGTTTTTATTAATACATATAATTTGGATTTTTAAAAATATTTACTTTTTATTATTTCAATATAGTGTATTTTTATCATTCAAATCATCAAATCATATTAAATATTAAAAAAAAATCACTCATAAAATCAATTAGTACCATTAATGTTTAATTTTTAAATATTTTAAGGAAGACTAAATTGCCATTTTTGTCCCTATAGTTTGCTCACTTTTGTCATTTCAGTCCAAAAGTTTAAATTTCAATATTTTGTTCCTTATGGTTTTCATTTTATTGTCATTTTGGTTCGTATGGTTTTCGTTTTATTGTCATTCTCTTCTAATAAAAATTTAAACTTTTGGATTAAAATGACAATAAAATGGAAACCATAATGACGAAAATAATGAAATTTAAACTTTTGAACTAAAATGACAAAAGTGAGCAAACCATAGGGACGCAAATGACAATTTACTCTTTAAGTAATATAATTTAAATTTGATGATGCTTGAAAAACAAAATAAAAGTTGTTAAAAAAGAATATAAGTTTATTTAAAAGCTACATAGTTAATTTCATTTTAAATCCAATTTATTAATAATATATTAATTATTATACATATTAAAATTCATTATCTTTAATTCCTAACAAAATAATAAATATTGATAATTAAAGATGAGAGAGAAGCGGGAAACTAAATTTTAGATGGCCTAGAATTGTGTCATGTGTCCCCCAAAGATTTTTATATATTATATAGTAGGTTAATAACCCGTGTATTACACGGGTTGAATTAAAAATAAATTAATAGTAAGTAATGAAAATTTAGAAATTATAAAATGATTTTTATTTAAAATGTGATTAAAATTACACATAAGTTAATACTTTAAGTAATAGCATAAATTATCAGTCGTTTTAAAAATGTTGTTTTTAAAATAAATGACAAATTTTTACAAAAGTATAGGCTGGTGTCTGCGTGTTCCATAAGTTAAATAATTGAAATAATGTCTTATGAATTATAAAACGATATTGACATAAAATATGATCGAAATTACATTTAACTAAGAATTATCAATCCAAAAATCGCCGGTAACGCTTGACAGTCGGCTCACTATCTTCGATGTATACGATATTGCCCTTGCTTAAGTCTAATAGCCATTTTGCAAAAATAAAAAAAGGTCAAATTAAATGGCACTAGTCTAAATATTTGTATGTTACCTTTTATTAGATTTTAATTTTAATTTTAATTTTAATTTTGTCTTTTCTATTAAATACTAATAATTTTATTCAATTTAATAAATAATATGATTATATCATATGTCATATTTTTATTTTTGTATAAAATGTATTTGATAAAATATATGATCTTTTTATTAAATACATAATTTTAATATTTATTTAACATGCATAATAACAATACACATGTTATAACTTATTTAAATAATACATGAAAGTTTTTAACTTAAATTTTTGTTATTTTATATTAAAAAAAGAAATGTATAATTTGAGTGATTTATAAATACTAATTTAATTATAATATAACACTTGATTAAGTTTGTATATTTTAATGTAAAACTTGTATTTATTATGTAACGAACAAACATTATTTTGTTTGAATACAAACTAAAAATAATATTTTACTGAGAGGATATATATGGTATACATATTTTTAATAATTGACTTTAATGAAATATTTATAATTAAGGTTTTATATAAATAGCTAACATTTCTATAATTAAATTAAGTTTTTAGTAAATATAAATGAGCGGGAAAAAAGATCTAAAACCTTCTTAATTGAATGACATGTGGCAATGCAAATCCTTTATTTATTATAATGTATAGATATAGATGTGTATATATATATATATATAAACACACACACACATCTTTCTATTATAATAAACAAAAATCTTTTAGCTACTAGCTTGTCAAATTTTCATGTTCATATTGTCACTTTTCACTTTTTTATCATACTACTCAATTCTCTCTCTTATTAGTTATATATTATCTTTTCTAATAAATAATTATACTATTAATGAGTAATAATATTATATGCATTTTTCATGATAGAAAATAGTTTTTGATTAATTTAAAAATAAAATATTTTTTATTAAAAAATACACTTTAA
This sequence comes from Mikania micrantha, assembly GCA_009363875.1. NCBI lineage: Eukaryota > Viridiplantae > Streptophyta > Magnoliopsida > Asterales > Asteraceae > Mikania > Mikania micrantha. Next base: position 73,927,251 of record CM018695.1, on the reverse strand, counting down.
TAAAAGTTTATATAAAAAAATATCAGCTAAAAATCAATTCAAAAAAATAATAAAATAAACTATAAATCATAGTTTTTAAATAATGGGTTTTTTTATGAACAAATGATGCTTCTTTTAGCAAAATATTTAAAAAGTAATTATTTTAAAATCAAAAGTTATAGAAATGATAAGAAAAATTACATTTTTAGTTAAATTTGTTTAATTATATTTTCAAATTGAGTCAATTAACTTTAATAATTATATAAATTATACATTATTTTCTTGATTTGTAACAATTAGTTTTAGATTAAAAAAAGTAAGTAAAGTTTTTAGCATCAGTTAGTTTAAAAATCATTACTGCTACAAATAAAAAAAAGTCAAGTATCATTTCATTAGTTATTAAAAATTTTAATTATTATTTTATCACTTAATATACTTATTAATACGAATTTTAATCAATTAATATCAAAATATTGTTTTTATAATATTTAAATTTCATTACTATTTATTTAATATTTTATATTCAATCCATGTAATACACGGGTAATAATCTAGTATTATATATATAAGAACTAGACTAAATCACGTGTGTTACACGGATTTAATATAAAATATTAAATAATTAGTAATAGAAATTTAAAATATTATAAAATAACATTTTAATATAAAATGTTTAAAATACTTATTAATAAATACTTTAAGTAATAAAACAATGATCAAAAACTTTATTTTAAAAGAAATTAATTTTTAAAAATTCAATACTAAAAAATGTCATTTGTTTATAAAAAAAAACTATTCTTTAAAATCTATGTATTATAGAATACATGATTTTTAGGGAAAAAAATTCTAAAAAATATTGATTTTTAGAAGAATTCATATCTTAGAATTTTTTAAAAATGTTTTTATAATAAAATATTATTTTTATTTGTTTATAAAACTTTTTACTATTAAAAAGGTCAATAACATCACTAATATTATCATTATTGAATATGAGAGTTAATATACTTATTTAATAGAGTGATAATTTAATAAGATAATAATAAGTTGCCAAGTGTCAGTATTAGCCTAAAATTGTAACAAGTGGCAAATAATATTTTTGTTTATTAAGATACTAAGATATATGCAAACGCTAGGAATACATGAATTAGATGGACCATGACAACACCATGAACACATAAATTATGATACTAATGTTTAAAAACTAAACATGTGTAGTCAAACTAAAAAAATCTTGAAACTTCACCATTCCTTTTCATGACAAATAATATATAACATATAATAATAAATTTAAAAACTAAACATGTGTAGTCAAACTAAAGATATTGAACCTTCATTATTCCTTTTCATGACAAATAATATATGTAATAATAATAATATATATATAATAATATTCCTCAAATGAGTAAACTTTTCGAAGTAAAAAGTTCTATTGGGCCTGGTTTTGGACTACATGATAGAGGTATACAAGTATACAACTGTCAACAAGTTGACTTTCAACCCACATATATTTTTGTTAAAACAACTAATGCCCCCAAATCCTATTTCTAAATCAATATTTTCTTGAGTTAATTACACGATTGGTCTCTATGTTATATCAATTTTGCACCGATAGCCTTGCATTAAGTTCGAAAAATACATCGTGGTAATCCCTAGAGTGAATGATCGTTATTTTTTTGTTAAAATTTTAAAATAACTAAAGTGCCATTTACCTTATGTATTTTCTTCTTCTTTAACATCACCACCAACTCATCATCTTTTACCTATAAAAGTATTAATAATAATAGTAATAATAATAATAATCGTTATAATAACAATAATAATAATAACAACAACAATAACAATAGTGGTATCAATAATACTAGTAGTATTGCGGGTTGTTTGGTAGCATCTATATCATTAAGTGCTGAACTAGCTCACATTTTGAAAAAAAAAACGCAAAGTTTTTTGGAGAAAATCCCCTTGACGTTTCAACCATCCTTTACCACATGGTGGTGGTGCCATCCCCAACCAACTAACGATGGTGCCATACTCAACAGACTAACAGTGGTGTTATCCCCAAACCAGACAGTCGGTTGGAGGAGGATGAGCGACGGCCGGAACCGAGCCAAAGATGAGTCAGAGATGATTGAAACAGGGAGGAGGATGTGAACGTACATGGGTGTCAACGATGGGGGGAGTCTTCTATCTCTAGGGTTTCCGTCGATCAGTAGGCGAACGTACCTGTGTTTGTTTGGAGGGGAAAATAGGCGACAAAATGTGAAAGAATACCCCTAAGGGTTTCTTTTTCTCATTTTGGTCTCCTTTTCAACTGAACCATTCAGATTGCTTACCTGTTTAGAGTTTGCTTTTTAGTTGAACCAAACGTCATAACTTCCGACCAGCTCAGAGGTTGTCTCTTAATGAAACCACTCAGATGTAAACATATGGCCTTTAGTAATAGTATTGGTAAAATAGTAGTAATAGTAGCAACTATAACATTAGCAATAATAATAAATTAGCTTGATTCATTTCCATCCCTATGCATGTGTAAAACAATAGACAAACATCTTAACCATGGGCGTGGAACAAATGTATTGGTAGGGGGGCTCATAATGGATGGTTAAAAATTATTATTTTTAAATAATGTTGTTCAGTTTTAAAACAAAAAAGAGAAGAAATTATTACAAAATGACACAAAACTAGTTAAACAGGTGCATAATTTTAAAAGTGAATTGATTATTTTATGATAGTTGTGTTCTATTCATAGAGTTTATATGACTACTAACTTGTTATATAACTTGAAAAGTGATTATTCAAACAATTATTTTACTAAAATGTATTTGATATGTTTGGTTTTTTGTTGTAACTAACCTGACCCGCTATTTACCCGAACCGGTTTTTATCGCTATTTAATGATAATTACGAATAAAGCCGATTACTAGACTATAATAAATCTTTTTTCATATTGGTTGTCTTGAAGGAGTTTAGAGCAAAAGGCTATTAGGTGGTGTTTGTTTTTTCATAGGCAAAACATCTGCAGTCTACGGACCATGTCTGCATACTTTTATTTGTATAAGATGTGGACCAAACCTCTACAAGAAGATGGTTTGTTTTTTAAAGACCTTTTCAAACCCCTTCCCCACCGTCAAACCCCTTCTCCACCGCCGCAACCCCTTCCCCACCATCACAATACCCACCACCGCAACATGCAGATCAAAACCCTGGAGAAGCGGTGGAGGGGAGTCGCGTCGAGGAAGGAAAGTGGATGGAGAGTCGCGCCGGAGGGGAGTGGAGGGGTGTCGCGGCTGTGGAGGGGGATGGGGGAAGGGGCGCCGGCAGAAAGCAAAGGTGCAGCAAATTGAGGGTTCGAGGTGGAGGGGCTGCGGCGGTGGAGGGCCTGCAGCGGTGGAGAGGCAACGGGGGTGAAAGGGCTACTGTGGTGGTGGAGTGGGCGGTAAAACTCATGTTCGAACTTTAACCTAGAAGAGGTGGGAAGTCAAGTCTGCTTCAAGAAAAGGTCAGGAAGATTTTTTTTAATGAAATGTCTTCGAGAAAACAAACGGCCTGTAGCGCGATGCAGAAATAAGAGGCAATAAAAAGTTTTTTTAGAAAAACAAACACCTCCTTAGTCTTCTCGTGACACTGATGATATACTACATGTTGTTCGTTTGTCTTGAATATGATTGAATGTCATTTTTAACACGAAACACGTTGTTTCTTTTTTCTACTAACCATGTGGATCGGTAAAAATAACCAAATTTAAACAAGAAAAAGTAATATATAAATATTTTTAATAATTGATGATAAGCAAGTAGTTATTAGATGAGCAATAATCATAGAGGTATTCTATTTAAATTTTCTAATTAGTGGAGTGTGATGCAAATATCGGATTTGATCAATGGGCCACTCAACTTTTTTGTTTAATTATGTGTATAAATTACAAGTTCATGCGGACGTTTTTAATTTTGATAATTATTTATTTATTTGTTGTTTTTTTCCAGAGAAAAGATTATATGATATATATATATATATATATATATATATATATATATATATTTTAATAAAAAGTATATTTAGAAGACACATGTCACACTCTAGTGAAATCTAGAATTTGTTTTCCCGCCTCTCTAATAAATTATAGCAATTTTTAATAATTAAATATTAAAATGTATTACTCTTCTTATTTAATTATTTACTAATTTAGTAAACTTGATAAACCATAATAAGATTTAAATTATATAATTTTTTAATATAAAATTTTTAATTACTGAATATTATTATTATTTGTCTATAATTTCTAGATATTAATACTTCTTATTTCACCAATAGCTGATAGATATAACATATAAATTTTTATAAAAATTATTATTTGTAACATTTTATATATTCAATCCATGTGATATATTGGTTTGTAATGCTAGTATATATATATATATACACACACACACACAGGGGAATGATCAATTGGTAAAAATTATTATTTGTAACATTTTCCTTATCTAGTTAACCGAATAACTACATCTTATTACTTTGAGACCCGCACTAAAGTGAATCTAAAGGTGTAGGTTTTATCTTCTTTTTTAATTAATGTAAAAAGAAAAAAGAAAAAAAACCCTATAGCATTAGATTTACTTTAACGTGAGCCCCAAAGTAATAAGATGTAGTTATTCGGTTAACGCAACAAACATGGGTTAACAAAGGAACCACACACTATATATATATATATATATATATATATATATATATTATATGTATGTATATTATATGTATGTATATATTATATGTATGTATATATTATATGTATGTATATATATATATATATGGAAAGGTTTCCCTAAAAAGTATTTTGCCTAAAAATGTTAAGAAGGATTTTCAAAAACACGAAAACCGACCCAAACAAACTGCGATTGAATTCATTTTTGCATTATTGGAACCGACTTGTTGAACCCTAAAACACAAACCTTAAATTGTAAACAATAAACCCAAATATTAAAAACAATACTTTATAAACAAACCATAAACCTAAAGATAAAATATAAAAAGCCAAAAATCAAGCCCTAAAATCTAAACTTTAAAAGTAGTTATTAAAGCTAAAACTTAAAAGATAATAATGTAGGGTTCGATGAGACGATTCCAACGCCATCGAAATGAGTTTAATCGAAGTTCATTTAGGTCGGTTTTTGAGGTTTATAAAAATCATTTTTAGCCTTTTTATGCAAAATAGACTTTTTACCGTTAAACCCCTTCCCCACCGTCGCAATACCCACCGTCGCCACTGTCGCCAAACAGCGGACCATCGCCGCAACATGTAGATCAAAACCCTGGAGAGGCGGTGGAGGGGAGTCGCGTCGAGGAAGGAAAGTGGATGGGGCACACCATAGGGGAGTGGAGGGGTGTCACGACTGTGGAGAGGGATGGGGGAAGGGGCGCTGGCGGAAAGCGGAGGTGCAGCAGATTGAGGGTTCGAGGTGCAGGGGCTGCGACGGTGGAGGGGTTGCGGCGGTGGAGGGGCAACGGTGGCGGTGGAGTGGCCGGTTGGGGATCTGCGGTGGTGGAGTGGTCGGTAAACCTGGGGTTCGAACTTTAACCTAAAAGAGGTGGGAAGACTTTGGTTCAAGTCTGCTTTAAGAATAGGTCAGGAAGACCTTTTTTAGTGAAATGTTTTCTAAAAAACAAACGGTCTGTAGCTTCATAACCTCTGCTCATGTCTGCGCGGCGCAGAAATAAGAGGCAAAAAGAGTTTTTTTTAAGAAAAACAAACACCCCCTTAGTCTTCTCGTGACACTTATGATATACTACATGTTGTTCGTTTATCTTGAATATGATTGAATGTCATTTTTAACACGAAAGACGTTTTTTTTCCTACTAAACATGTGGATAGGTAAAAATAACCAAATTTAAACAAGAAAACGTAATATTTAAATATTTTTAATAATTGATGATAAGCAAGTAGTTATTAGATGAGCAATCAGACCGATGGGTGTGCCCCTTGAGTAGGCATGGGTAGGGCGTGAGGGGGCGTGGCACACCGCCCCCTTGTGGCGTGAGTGGGCGTGGATGGGGGAGGCGTGATCGGGGCAACAGGTGAGAGTGCAATACAGCCGTTGAAGGTGACCGTTTGGTGGGTTTTTTTTAAAAAAAAATTACCTATTTAACTCCACATTTCAAACATTCAACACAAAAAATTCTCACTCTTCCCGTTTCAAACTTATTCAATTTCTTAACAAAAAAATTATTTTTCATGGATCCTAACCAAACACCAAACCAATACTACCCAAACACTCCACCTAACCGAAACCCGAACACGCCACATCCGAATTGGTTCTTTAGCCCTTCTCCAATAAATCCTTTTTTTGATTCAAACTGTTATCGACCGAATTTTGATTCAAGCCCACAACAAGGGGTTTTACACATTCGCCGATTATGGTTCGAGTCAACAACTGCACGGGTTTGGTCAACTATCTCAGGATGAACTTGTACCCGAGACCCAACCCATTACAAATGCCGGTCCGAGCACGCAACCAAAACAAAGGCGTAGACACAAAAAGAAACAAGTTGGGGATACCGAACCCGTTGTGGGAGGTTCATCCTGTCTCATAAATGGTCTCCGGAGGAGGAGTTTCAACTTACAAAAGCTTGGATCGATGTGTCGGAAGATCCAATTGTTGGTAATTACTTTCTTTTTAGTTTTTTAAAATTGTTAATATTTTTTTTATAAATTATTAATATTTTTTTATAAATTGTTTATAGGTCGTAACAAAAAAGGACCGGACTTTTGGAGTAAAATCCGAAGTCAATTTTTTCAAGCCATGGGTCGTGGGGAGTATCGTACAAACGATATGATCTCTAGCAAATGGCGTGACATGAACCAAAAGGTTAGAAGATTCAACGGATTTATTCCCAGAAATGACAAACTCGCCGGAGCGGCCAAAGCGACGCGATGATCAAGGTCGAATCGGAAGATCAATACCAGGAAGAGTTTAACGCCCCCTTCACGCTTAAACGGATTTGGGAGATTATAAGGAAATGTCCTAACTGGATTAGAATCCCGACTGTACAAACGTCAGCCTCAAAACGATCAAAAGCATCGTCAACCGATAGCCTCGGCACATCGGATGCTCGAGTTCATATAAATCTAAACGATCTCGACGAAGAAGAAGACGACGACGAGATAAAGGATTTGACCCGTCCGATTGAGAGAGATCGTGCAAAAACCGACCGAGCAAGAGCGAGATGGGGCTCTTCATCTCAAACGACCCCGGATTATAACCAAGGAATAGAACACTTATCTCAACGAATTGGTGACTTTAACGAATTAAAATGGGAACGTCAACGGTTGATAGAGTTACAACTTCTATTCACCAACACTGAACACTTAACCGGGGTCGACCGTGAAATTGTCGAGCGGAAGAAGGATAAAATTCGTAATAAATATAGAGATAATTAGCTTTATGTAATTTTTTTTATTAATTAGTAATTTTTTTTATTTGTAAATTTTTTTATTAATTTGTAATTTTTTTTATTAATTTGTAATTTTCATTTATAATTTTATGTAATTTTTTTAATTTAACATTAATTATATCTCATTTTAATTTAAAAATGAATGATGACGTGGAGTGAGTGGATGAAGGGGCATTTCCACCAAAATGGTGGGGTGAGTGGTTGTGACAAGTGCCTACGTGACGTATAGGTGGAGTGATTGGGTCATGGGGCATACCCCATAGTCTAATCATAAAGGAATTCTATTTAAATTTTCTAATTTGTGGAGTGTGATGCAAATATCGGATTTGATCAATGGGCCACTCAACTTTTTTATTTATTTATGTGTATAAATTACAAGTTCAAGCGAACTTTTTTATTTTGATAATTATTTATTTATTTGTTTGTTTTCTTCCTGAGAAAAGAAAAATAAGAGATATATATATATATACTAGGTTAAAATCCCGTGTGTTACACGAGTTGAAAAAAAATAATATGTTATATAACAAATCTATTGACAAAAAGTTATGTAATTAAAAAGCATGTAAATTGCAAAGCTTTACTAAATGCATCTTTAAAAAGTTTGAATAATATATGATATAATTTGTTAATGCATAAAGTCTTCCAAATATGTTTAAAATATTGGATGTAATAATCAAAAATTATGTTTTAATTTTAATTTTTTGAATAATGTGTTAATATTTTTATGTAATGTAATTCATAAATAATTTAATTAAAGTGTATTTATTCTCCTTTTAACACATTAAATTAACTTTAACTAAAATTTATCTTAATGTATATAACTTGGATTTTTAAAAATTACTTACTTTTTATATTTCAATATAAATATTTTTATCATTCACATAATCCAACCATATTAAATGTTTAAAAATATTTAAAAGCAATTATAAAAAGTTAGTAACGTTATTTTTATATTTATAAATAATCATTTGAATTCGATTATATTTAAACAACGTCGTTAAATAAAAAAATTGGTTCACTTAAAAACATCATAATTGATTTCATTTTAAATATAATTAATTTATTGTATATTAATTATTATAATCCTTAATTCCTAATCCTAACTAAATAATAAATATAGATAATTAAATAGAAGAAAAAAGCGGAAAAACCAAAATATAGGTGATCTAGAATTGTGACAAGTGTCCTCAATTATTTTGATTTATTAGTATAGATATATTGATAATTTGAAAACCACTTTTATTTGTGAAAACCCAGTAAACTGCATGTAAAACATACATAACAAAACTAAAAAAAATTTGTAAAACATACGTAAAAACGTAAAAAAATCTCGTCAGAACTGACGCAATGTTACGTGTGTTTTACAACGTAAAAAAAATTTATAAAATATTTTTTTTAAATATTTCTTCGGCGCTGTTTTGATTTTTTTTAATAAAAATGTGCTCAATAATGTTACCAACCTGTAAAAAAAATTCAAAATAAAACGTTTGTTTTACATGAGTTTTCAAAGTTTTCTCACTAAAATAATGTTTGGGTCACATAAATTTCCGTCTTATTTCAAAATGTTCAAACTTTGTCACTGATTAAACAATATGGTGAACCCATTAAAATTTTAGGGGTGAATCCTGGAGTGAACCTATTAAGATTTTTAAGAGTGAATTCTTAATGTAATTTTCACAACAATTTGTCAACTTGATTATGACAAGTGATCTTTGTTAGAGAAATGTCGATAATCAATGATTAGATTTCTATATAATCGTGTTAAAATCACTTTCCAGTCATATAAACTTAGCAAGCAAAATGATAGTTATTACTAGTTAAACTCTCGGATCAAGTTAATTTTGATCATATAAACTTAGCATATTTCGTTAAGGTTTCGGGGCGTTGCCCCGAACCCTACAATGAGCGTTACCCCCTTGATCTATGCATGCTGAATGGCCAGCAGGACCACCACCTTGGACCCAGTGGCGAAACTTAATAGGGGCAATGGAGCGACCGCCCCCTCTTTTCCCGTCTGTATTGTTAATTTTTCTGTCGAACTGTTATTTTTAATTAAAAATAGTTGTTTCGTCCCCTTGCTTCAAAAAATTAACATGTATTCTGGGTTTCAAAAATTTCCGCCCCTCTCATTTTGCCCAAGCTCTACCATTGTTTGGACTTATTGGACCCCGCAATCTGGAGCTCAGAAATCTTAAACAAAAATGCACTATGTACTTTCGAACTCTTTAATGACAACGTTTTTTTTATATTTTAATCATTGACTTAATATATCGCACTGTTATTACGTGAAGAACATTACAAGCCCTAAACCGTCAACCCGACCCGAAATTTTTTATGTTTGGTTATATTTAATTAAAACATCAGAAAATGGTGAACCCACTGAAAAAAATTCCTGAATCCGCCATTGTATGTGCGTATAATTGAGCTGTGCAGTGAAGGTGTAAGGATGGAGGTGATCAGGTGAGTAAACCACTTGATATATAGTCAGGTATGAAACCTGAAGATAGCGAGTTGGAGCTTCACAGAGTACGCATGTAGAGCACATGGGTGGATGCGCCTGTACACGTGTATGATGAAGGAATTAACTAACCATAAAATTGACAATTCTTGCTCCTTATTCTTGTTAAACTTCATAGTTACACTCAACATATGCTAGAAATGGCAATTGAGGGAATAGTTTATCTTTTTATAATGTGAATTTTAACAGTGTTCAAGGTACTTATTATTAGGTTTGATTGTTGACTCATGATAACTACATTCACCTACTTATGTTATCATTCAAATTGTACGTATAATCATGCATACTTAGACTTGCACCACAACTATGGTTATATTCAAACATGTGTGCTCACTAACTAGTAGTTATTGATTGTTTTTTAAGATACTTTGCAGGTAATAATTAAGTGAAGTTTGGAGGTCTAGAGCTTATAAAACAACTTTGCGTGAGACCTTATTTGAATGTTTGCATAGACATTTGTGGTTTCGTTTTCAGGTTGTTTGATTATTTTTATCAAATTAAATAATGTTTTGAATTGTTTAGGCCTTGTTTGTTTTTTTTATAAAAGGTCTGCGCAGCCACTTTCTTTTGCGCCGCGCAGACCACACGCAGACGTTGACATCTGCAGACTGTTTGTTTTTTCGAAAACGTTTCATTAAAAAATATCTGCGTGGGGTCTTCTTGGTGCAGATGTGTACCAACCAGTTCTAGACTCTTATAAGGTCTGCAGAAACTACCTACCACCCACCCCAGCCGGCCACCACCGCCGCCCCCCCTGCCACCACTAACGGTCACCCCCATCACCTCCCACCATACACCACAACCAATTTATTTTAAGAGTTAACAGACGTTAAAAAACAAACACTTTTTTTTTTTCTTGCAGACTGCAGACATTTGGTCCATCTCTTCTCCTACAGATGTCTGCAAATGTGATCCGCAGACTGCAGACATTTTATCTCTTAAAAAACAAACACCACCGTAGTCTTGATCATGAGTTGTTTGCTAAGTCTGTTTTCCAATTCCAAACATTTTGTGTTGACGTGTGTTATGGCACATGCTAAATTGAAGTGCATTTTAGTATTTCTCTTGTATCCATGTGTTGTGATATGCGATTCGTTATAATCCTATTATTCTGCATTCGATGAGAGTGTGACACACATGTTGAATAAAATAACAGTAAATAGTCAATAAAGGAAATTTAAAAATTAAAAAATGATTTTTTTGTTATAAAATAAGATTAAAATTGCGTATAATTTAATAATTTAAGTAATAAAATAATAAATATAATTTTCTAGACATTCTTTTTTTAAAAATTTATTTTTGTAAACATTTTGTTTCAAAAAAGGTTATTTTTGGAAAACATAATTCTCATTTTTATAAAAATATAGTCTAGTATCATGTATTGAACGAGATGAATAAATAATTATATAGTTGTTAATAAAACTTTATAAATTATAAAACGATATTTTGAAATAAAAATACAATTAAAATAATGTATAAAATAAATAATTTGTGTAATAAAATAATAATGTCATTTTTTGAAACTTTATTTTTTAAATAGTTAATTCTTAAACAATTTTTTAAAACTATTTTAAGAAAATGCAATTTTTTTACAAACATATAGACTATTAACCCGTATATTATATGAGTTAAATAATAAAAAAATACAAAAAAAATATTAATAGTTCTTATCACGAATTTACACGGCATAAAAACGATATTTTGAGTTAAAATATTTAATATTCATTTATAAGTAAAGATATTATGTAATAAAACAACAATACCCTTTTTTTAAAAGTTTACATTAAACTTTTGATTAAAAAAAATAGTTTTTGAAAAATAATGTCACTTTCTAGTTAGTATATTATTGTTTAAAAACTTTGATTTTTAATAATTTTTGTTATTATAAAAAGGGATAATATCATATATCCCCTTATTAAACATCAAAATTACATATATCCCCAATGTTAAACTAAAATTACAAATATCCCCCTGTTCCAAAATTACCCCTTAGTAAGGAGAAATATGTTAGTTGTTTTTAGTTTGTTCATTAAGGGTAAAATAGGAAATACATAATTTGTTTTTTAATGAAATGGATAAATATGTAATATATTTGGTTTAGAAAGGGGAAATATGTAATTTAATTTTATAATTGGGTAAATATGTAATAAATGATTTTAGCAAGGGGATATATGTAATTGACCCTTATAAAAAATACTTATGGAATTTTTTCTACAAAAGTTTTTTTTTAAAAACAAATTCAAATTTTTGAAAAAGTTCGTTCTTTTTAAAAAATTCTTATTTTATAATAATTTGGTTTATTAAAGTGTGTTTTTTAATGTTTAGATTTCTTTAGTACATTATAAAATATTTGTTTTACTAGAAACTTTTTTAAATAATGTAACTAATATTTCATATCGATCAAAAGTAAAATCGAAATAATATTTCGGTCAAACTAAAATATGAAAGAAAAAAAAAATGAAACTGTTGCATTTTCTTTGTCAATAATTAACTATATTATCTTAAAGAAAAAGTTTGTAGGCAAGAGGATGATGAAACATAGTGATGGGTAGCTCCCATGCCTTTCATATGTATTTGTTAAAACATTAAACGCATAATGCTTATAAACTTAACTAAAAGAATTGGGACCCTACTTGAAATTCCAATTCCTTTGGATGATGGAAGACAACTCCATTTTTGTACCTTAAGAATATGACACCTCTTTGGTCAACTTCCTTTGTACCCACATCACATGATACATAAAACCTAAAATGAGATCAATCTACCATCAACTTCTTTCTCATTTTTTTATAAACGGCTAATTTTTGGATTACTGACGAAACACTGGAGTATCATTGTGCTACCAGCAATAACACCCGATCATATCCACTATCAAGTCAATTTAGCCTGAGAAGTTGTAAAATCAATTTAATATTGTACGGAATCATTTGTTATATATCATAAACTTCGTCAATCATATGAATTTTTACAAACTCATTAATAGAATATTAAAAGAAAATTTTTAATTTTACATTGCTAAATCCGTAAGGTGTTTTGTGTGTTAAGAAAGAGTATTGTGACAATTATTTCATTTTGTTATTTTTATACTCGTTTCTATTAAACACGTGAGATTTGTTGTTGGCCTCAAATGATGTAATTAAACAAGGGCTCGGCTTCTTTAACTTTAAAGAATTCGAGCTCCACTTTTTTATTTTTTTTAGTTGCTTAACCTTTTATCTTTATACACTCATAATTATTTTTATATATGTTTTATAGTTATTATTATATATCACATTATAAATATTATTTATTTATTTTTTATTATAATTGTATGTATAATAATATTAGAATGTAATTTTATATTTGTCATCAAGGGTACATCTTGGTACATGGTAGATGATTTATTATTCTTACCAAGTGATAAACACGCATGTTGAATAGTGCTAGGCAATAGGTTAGATTAGGTGTTGATAATATATACATATATAATTTGTATAATGTGAAAACCGGATTTTAAAAAGGAAATTATTAAACTCTATATCAGTTGTTGATCAAAGTTATTTCAAAATTTTAATTATATAATTAGAAAAATCTTGTAAACTATGTTTAAGGTAGAATATTTTATTAAAGATTTAAAGTTAAAATACATGTTTTACCCTTTTAAATGGTAAAAGATACATTTTCCATATCTCGTATTTCTATCATAATTTCAGCTATGATATTCACTCTCTCGTTCTTCTATTATAGTTTCACTCAACCAATTTGCACTCAAGTCTAATACCAAATAATCACAATTTTAACTATCATGATTTATCAAATTTATCAACAATTCATTTAACACAAACAACCAAAATTCACCTATGAACTATATAATTCACAGTCAATCCAATCAAAGTAGTAGACTGAATCTACTACACATATACGTGTTTAGTTAGTTGGGTTATCACTTGTTTGTTTTTTGATTAATAAGTGTTTTGCCTTACAAATCCTTCGGTTCTCTTTGGAAGCTTCCTTATCATCACCTACGTACACATATCCACTTTTCTTAAACTATCATCCTAGTTAAAATTAACATTGTCTAATTCAAAATGACCCGTTTCCTATCAAGTTCTCTTGTTAATGATTATAACCATTTAAAACCAAATTTAGATTCAATTAACCAATTTCATCAAAATTCAAACTCTTTGACATTTTAACAAATACTTAGTGTACATAATTTCCTATACACCTTTTGATCATTTTCAAATTATGATCACTTCCTAATTTCATTTAAAATAAATCAAGTTTATCAAAACTTTCAAACTCATGTAAAAATTCAAAATTTAGCCAATACCCCTACTTTTATAATCATATACTATTTATATGAACAATCCACTTGTTCATCCAAGTTCATATGAACTTAAACTTTATCCAAATGCAATTATAATCATAAACATAGTTTGCATGGTTTCTATGTATTCAACTTAGTGCTATAAAACTCGGCCTAGATAGCCGAGCGGCCCTCAGCCGAGTCAATTTTCTTCAACTCGGTCGGACCAAATCATTGTTTAATTCTACTTATATATATATATATATATATATATATATATATATATCAGTTGTATTAATATTCACTTTATATGTTATATATACTAACAAACTTATGACATTTGATATATATATATATATATATATATAGGGAAGGGTTATATTGGAAACTAGGTTGAGATGAAGAAACTTTGGAAACTAGATTAGAGCCATTGATGTTAATTTTCAATGGATGAGATGAAGTGTAGAAAGTAAGATGGATTGATTTTAGATTAAATAAATGCTTTGTAGTACAATAAAGTACATAAATGGTATAATGGTAATCTAGCCATTTGTACTTGTTTATTATCAAAAAAAGAAACGTGGAAAGAGATTGCATAATTAGCTTATTGGTGGTCTTTTCTTCCCCAAAAATTTCAAATTAGTTTGGTTTTGATTCAAGCTTTCATTGTTCTATTTTTTCCGCAAAAATCTACGAAACGACACTGTCATTTCATTTAAGCTATAGGTCCCGCATAATGATAACGAAATGGGAAGCCATAAGGCTTCCGACAAGCTACGATGTACAAGAAGACCCGAATCGAACCAGTTGGGGGAAACCCTACCGGAGAAACGCCGGCAAGGAAGTGACGAAATCTTCAACAGGTAAATTGTTAGATTATAGTTATAAAACCGAATATCTGATTTGTCTAAATGAATTTGTTTAAAAAAATTAAGAAATAAAACCGAATGTGAAATTCGATTTCGTCTGTTTTGGAGTTGCAATTTTCGGTTTCTAAAACTTTGATTTTCATTTAAGTTACAGATGCGTTTTACTTTAAATTTACACTAATTTTTGTAAAAAAAATTCTATGTTTGATTGTTTTTTTATGGTTGCTTGAAGATGTTCGGAGATTCGTTGAATGTTGTCGGTGCTGGTGGTGATGGTGATTTGGTGAAGAAGATGTTCGTGTTCAACAACATAATTATTCTATTAAACCTAGATGTAATTCTTGAAAATAAATTATGTGCCTAAAATCGTTTTAATTTTTGGATATTGGAATTTCAAAACCATTGTTTTTTTAATCTTTTGTTTTCTTTGTCTTGTGTAACATCACTGTAACATGTTTTTATAATATATATATTTTTAAATTTCATTATGTTAATTTATGTATGTATGTGTTGTTAAATAAATTTGAAATAACTTTGATTCGGTTGCATATATGTAAAATTTGTTTTAAAGGTATGTAAAAATCTATGTAGAAGATAGCTTTTTGAAATTTTCATTATGGTAATTTATGTATGCATGTGTTCTTGAATAAATTTGAAGTCATTTTAATTTTATTACGTGTATGTAACATAAGTTGTAAAAGTATGTAACATGGTTCAATTTATTAATTTTATATCCGTAACCAATTGTTACATGTATTTTACATTGACATTACATAAAAGTTACATATATTTAATTTTAAATGTCATTGAAATATGTTCTTTTACGTATATGAAACGATGTGTTACAAATACGTTACACTAAGTGGACTAGAGATGTATAAAAACCAGTCAACTAGACCAGTACCCGTTCTTAACTATTTAAAAAACTGGATTTTAAATCGATTTTTAGGTTTCAAGTGACCTAAAACCTAAATTGTATTATGTAACATCGCTGTAACCAGGTAAAAAAGGATGTTCGAATTTTTAGGACCGGCTTAGTGGTAATTAACTTCATATATATAATGTAACATCAATGTAACACCAATGTAACACGTATATTCTGCAACAAAAAAAGAATATTCTGGTTACACTAACTTTACATATGTAGTTGGTATGGAAACCTAAGTTATAAAATATTTGAGCAAAAAAAGAATACAAATTATAAAATATTAAGCAAAATATAAAACTCATAACATAATACTCTAATTACTTTATATATGTAACATTATTCCATTTTATTAATTTTATATACGTAACCAATTGTTACATCTATGTTACATTGAACTTACATAAAAGTTACATATATGTAATTTAATTGTCTTTGAAATATTTTCTTTTAAATATATGTAACAATGTGTTACAAATATGTTACACTAAGTGTAACTCAGTCAACTGAACCGGTATCGTTTCTTAACCAGTTTTTAAATAGATTTTTAGGTTTTAAGTGACCGGAACCCTAAATTGTATTATATAACAATGTTGTAACAAGGTAAAAAGATGTTCAATTTTTTTGGACTGGTGTAGTGATTATTTAACTGCAATAATTTAATGTAACATCAATGTAACATGTATTTCAAATGAAGGATGTTTAGAAAAACCAAAAACCGTTTAAAACCGATAAACGAACCGTATCCGTAACCGAAAAAGCGAATCGAATTCTGAATTCGGTTCGGTTCCTAACCGCATCCCTTTTAAAGTATTAATACTCACATCATTTGATGGGTCCAATGAAGTGACATGGTTGAATATCAACATTTTATAAAATAATACATAAAAGTACAACTAGTACAATACCACAAAGATGAAAAAACATAGGAAACAAACAATCATTTAATGCTTGTGTGCTATGAAAAAACGGACAATTTATTAACTTTATAGGAAAAGGCTATAGAAAGGACAAACAACATAAAAACTTTGTTCAATAAATCCGTCAAGATGTAACATAAACGTAACTTGAATGTTAGTTTCTATAATATTGGATTATAAGTATGTAATTGTATAAAATATTACTTGAAAAAAAGAACATAAAACCTGCTGGAAATAAAAATCTGGTTGAAATAAAAAAAAAACATAAATATTCAAAATTGAATAGTGTACTATGAAAAAAGGTAAATTATAATACTAACTAAAAAGAAACCAAAATAAAATATAAGAGTGTATAAAAATCAAGTGTCAAATTAGTCCGTCAAGATGTAACATAAACGTGACTTGATAAAAATATAAGTATCTGATTGTAATTTTTTTTATTTAAATATTACGAAATGCAAATATACGAAATCTATTATGAAATTATGCGTTAGTAAAATAGGAATATTACTTAAAAAAAGAATATAAAAAATATAAACTTAAGTTAAATAAATGCAGACCTTAAAATCAGAAAAAAAGGGTTGTAATGTTATAAAATCTGGTGAAAATTAAAAAAAAAACATAACCAAACAATGTGTTAGTTATGACAATAAATGTACACAATATCCAGAAAGACATAACATCAATGTAACAACGACATCACTTATGCACAACCAGCATGTCACACCTCCACCTCTCGTCACCTCGTGTCTGGTCTGACGTCACCGAACCTGTTGCGGAAGCATAGTGGTGATGTCTCCGAGGTGAGGGGTGACTTACTTGAACCGATATCATAAGCACACAGATTTAACTTAAAATAAATACAATACAGGGTTTCGTCATTACAATCAGTATCATAATTTACAACTAAGTTTATTACACAACTAACTTATTTAATTACTAGTGTTTGAAGTGCTGCCTCACCGAGTGTCACTGTCTCCCTGCAAAAAGATTTAAGTTTGAAACGTCAGCACAAAGCTGGTGAGATCGACAGTTCATTTTAAAACAATATGATATGATAAACATGTTCTCAAAAGTTCAGTTCCGGATAACCATGGGACCCGTATCTAGTTCCTTTCGGACGTCTAGTCTGTCTCAAGATATTACCCGTCGGTACATATCTTAGTGCCTCATTATCTTAATGTCTATCATACCATTAAGAAGTTCAGGAAACATATAACAAACATTCACACAAGGGGAGATGCAATCCTCCTAGCGAATGGGGTGTCAACCAATAGTACTATCAATGTTTTCTGTTCGGCCACACATGGGTTCACTAGATACAGTTCAAAAATGAGGACTTTCAGTTCCATGATAGAGTTCAGTCTACAGGCAAAATCCCATGAAATCCCACAAAATCACATGAAATCACACAGATATCATTGATGCATATCATATGTTCAGACAACAGTTTGCAGAGTTTCCCCGATGTTTATAAAAGATTAAAAATAAAAGGGGTTGTACGAAACTCACCTGATGATATAAAGGTAGCAGAGTATCACCAAACTGATAGTACAGAGATGATTCTGCATTTAGTTATATTTAATGAATTATTTATGTTCTAGTTTACTGATTAGATCTTCCTGAACATTCAATGTCAAAGACATTGCTTAGTAAATCATCAACTCGATATTAAATGCTCAATTTAAGGTTATATCATACAATGTATGATAATGTAGGAACCTACATTGCATTAGATTCCTAATTCAAAGTTGATGACACTCTTGATTAATCAGAATAATCTCTGATTAACCAGATAGTTAATGTTGTTGATTATAATGCTAAAACAGTTTCTAGATGATTTAATGGCTTAGGAGTGATTAATCCTTATTATTGATTACCCATATATCATGAAATATCACAATGTAGCATCAGAATAGGTGAAATAACCAGATTTAACATACTAATCTGACTGTTATCACAAACATCAGATAATCATTCCAATGAGTATGTTAATGATTGTGATTAGTTTGAAACACTTAATTTAACCTTTGCATTTCAAAGATTAATCAAACTAATCACCTACATTGTCATAATCAAATGGTTTAAACCATTATAATCATGGGTATGATTTCATGCAAATTGGGCATTACAACGGATCAAAACAAGGATTTAACCGTTAGAACTTCGTGTTCTTCATTTATAATCAATCCTAGCCATCATCTAGGCAATAATCAACAATCCTAACTATCTCATTACGTTCAAAATCAAGATCTAATTAATCAAAATCAAACTAGAAGGTTAAAACGAACCGTTACCTGTTCTGACGAATTTCTGCAGTTAAAACAACGATCAGGGCTTGAAAACACGATCCTTGGTGAGATTTATGACTTCAAATGGCTTAAATTTGAAGTTTGGTAGCTTAAGAATGAGTTTCTCTCGTCTGGAAGTCGACCAAGGTGAAGAAAATACGTTTTTTGAAGTTCCCCATGAAATCTGATCGATTTAAGGCATTTTTGCCGACATAAGGTCTGGGGCGCATCGCCCCAACTGGAGGGCTGGGGTGGGGCGTACCGCCCCACGTCATCTGCGTCACCATTTTGATTTTAAACTTCTTTTCGTGATTCCGGGAGCATACGAACTCCGTTTTACGCACGGTTTTCGCCCACGTTCATCATTTTTCACATACTATCAATCTCCAATAACAAAAGTTACTAAATCCTCGTTGATTTCAAGCACGACCAAATGTGCTCACGTCATAAATGCCGAATCTTTCGTACGCAATCGTTACAGTCTCCTCCTGTTAGAGGAATTTCGTCCCGAAATTTAGTGAAGACTTTCTTGATGACAATCGTTTAGGAAAATAAATGTGGGTACTTTGCTTTCATTTGATCTTCACGTTCCCACGTATATTCGGGTCCACGTTGCGAGTTCCATCGCACTTTAATTATTGGTATACGGCTACGTTTTAGTACTTTCATTTCTCGATTCATTACCTCTACTGGCTTTTCACTGAACTGAAGTTTTTCATCAATATGAATTTCTTCTAGAGGTATGATCAATGATTCATCAATTAAGCACTTTTTCAGATTGGATACATGAAAAACATCGTGGATGTTGCTAAGTTCAAGAGGTAATTCAAGTCTGTAGGCTACTGATCCAATTCGTTCAAGAATTTTAAATGGCCCTACAAATCTTGGCGAAAGTTTACCTCTCTTTCCGAATCTGAAAATGCCTTTCCAAGGTGACACTTTCAACATTACCCGATCACCTACTTGAAATTCGAGTTATCTACGGCGATTATCAGCGTAACTCTTTTGATGATCGCGAGCAGCTTTGATTCGTTCCTGAATAAGGGCGATCTTATCAGTTGTTTCCTGAATGAATTCTGGGCCGATGATTTGATTCTCACCTACTTCTGACCAACAGATAGGTGATCTACATTTGCGTCCATAAAGTGCTTCGAATGGAGCGCATTGAATACTGGTATGGTACTGTTATTGTATGAGAATTCAACAAGTGGAAGATGAATATCCCAGCTACCTCCAAAATCAATCACACAGCTTCTGAGCATGTCTTCAAGAGTTTGATTGGTTCGTTCAGTCTGTCCGTCAGTTTGTGGATGATAAGTTGTGCTCAAATTGATTTGCGTGCCCAGAGCATTCTGAAGAGTTTGCCAAAATCGTGACATAAATCGACTATCCCTCTCAGAAATGATAGAGATCGGTACTCCATGTCGAGATACGATCTCATTAACATAGAGTTTAGCGAGTCGATCCATAGAATAATCTTCTCGGATGGGTAAGAAATGCGCAGATTTCGTAAGGCGATCAACGATAACCCATATAGAGTCATGATTACGTGATGTTCTGGGTAATTTAGTAATGAAATCCATAGAGATATGATCCCATTTCCACATGGGAATCTCAGGTTGTTGCAATAACCCAGAAGGTCGTTGATGTTCAGCCTTAACTTTAAGACATGTTAAACATCGATCCACATATTCAGCTATGTGTTTCTTCATTCCAGGCCACCAGTAAAAGTCCTTAAGATCTTTATACATTTTATCAGCACCTGGATGAATAGAATATCTTGATTTATGCACCTCATCCAAGATAATCGTTCGAGAGTTACCGAATAGGGGAATCCACATTCGGTCTTTGAAATACAATAGTTCATCGTCTTTGGTATCAAGTTTCTTATCTAATCCTCTTAGTCCCTCAGCAGAATAGTTCGTTGCTTGTAAAGCTTGTTTCTGAGCTTCTTTGATTTGAGGAATTAGACTGGTTTGAATAGTCATACCTAACGCTTTCACACGTAAAGGCTTGACTCGTTCCTTGCGACTTAAAGCATCAGCTACAACATTTGCTTTGCCTGGGTGATAACGAATCTCACAGTCGTAATCGTTCAATAGTTCAACCCATCGCCTCTGTCGCATGTTCAACATTTTCTGATCTAGAATGTGTTGGAGGCTTTTGTGATCAGTGTATATAATACACCTAGTTCCGTATAGATAATGTCTCCAAATCTTGAGTGCAAACACTACTGCACCAAGTTCTAGATCATGTGTGGTATAATTCTTCTCATGTACTTTCAGTTGTCGAGAAGCGTAAGCAATTACCTTATCCTTCTGCATTAGAACACACCCAAGACCTTGACGTGAAGCATCACAATACACTGTGAAGTTATCAGTACCTTCCGGTAGTGTCAAGATAGGTGCATTACAGAGTTTATGTTTCAACAGTTGGAACGCCTCCTCCTGTTAAGAACTCCATATAAACGGTTGATTTTTCTGTGTCAATGTAGTCAGTGGCAAGGCTATCTTTAAAAAGTTCTTGATAAACCGGCGATAATAACCTGCCAACCCCAAAAATTGGCGTATTTCAGTCGGGGTCCGTGGTGTCTCCCATTGTTTCACCGCCTGAATCTTACTGGGATCCACTTGAATACCGTTTTGATTTACTACATGACCAAGAAATTGAACTTCTCGTAACCAGAACTCACACTTGGAGAACTTGGCATATAATTTTTCACGTGCCAAAAGTTCTAGAATTAATTTCAAGTGTTGAGCATGTTCTTGTTGATTTCGAGAATAAATAAGAATATCATCAATAAACACAATCACAAATTTATCCAGATAAGGTCTACATACTCGATTCATCAGATCCATGAAAACTGCTGGTGCATTTGTTAAACCAAACGGCATTACTAGAAATTCGTAATGTCCATATCGAGTTCTGAAAGCAGTTTTTGGAATGTCATCATCATGAATACGTAACTGATGATATCCAGATCTTAAATCGATTTTTGAAAAATAAGTAGCACCTTGTAGTTGATCAAACAGATCATCGATACGAGGTAGTGGATAACGGTTCTTGATTGTCAGTTTATTGAGTTCTCTGTAGTCAATACACATCCTGAATGAACCATCCTTCTTTTTCACAAAAAGAATAGGTGCTCCCCAGGGTGAGAAACTAGGTCTGATAAAACCTTTGTCTAATAGTTCTTGCAATTGACCTGAAAGTTCTTGCATTTCGGATGGTGCAAGCCGATAAGGGGCTTTAGCAACAGGTGCTGCACCTGGAATCAAGTCGATTCGAAATTCAACTTGTCTTACTGGGGGTAATCCTGATATGTCCTCAGGAAAAACTTCAGGAAAATCCTTGACTACTAGGATATCTGTGATTTGTTTGGGTGAAGAATTGTGCTCAGTCACATGTGCCAGGAAAGCATAACAGCCCTTCCTTAAGAATTTTTGAGCTCGCATACAAGATATGAGACCAATTTTTCTACCTGCTCGTTCTCCTTGAACTACCAATGTATTACCGTTAGGTAATGGAATACGGATCACCTTGTTTTGACACACAACTTCCGCTTAGTTATCAGAAAGCCAGTCCATACCAACAACAACATCAAAGCTCCCAAGCTCAATAGGAAGTAAATCAATTTTGAAAAGATGATCATTCAAATTCAAGGAACATCCTTGAATAACACTGTTAGTTTTGATCAACTTGCCGTTAGCAAGTTCAATAACATAAGGAGTTTCTAGATCTACCGTAGATAATGAAAGTAATGATGCAAATTCAGGAGAGATAAAACTTTTATCTGCTTCTGTGTAAAACAGAACTGATGCGTATAGATTATTAAGAAGAAACGTACCAGTAACAATATTTGCATCATGTCTCGCCTCGGTCGCACCAATCTGAAAAGCTCTCCCCTAGCTTCAGTTCCCGGATTGGTGTTATTGTGTGGACAGTTTCGTATGAGATGATCAGGACTTCCACATTTGTAACATGACCGGTTGGTTTGAGTGGTTTGTCGTGGTGCTTGATTTTGTGGTTGAGTAGGAAAGTTGCAATATTTAGCATAATGTCCAACTCGGTTACAGTTCAGACAAACAGGACATGATCCCGTGTGATGGAGTGGACACTTATTGCATTTGGGCGCCTGCCCAATATAAACTTTCCTCTCAGGAATAGTAGCACCATAGTTTTTCACAGTTGGCTTGCTCTGGGTGATCTCAGCCGGAGCCTTCGCCTTGGTTTTGCCAAACCACTTTCGTTTGATACCTTTTGACACATTCGAGGTACCGACATCACTACGACTATGAGCCGTCTGAGGTTTCAAAGACAGAGTACCACTCCTTACCGCCTCATTGGTAAGCTTAGTGGTCAAAAGAATCGTATGTTTCAGGGTTGTAGGTTCAGCAGCAGTCACCATTCCCCGGATCTGGGGAATCAAACCCTTAATGTACTTCTCGATTAAAGCTGCTTCCGAAGGAAACATATCGGGAAGTAAACAAGTGAGTTCATGAAAACGATCGGTGTAAGCAAGACAGTCAGCACCGATCATCGAGTGATTCCAGAATTCCTCCTGGAGTTTTTGAATTTCAGTGATGGGACAGTACTCTGATCTAATCAGAGTTTTGAAATCATTCTAGCCCATCGAGTCAACTGTGGCTAAACCCAAAGTCTTGGCCTGGGTATTCCACCAGGTCAAAGCTGAGTCTTTCAAAGAACAGGCAGCATAAGACACCTTATGCTCCTCCAAACACTGACTGATTTTGAGCTTAGTTTCCATCTCCTCGATCCACCTTAACAGACCAGCCGCTCCTTCTTTGCCAGTAAAAGTCGGAGGGTTACAGGAAGCAAAGTACTTGTAAGTACATCCCTGTCGTGGTGGATCAGGAATAATGGTAGTTGTACCGGTAGTGGTATGAGTTTCAACGTGACCACCAGTAGCATTATGCTCAACATGATCGTGTTCCCCACCAGAACCTGCGGTGATATGTGGTTGGTGTTGTGTCAGAACACCACAAGTAGATAGTTGTTCACGCACAATACGAGCTATCATAGCTTCATTTGTTTCAGGTCCGCTTGTACCAGCAGGTGGAACAATGCCTGCTCCAGGGTTCACTGGTGGAGTAGTATTCGTTTCCAAGTTCCCAGGTGGGACCACGTTCGCTTCCGGATTAACATGCGGATTCGGATTTGATTCAACATTCAGAGGTGGAATTTGATTCGGTTCAGGGTTGGTAATATTCTTAGCAGCTTTCTTAGCTGGTCGACCTCTTTTTGGAGCCATTAATCTGCTCACAAGCAGACAAATTCAGGTCAGTTTAAGAATATTAAAGATATAACCCATCACATAATTTCAATCATATTCAGTTACACTGAAAATTTATATTGAAATGTGATTATAAAGAATATAGTATAACTACATGAATTTAGTCCAGACATGTTCGCACTACACACAGATCACACAATTGTTCGTAGTTATACTTAGTCCTGTTATTTCAAAAACATGTTAGAGTCTTACCCAGCTCTTTGCATTGCAACACATGTTTTTAGAAATATGTTCATACAGAACTAGGACATGTTCTCACACAAGTTCTCTAATATGTTCTCAGTTCACACATTAAGTTCTCATACAGACAATAGATATGTTCTCGTACAGTATGGCTCTCGTACTGTACTTTAGTTACAGACATATTTGCATACAGTATTGCTCCAGTACTGTATTTCAGCAAAATATATATTTTAGTTCGATATATTCGCATACAGTATTGCTCCCGTACTGTATTTCAGCGAAATATATATTTTAGTTCAACATGTTCACATTTTAGTTCGTTCGCATACACCATGTTCTCACACAGAAAAATTAATTATAGTTCACACACATAGCTCATTATACAGACAGATATACAAAACACCCATATTATTACAGTACCATAATTTCATACATCACAAGGTTATAATACAAGAACTATCAGAACCGATTCATCCATACTAACTATCGGGAATCTATTTTACAAACAAAATTTCCCTATGCATCACATATTCACAACCTATCCGACTATACAATAACAACCAAAATAAACATCCCTCATCGTTTACCGTATAAAGAACGGTAAGCAGGAAATCATTATAGCTATAGCAACCATCACTATAACTATCATCATCAACCGAGCCTCCAAACTCATGGTGCTCACTAACTGCCTCAAATACACCCATCCCTCACTCCACAACGCTACCTCCTGCCAAAAAGTAACTACCAACGCCTGTCGCCAGGTCCTCTGAAGTCGCTCCTCCATCGTCGCTCTCCAAGCCTGAGTATTAGCACCTAAAACATTCACCTGCTCCATAAGGGTCAGATGAGAAGTGAGAATCTCTAGAACAGTGGTGCGGGTATCCTCCAGAAGAGTATGGTGCTGAGATACATCCTGTCTCAAAGCCTGTAAATCCTGAGAAATCTGCTGTACCTGCGCCCTCAACTCAGCTTGGTGGGAGGATTCTCCCACCTCATGTATAGTCGGTGGCTCATCTCGGGGAGCCATCTGTCGTCTCGGAGGCAATCCTGTAGTTTTGCGGGCTTGACCCCGCATATGCCGCAACCCGTCCCAAGCGGGTACTCTAGGAGGTGTAATACTCTGTCTCTGATCAGCAACTGGTTCAGCCGGAGGTGAGTGAGGAGGACTAGGTATAATAGGAAGAGCTGGTGGTGGTGGCGGCATCGGTACTGGCTCAGGTAGTGGTGGTATGGGAGGCACTGCAGATGCATGTGATGCTAATGACACAGCCTCCGAAGGATCTGAGTCAGATCCGGAACTGGAACTGGGAGTATCATCCAGAATGACATATGGAAACCTCTGATATATATATCTCTCTCCTTGGTCTGCCATCGCTGTATAAACAGAATTCTCAGATCAGTAGCATGAAATAAATATTGAATAAAATATTCAACATAAACATGATATGAGACGTCCTCCTATCTTAACGCAACTATTCGTCATTACTGTTGTTAGTGTTTTGCTTGAATTAAATCAAACTAGAATGCACACGTGTTGTGGGTTTCAGTTATGCTGGCCACTCATAACTGAGATCCGTACCACCTGATTATCCTAACTTAATTCAAAACAAGTTTTGTTCATTTATAATGTTCGGTGCTCTCTGTGTTACTATACGAGCCTATGGTTATAGTCTAGGTTTCTAAGTCAACCTAATTCTCTATAACCTGTGGCTCTGATACCACCCTGTCACACCTCCACCTCTCGTCACCTCGTGTCTGGTCTGACGTCACCGAACCTGTTGCGGAAGCATAGTGGTGATGTCTCCGAGGTGAGGGGTGACTTACTTGAACCGATATCATAAGCACACAGATTTAACTTAAAATAAATACAATACAGGGTTTCGTCATTACAATCAGTATCATAATTTACAACTAAGTTTATTACACAACTAACTTATTTAATTACTAGTGTTTGAAGTGCTGCCTCACCGAGTGTCACTGTCTCCCTGCAAAAAGATTTAAGTTTGAAACGTCAGCACAAAGCTGGTGAGATCGACAGTTCATTTTAAAACAATATGATATGATAAACATGTTCTCAAAAGTTCAGTTCCGGATAACCATGGGACCCGTATCTAGTTCCTTTCGGACGTCTAGTCTGTCTCAAGATATTACCCGTCGGTACATATCTTAGTGCCTCATTATCTTAATGTCTATCATACCATTAAGAAGTTCAGGAAACAGATAACAAACATTCACACAAGGGGAGATGCAATCCTCCCAGCGAATGGGGTGTCAACCAATAGTACTATCAATGTTTTCTGTTCGGCCACACATGGGTTCACTAGATACAGTTCAAAAATGAGGACTTTCAGTTCCATGATAGAGTTCAGTCTACAGGCAAAATCCCATGAAATCCCACAAAATCACATGAAATCACACAGATATCATTGATGCATATCATATGTTCAGACAACAGTTTGCAGAGTTTCCCCGATGTTTATAAAAGATTAAAAATAAAAGGGGTTGTACGAAACTCACCTGATGATATAAAGGAAGCAGAGTATCACCAAACTGATAGTACAGAGATGATTCTGCATTTAGTTATATTTAATGAATTATTTATGTTCTAGTTTACTGATTAGATCTTCCTGAACATTCAATGTCAAAGACATTGCTTAGTAAATCATCAACTCGATATTAAATGCTCAATTTAAGGTTATATCATACAATGTATGATAATGTAGGAACCTACATTGCATTAGATTCCTAATTCAAATTTGATGACACTCTTGATTAATCAGAATAATCTCTGATTAACCAGATAGTTAATGTTGTTGATTATAATGCTAAAACAGTTTCTAGATGATTTAATGGCTTAGGAGTGATTAATCCTTATTATTGATTACCCATATATCATGAAATATCACAATGTAGCATCAGAATAGATGAAATAACCAGATTTAACATACTAATCTGACTGTTATCACAAACATCAGATAAGCATTCCAATGAGTATGTTAATGATTGTGATTAGTTTGAAACACTTAGATTTAACCTTTGCATTTCAAAGATTAATCAAACTAATCACCTACATTGTCATAATCAAATGGTTTAAACCATTATAATCATGGGTATGATTTCATGCAAATTGGGCATTACAACGGATCAAAACAAGGATTTAACCGTAAGAACTTCGTGTTCTTCATTTATAATCAATCCTAGCCATCATCCAGGCAATAATCAACAATCATAACTATCTCATTACGTTCAAAATCAAGATCTAATCAATCAAAATCAAACTAGAAGGTTAAAACGAACCGTTACCTGTTCTGACGAATTTCTGCGGTTAAAACAACGATCAGGGCTTGAAAACACGATCCTTGGTGAGATTTATGACTTCAAATGGCTTAAATTTGAAGTTTGGTAGCTTAAGAATGAGTTTCTCTCGTCTGGAAGTCGACCAAGGTGAAGAAAATACGTTTTTTGAAGTTCCCCATGAAATCTGATCGATTTAAGGCATTTTTGCCGACATAAGGTCTGGGGCGCATCGCCCCAACTGGAGGGCTGGGGTGGGGCGTACCGCCCCACGTCATTTGCGTCACCATTTTGATTTTAAACTTCTTTTCGCGATTCCGGGAGCATACGAACTCCGTTTTGCGCACGGTTTTCGCCCACGTTCATCATTTTTCACATACTATCAATCTCCAATAACAAAAGTTACTAAATCCTCATTGATTTCAAGCACGACCGAATGTGCTCACGTCATAAATGCCGAATCTTTCGTACGCAATCGTTACACAGCATCCTATAAAACATTTTATTCATTTAAAAATTTTGATGGGAAAATAAAAGGGGGGAAGTATTTAAAAATTAAATCTTTTATTTTTTATTTGAATTTGAAGAGAGAGATTGTGGTTAATTAATAAAATATTGTATGGTGGTACATGTGAATAAAAAGACTAAATTGCCCTTCTATTATATTGGATTATTAAAATGAAACGGTGATATGGCTAAATGTGGACCAAGTAAATGGATTCCAAAGTTTCTTTAACTCATGGTGGTTTCCAAAATATACATAGCCTATATATATATATATGTATGTATAAATTGTTTTTTATAATTTACGATATCCGAGTATTTGCAACTCCACAATCGACTGACCTGGAAACAAATAACGAATTCTTCAACCATGATTCAACATATGAGTAACAAGAACATGTATGCATGAAAGATCTAATCAACAACAATTTTGGGTCAATTGATTACCCTTTCTAACACAAACTTAAAACCCAAAAAATCCCATCAAAATTTACCATATTCCTAAGTCAATTGATGCAAGAGGAATCATTTTAGGTGATTGCATTCCAGATCATACTAAGAATTGGTGAAGATTTTGCTCAAATCAGGTTACTTTGGGTTTTCGTCTCTTCCCCATTTTGTTCGTTGACCTCCTAAAAAATGAGATTGTTTAGTGATTTTAACTATTTTGACCACAATCACCACTTAAATCCCTCTTATTTAACTTTCAAGTAATGACACATATAGTCCCTCCTAACTTCTCAAACTATTAACTAGATTCATTTATTAGTTAGTTATTTAATTAGGTTAACCCATTAACTTATAACAAATATAAATAACATTTAACTTATAAACACATCCCGATCGTTTAAATTTTATCTAGTCTCGAAATGGGTCGTTACATGTACAGAGAAGACAAATGACGACACATATACGGAGAATGGAGATTCTAATGATGGAGGGGAAGAGAAGTAGAGGTAGATTCGGTTTGAATTGGGATGAACATATCCGACATAATTTGTTAGATTTACATTTCTACGAGGACATGATCAGTGATGTATTTAAAAAAGTCTAATAAAGATTAGAGTTTTTTAGTTTTTTAAATATTTTTAGAGTTCATAAGGTTAAATGTTAGAGATTTCTAGTTTTAATTATTTCCTTAGATTATGTAATACCTTAATTTAAACGTAACTAAATTTGATATGATTTGATATATATTCTATTTGCTACATACAATACATTGTTTACTTTTATGTTTACAATTTTGCTTGTTTGTTTACGTTTGTGTAAAAAAGTTTGTTGGATCTAGAAAAGTCAAGGCCAACGGTTAATTTGGATAGATGGAATGTAAACAAGAAGTATTATGTGTTGATTAGGAAGCAACGAGTCACCGTACGAGCCACTGAAGACTCAAGATTAAAAAGACATTCGATAACAAAAAGACCCGAAGACAAAAAAATGATATAGCTTAATTTAATATTTATTATTATTTTATTGTATTTGCTGTTTTAGGGTTCAGTCATGTGACACTATAAATAGAGATATTCTCTATTTTGCTTCAATGATGAACTCCATGGATTTTTTTTATCCATAGAGTTTGAGCATATGAAGGGTAAGTCATGCAATATTGTTGAATGTTGAGCTATTATTGTTATATATCATTTCTTGTTCTTCAATTCACATTGCATCTCAAATTCCTGTATATGTGTTCTTCATCATCTTCAAGACTATTTCTATTCATCAACTGCTTAATTTTCACAAATCAGGTAGATCTTATTTTGCAACCGTTTTTAAAAAGTAAAATTATATATGTGTGTATAAGATAAATCATAATATATAATAAATAAATAAAAGTATGATGATAAAAGAATTTCTTTTATTTCATTAGGATAAGAGTTTCATTTGCCTTCGTCTCACTCTCATACCTAGTCATTAGTAAAACTTTATTAATTATGTTTGTTTGTTTAGTTTGAGTATTGTTTTGTTGTAGTTTTTGGTGAATTTTTTTAACGTATTACATAATTATGTATTATTACATGATTACATACTTATTAAGTGATTATTATATTATGTGGCTTTACGTGACTACGTATGAATGTCTATATTCTCTGCATGTTATACATAGCGCATTTTGGTAAATTCTTATGATCTTATCATTTGCATTGAAATTACACTACATACATTAACCTCCCCTATATATTACCTAGGATTTATTATAGCTTGTCATTATCTAACATGTCTGTCATTTTCCTCTCCACCCTACTATCATTTTTTTTATTTTTTTTTTTTGAACAGCACCCTACTATCATTTAATCTTCGATGATTGTTGGCTATCTTCCCTATTTTACTCTTGTGTAATAACTTTCTTTTTTGTTTTCTTGTGTCTCATCTTAAATTGGATACATAATATAAAATAAATGCATTTTAGGTTTTATTTATTTTTAAGAGTAATTTACGGTTTTAGCCCCTGTGTTTTAAGTATTTTAACTATTTCAGCCCAAAATAGAATCTTCTATCAATTCAGGCTCTGTGGTTTAGACAACTATCGGTTTTGGTCCCTCAAGCTTAAATATTAAAACGATTTTGGCCCAAAATATAACTATAGTTGGGGCCAAAAACGTTAGTTGTCTAGTCTAAACCACAGGGGCTGAATTGATAAAGGATTTTATTTTGGACCGAAATAGTTAATACACTTAAACCACAGAGACCAAAACCGTAATTTACTTTATTTTTAATATTAGCATGTCGCTATAGTTATAGCTCTTGTAATCATAGTTATATAAACATGTTTTTTAGATTATGTGGTCATCACACCCCTATCACTTCACGTAGGTGTTACACATGTTTAACCATCACATTTTTCTCACTCCATCATTTCCTTCTTTTTCCCTTTCTTTTTCTTCTCACGTCGTGACCATGATCATGTAAGAGGCACCCCCACTTGGTCACGTCCCAAGGTGGTGTAATGGTGGTGATAGGCATGAGGACGTGACGGAAGGTGGTTAAATCCCTCTTCACGTCCCATGACACGTAGCCTTGAAAAGCAGGAAATAAGTCGAAGAACCTTTTTATCAATGTTTTGAAAACCGGTGGGTGAACCGGTCCGGTTCGGGGGTTCTAGGCCGTTTTTGGTGAATCGGCTAGTCGAACCGGTGAACCAGGCCGGGAAACCGGTGGTCGAACCGATTTTTTCTATTTTTTTGATCTTTTATATATATATATATATATATATATATATATATATAATGTTTATAAAAGCATCCGGTTCTTAAATCCGATCCGACAATTTGACTGGTTGAACCTCGAACCGGTAAAGAGACCAGTTTAAAGTCTGATCTGAAAACATTGATTTTTATTAACAAACTTGTAGGCACTGCAGTTGCTATTTGCCAACTCATATCCCGCGGGTTTGATAAGGATGGCGAGTCCGTGACAGTAAGGTTAATGGGTCCCAACTTCCAATGAAAAGATGGTCCGCTCCACGTCATCATCAGAGTTGGCCCAACTTACCCCGAACCTTTATTAGTTTATTATACAGTGATGGTGGCTCCACCTACAGCAAATAACTACATCAACACGTGTCCATTGATTACGACTGGACTTCTTGATACGAACAGATTCTTAGATTATTCTTTTTTAATTTTAATTTTAAATTATTGATTGTTTAATCCGATGTTTTGATTTGTTTCGGTTGAATTCAGCTCCTTCTGTTCTGGGATTTTATGTTTGATGTTTTTATACCTTTCTTATCATGATGCATAACTATTTATTGAAAAAACAACCGGTTATTCTCACACTTTTTTTTTTTTTTTTTTAATTTTAACACACAGTTAATATTATACGTTTTTTATAGGTTTATATTCAAGGGCAGATGTATTAATAGGGCACCGATGTCCTGGACAGCGTCAATTTTTCAGCGTATATGAAGATTTTTAACGATGTTTTCAAGTGACAATATAAGTTTTTGGACTAGTGACATTACAGGTTGCGATGACTAGTGGTGTTGAAATTTTTTTTTTTAATGAATGATGTGAAGACAAAATTGCGTAAGAAAAAGAGAGATGAATATCTAAACGATTATTTCATTTCTTATGTTGAAAAATAATTATTCCAACAAGTTTCAGTGGAATATGTAATGTAACATTTTCAAAAGATGAAAAGTCGTAAGGAAAAAATCTAAGTATTTTTTTTAATTTGTAAATTTTATCGAATTTATACTATGTGTTTTTTTAATTTATATTCGATCATGATTTTTATTCGATAGTTTTTTATTATATGATGAGCATTACCCGACCTAAATGGTAAAACTGACCCGGAAAATTTAAGTCCGGCACAATGAAACTAGAACATAAAAATACAGTGACACCACTTGGAAATAAATCTTGGATCTGCCACTGCTAGACGTACAACTCCCTCTGACATTCAATGATTCGAAATGATTGGCCTCGTATAGGACCTATAAGAAGGCGTATAAACATATACGAGACGTACACGATGTCGATCATTATAATTGAGAAATTATGACAAATTATAATTAACCCATTATGCGTCTCATATGGGCCTATAAGAGACTTATAGATGACGTGAAGTTTAAGAATTAAACGGGAGAATATTATAACTTTTATTAACTATATATTATAGAATAGTTGATTGCCTAACTTAGCATCAAATGGATATAGACTGTGTGCGTTGAACTTAAAAATCGGTGGCATGTGAGGCAGGTGAACTGGTGAAGTTTCCCCGGTATCTGTTGATCATTTATACATCAAGGCAGATGGTACTTTCTACTTAAACTGCTATTTTAAGTTTTATATTAAATTACATATATAAACTTTTTAATATTTAACACGTCATCTAGTTTTTCCTTTTATATTAAATAAAACACATAAATTACATATAACTTTTTAAAACATTATATTTAAACAATTAACATAAATTTTGCTAGAAAATCAAAATTAAAATTATAAATAGCGTATTTTTCTCTAATTTCTTGTTTCACTCTTTCAAATAATTATTGGCTCCACATCTTTAAATGGTCGATGTTAGCTTAAAGATTTCCCATATATCTCGTTTCCTTTTTTCTTTCTCTGTTTTTTTTTTTTTTAATTTTGTTTATTATTTTTTTTTTTTGATTTTGGATTGTGTTTTAGTAACAACTTTGGACTTAGTTGTGCTTTGGAACCAAAATTCGGTTCGTGAGGAGGTTATTGGACGTAAAAAAGTTTGTGGAAACTTGGCTAGAATTGTAACATATGGATAGAGAATTAAAGATTTAAAATTTTAAACATAACATGATAGAAGAAAGAGAAGCATGAATTTGTATATTTATTATTATTTTTTTGAACAAGACTCTTCACTACTTTGTATAGTGTTTTTTAAAAAATCCAGTTTTTTAAACGTCATTGGACAACTAGTGTCAACCGAGCTTAAGTATTATGATAGGAATAATGCACAATCAAAGATGTGTAAAATTTCATCTTGTTATTATGTCTTGACGCTGAATTATAACGAAAGTTGGCGTATGCATTTTGCAAACTTCTGGTTTTGAGCAGCACTTCCCCTAACATTCTTCACCGACTCTCAAATCTTCTCAATGGTTCCTTCAATTACCATCAAGGCATCAACACATCTTGATAATAAGATTTATGTGTAAAACAACACACATGAGCAAAATATGCATTACAAACCAACGCGTTATTCTATTTAACATGTTTACAAGTTATTTTTTTAATTTACATATAATATCATTTATTACATATATACATAAGTAAAAAAATCAATTACATATTTTTCTCTTTTTAAAAGATATTTTCCCTTCCACATAAACTAGTCAATTGCATATTTTCCCCTTTCAAGAGAAAATATGTAATTGATTTTAAGGATTTGATAAATATGTAATAAAGGTTCTCACTAGAGGATATATGTAATTAATTCTTCTAAAAAGTACACTATGGTTTCATGTACAAAATAATTATATTGAAGTTCAAACTTCATAGCATTAAGGTAAATGTAAAACTACGTATAATTTTGAAACCCACTAATTAGATCGCTCATTTGCAACCGAACTAATTGGCTCATTTACAACCGAGCCAAAAAGATTGAGCTTGAATAAGTTTCAAGGGTCCAATTATTTGGACAACCCTAATCTATGATGTGCTATTGTAATGTTTTTTAAAATAAAATTTGACCTTGTATTTCTCTTGTTTCGACAACCTTTATTGTTGTGGTAACCTTGACTGAAATCATGCAAAAATTCCATTCCAACATTTGAAGGTACGCCACTTATTCATATAGGTGTAAACGAATCAACCCGGCTCATTAAATACTTGGGATTATATCGATAAAAAGCTCGAATGAGTCGGGCCTAAACGAGCCCAATCCCAAAAACATGGCTCGTTTAGTTATTGAGCCCGAACCTTACATATCGTCTAAACGAACTTTTTGTTGATATAATTTTTATTTATTATATTAAGTGTATATTTATAAAATTAATTATTTTTATATATAAACTTATGATAGATATATTTAAATAATATATTTTATGTTAAAATAAATAAATTGTATAATTAAAATATAAACGAGCCTAGGTCGAGCTTAAAATTTTTTTAACGAGCCAAGCTCGGGCCTTAAAAATAATTTTTTTTAGCTAGCTGAGCTCGAGCTTGGAATCGACTCTCGTTTACACCCCTACTAGTTTATAATTAGCTATTGTAATGTTTCAAAAATTTTACCCTATGCTTGACCTGTTTTAATAGCTTTTATTGATGTAGTTATTTTGACATAAGTGACTATAATACATATTGTTTTGAGCAAATATATTTGCCTCTGTGATATTTTAAAAATTATTGTTTAATACTCTTGATGAACATGCTATTTTTTCTTTACTTTTGTGTGTTTATGTTGTGTTAATTATTGTGTTGTTAGCTTTTAACTTCAAATAGTTTTAATTATGACCAAAGGGCTTATAGCCTAATGGTACCCCCTTGACGTCCCGAATGAGAGGTCTTGGGTTCGAGTTTCGGCTGTATAAAAAAAATTGTTCTAGGTTGAGCTATGAGGTTTTTGCAGTGTGAGTTTCCTCCTAAAAGTTGGTGTCAATATACGCATTTAAACAGTGATACTTGGCGTTAGCTCTTAAAAAAATAGTTTTAATTATGGTCAACTTATTGTTTTTTATGACCTAGATTGGCTAATCCAATGATCTTTCGTCACAAATGGATAAATTTGTGTTTTTTTTTTAATAGAGAGAGAAAAACAAAAGAAAATAACAGAAAACCAACCTTTCATTTAATGAGAAATTCATCAATTTTACGTGCATTGTTTATTTTTGCCAATTAACCGTCATAAAATCTCTGCTGCAACATGCAGCAATGACTTATAGTTTACACTTTGTTTCAATTTATTTATTAAAGACTTAAAGTTGACTTTTTTGAAATATCTTTTAAAATTGACTACTTTTATATATAATTTTTTATTTATTATTTATATATATTCTTTCAAATTTAAATAATGTAATAAACTAATAAAATACTTTCACATATTGAAACAGTAATTATGTATACATACAAAACAGAAAATGACTCTAACATGAGTATTAAACATTTTATATATTTTACAATCATTACCCATAAGAAGATAAATGAGTAGATTTGAGTACAAAATTATTAAGATTGAAATGGATAAATTTATGACATATAATTGGTTGATAAATGCGAGTCAAGATGAGTAACTTAAAAACTATGTGGATATTATGGATTTAAACAAGTAAAAATGATCAATATATATGATGAGATAAATCATTAAAAATTATTTAAATGCACTATTTGTTTCATTCTTATTTGAACTTAAGCAAAATTGATGTTTTAAAAATCGATTATTTTAAACCCAAAATGATGTTCCTTAAAATTCATCATGATTCGCAACCATTCTGACATGTTACTCAACCTAACCGAACCCGTTCATTCTGGCAAGCATACCTATTTTACATAAACGTTATGCAACAAAAACTTATAACTCTTATAGTCATAGTTTGTCTTTCTTCTATCAATGAGGTCGAATATCAAATCCCGCAAGATATAAATATTGGTTCATAATAGTAGAGTAAACTTCTCTTTTGCTCCCCGTGGTTTGACAATATTAACCATTTTGCTCCAAAACTTTCAAAATGATCATTATGCTCCATGTGATTTGACATTTTAATCATTTTACTCCCTGTGGTTTGACAATTATAACTCTTTTGCTCCCTATGGTTTCGAAAAAAACGGAGTATAATGGAGACGTATTGGAAAAGTTTGGAGCAAAATGATTAAAATGTCAAACCACATGGAGCATAATGATCATTTTGAAAGTTTTGGAGCAAAATAGTTAATATTGTCAAACCACAGGAAGCAAAAGAGAAGTTTACTCATAATAGTATTAAATAATAGTATTAAATTTGAAGTTATTTCAAAACTTATATTCATTTAACTCCTTTAATTATGCTATAATATAAGAGTAGATAAGAAGAATATATGTAAATGTATGAGTTTCTAAGCAAGTGTCTAATAAAATAGTATATAAAAGATATATATATATATATATATATATATATATATATATATATATATATAGGAGTAGGTTCACACACAAATAGGGGTGTAAACGAACCAAGGCAGCTCGTGAAATGCTCGAGATCGGATCGGATCTGTAAAAAGCTCGAACGAGCCGAGCCTTGATGAGCCCGAGCTCGAGCCCAAAAGTGTGGCTCGTTTAGTTATCGAGCCCGAGCTCGAGCTTTACTTAACGAGCTCGAGCCGGCTCGCGAGCCTTAACGAGCTTTTTTTTATATAATTTTTATTTATTATATTAAGTGTTTATTTATAAAATTAATTATTTTTATATATAAAATTATGATAAATATATTTAAATTAAATATTTTATGTTAAATTTATAAAATATAGTTATAAATATAATTAAATTGGTAATTAAAGTAAATAAATTAAATAAATAAAATCTAAACGAGCCGAGCCGAGCCGAGCTCGAGCCTAAAAATTCTTTAACGAGCCGAGCTCGAGCTCGAGCCTTAATTTTTCTAAACGAGCCGAGCTCGAGCCTTAACGAGCTCGGGATCGGCTCGGCTTGTTTACACCCCTACATACAAATAGAAGATTTTGTAAAAATTGTAGGAATCAATAATGTGTTGACATGTGGCATTGTTAGTATTTAATAGAAAAGGGTAATATAGGTAATTGCATTTGAAATGATTTTTAAACTTGCATTAAAATAGGAAATTTGTTAATCAGTATACTCATTGAACATATTCCATAATTAAAATTATTTTACGTATAGTCTCAAAACCAATTGAATTCGTAATCAGTAAAATACCGAAAAAAATTGCAGGTTTTGAGTTTACGGTTGTGTTTTTCGTAATAGCACATAATACAATCTAACATTTAACATAGCACATATGAGGACAACATACTACAGCTAACATAATAGCACATAATGGCACTCCACCATTACAATCTAACATTTAACATACCAGCACATACTAACACAATTTCAATATTACATCTAACATAATAGCACATATCTGGACAATATGATAGGTTATTAACATAACATCATAATACAGATAACATAATAACACATAATATCACAACACCATTACAATCTAACATTTAACATATCAACACAAACTAACACCATCACAATATTACAGCTAACATAATAGCATATCAGAACAATATGATTAAATGTTAATAGCACATCCCGATTACAAAATCAAAACGTAATTTGTTACATTCCGATTGAATCTTTAATTTTAGAAACGGAATCCCACTTTATTCGTTAAACTGTGATATCAACAAAATAAAAAAGAAAAAAAAATCCCTAATTTGCCTTTTTGATAGCCGCAAATCCATTTTAATTAATTTTTTAACCAATCTTTAATCACAACCCATGATCTTAGCACATCGATTGCCCATATTGTTTCTCACACTTTTTACAAAAGTAACACTTTGTACAATAACCTTATTATATATATATATATCATATCATATCTTGTTGAATTCTACAATTTTTCACAGCTCTTCTCTTATTAAATTCCAATTATTTTACATAATTAAATTACATAACTAAATATAAAAAATATAAATCTTCTTATTATGAAAATGTACTAAATTTAATAAATTATATAAAAGATTTTAAGTAAATTTTTTCTTAAAACAAATTTATAATTATTGAATATTTACTATTTGTTATCCTAATTTTCAAATATGTATTATTTATTATTTGACTAACAAGTAACAGTATTCAAACATGCAGATACTCTAAAGTCTTGTTTATAGCACTTCCGATTTAATCAACCCATGGATAAATTTTTAACCATATCACTATATATAAATTTAGGAAATACAATTATTACAATTGAACAGTAATACTAATTTTCTATTCTATCATTTTGTTGTTTTATGGCAAAAAACTGCGGCAAAAGATTAGTTTAAACCGCAACAAATAATGGATCGTATATAATTAAAGGTCCAAAATTAAATATGAAAAATGTATTTAAAATATGAAAATGAATGTATTATCTATTTATCTTAGCCTAGAAAATAAAAATACGTGTGACATGTGATATTGCATATGGCTGGCATCGGGTTACATAACATCATACATGAGCTGGATCCACGCTACCCACTTTCTAATCAGCAAGAATATTAAAATACAAAACTAAAATATAAAATAATTAAAACAAAAAACCTTCAGAGATTGAAGCATAAATCTCACAAAAAACTATAATTTCTTCCCTTTCTCCTCTCTCAAAAAATCTAAACCTTCCAAAAAAAAAAAAAATCTACCTTCTGTTTGTCTCTACTTTGTTAATTTTCTTGATTTGGGTTTTCATCTTTTTTTTTTCTTCCAAAATTGTTGAACAATTTGGGTTTGATTCATAAAAATGGTTTCTTTGCGGATGTGATTCGGTGTTTATTTTGGGAAATATTAAGAATCAGATCATGTCCAGTTCAGGCGGTGGTTCATGGAAATCCTCCGCTGCCGGCGCTGGAGGTTGTGGTGGCGACGGCGGTGTTCCTGATCAGTTTCCGGCTGGCCTGCGGGTGCTTGTTGTTGATGACGACCCAACTTGTCTCATGATCTTAGAGAAGATGCTTAGACACTGCAACTATGAAGGTACATGCAAACACACACTAAATACACTCCTACTGTGTGAAAAAGATAAAAGTTATTTTTGTTTTCTTATGGTGATTTATGCCTTCAATTGCTAAATCTGTGTGACTTTTTTTATCCCTAAATTTTTCACCAAAGTTTTCATATTATATATTTCATCATGTTACATTAACTTTTTTTTTATACTATTCTATCCATAAAATTCTAAATCCATATGCAGATTATTCATATGTGGTGTAAAACTAAAATTAACAAAACCCAGTTAGATTTAGGGTTCATAATCATGATAAAGCTTTCAAATTTAAAAAAAAATAAATAAATAAGAAAAATCACAAAGCTTGAGCTATATTTAACTTTAAGATTCTACATGTTACGATAGGCCAAATCTTTGATGATTTTCAAGTTAATCTATGTGGTAATCTCTTCATGTTAATTTAGTTTTAATTTGTTGTAGTTATGGTGTTTTGATGAGACATAAAAGCTATGAAGTTCTTTCATTTTGACTTTTTTGTTCAAAATGTTGCAGTGACTAAATGTAACAGAGCTGAGGTTGCTTTAGCATTTCTAAGGGAAAATAAATATGGATTTGATGTTGTTATTAGTGATGTTCATATGCCTGATATGGATGGATTCAAACTACTTGAGCACATTGGGCTTGAAATGGATCTCCCTGTGATCAGTAAGTCAAATACTCTAATTTTGACTTTCAAAATTTTCAATTTTATTTTGATTTTGATTCCCTGTTGCATATGGTTTTGAGTTTCTTGATCCATGTCTCTTTTGTACTGATTCAATTGTCAATGAAATTTGGGTACTTTTGGTTTTTATGTTAGCTAGATCAAAGATTCTGTGATTTAACTGACTTGCCCTTGTTACAGTGATGTCTGCTGATGACAGCAAGAGCGTAGTCATGAAGGGCGTTACTCACGGAGCGTGTGATTATCTAATAAAACCCGTTCGTATTGAAGCGTTACGTAACATATGGCAACACGTGGTTCGAAAACGGAAGCACGAGTGGAAAGATATTGAGCCGGCTGCTGATGAGCACAAACCACCTGAAGAACCCGACTACTCGTCTTCTGCAAACGAAGGGCATAATTGGAAAAACACAAAAAGGCGGAAAGACGAGGAAGATGAAGCAGAAGAAAGAGATGATTCTTCTTCTTTAAAGAAGCCTCGAGTTGTTTGGTCCATTGAGCTTCATCAACAGTTTGTAGCAGCAGTTAATCAGCTCGGAATCGACAGTATGAAAATTGATAACTATTCTCCTGTTTTCAACTGTTATGCTGTTCATGTGAAATTACTAATTTGCCTTGATGTTTTCGGATTTGTATGAATACAGAGGCGGTCCCGAAGAAAATTTTGGAGCTGATGAGTGTTCCTGGTTTAACTAGAGAAAACGTTGCCAGCCACCTTCAAGTAAAACTTCTTTTCGGGTTTAAACTTTCGATTGATGTGCTAAGGGGGGCTAATGATTTCTTAAAACGTAACGAAAAACACTTAATTTTTTCAATTTTGACTTTTTGTTCGTTGTTGACATTTTATGTGATGCATTGAAGACGTTTCTTCCTCACAACTGCAAGAATTTGGTGCAGAAATACCGTCTTTATCTTAGAAGACTCAGTGGGTCTCCTCATCCAGGCGGGATGAACATGGGTTTTATGGGTGGACCAGATGCCGGATACGGATCACTGAACGGGATTGACCTTCAAGCTCTAGCTGCCAGTGGTCAACTCCCTGCACAAAGTCTTGCAACTCTCCAAGCTGTGGCTCTTGGCAGGTCAAATAACACCAAGTCTGCTATTTCGGTGCCGGTTATTGATCAGAGAAACATTTTTAGCTTTGAAAACCCAAAGCCTAGATACACTGAAGTCCAAAGTCAACATTTGAATTGTACTAGTAACACTAATAGCAAGCAAATAAATTTACTTCCCGGGATCCCTACAAACATGGAACCGAAGCAATTTGTGAGTTTGCATCAGTCGGGGCAGCATTCTTTTGGGAGCATGAACAATCAGGTTCTAATTCCGTTGGGTAGTCAAAGTCAAAGCCAGGTTCAGTCGAATGCAAATGGACATTTTGGCTCAAGACAGCCTGTTTTGTCCAACGATATGTTTACACGCGGTGAAGGTGTTGACATGGCAAGATCAGCGTACAAGCCTGTGGTGTCGGTATCACAAGCCTCGTCTCTTGTGGATTTCTCTATGAATAACAAAACAGATTCTTCCAGTTCCAGAAGTAGTTACCCTCCTAGGGGTAGTTTAGGAATTCCAAATGTTCGGGGGACGTCATTGCCCCTCCAAGGAGAAGGGAACTTAGACACCAATGTTTCAGGAAGAGGGATTGCTCCAAGTTATGATGTTTTCAATGATTTGAACCAAAACCGCAATTGGGGTTTACAAGATGTCGGTTTGACCTTTGACCACTCTCCGCATTCAATCCATGTAGTACCAAATGCCTCGTCACCGTTGTTACCCCAACACAATCGCTCGTTGGGATGCGAAGTGGGAGGGCATGACCATAATTTAACTAATGGTAAGGTGATTTTCCGCCCAGGTGTTGAAACTAGAACTCACCATAACGGGTCGAGCGTTGGTCATCAACTTAACACTTATGTCAAGACTGAAAGCCACAATGATGGAAGCTTTCATAACAACACATTATATTCTGAACCATATGATCAAGATGATCTCCTAGCTGCAATTCTAAAACAAGTACGTTCTGATGCTTTGAAAATTGACTAAAATGCCTTTGAACAATGTACAGTGGGACCTAGCACCATTTATGGGGGTCGACCACCCTCATGAACTTTTTTTAAATGTTCTATATACAATCTGATCTTAACCGACCCCCATGAAATTTTGAATCCCGAAGAGATTGGATCTTTGACCTACAGGGATTGAATCCTGGACCTAAAGGCAAATGACTCTATTGGTTTTGTGATTTAGCTTAGTTTTATCATTTTTTATGACCCGACCTGATTTGAACCGGTTCAAAAAATGAAATATTTAGCAGCATACAATCACCCGAATAAATTTCCGACCCCAATTAAAAATTTCTGGGTTTGTCACTGAATTGTTGATTTTGTTATGTAGCAGCAGAAACAAGGTGTTGGACAGCCTGAAAATGAGTTTGGATTTGATGGGTATGCATTGGATGATTTACCGGTGTAAGTAGGACATGTACATAGCTTGACTTCCAGCCAAAAAAAAAAAAACCTAAGGTTTTTTGAATTTCGGTAGCATTTTATATTGATGCTGTGAATATGGTGGTTGCTGCAATATAATAATGATGGTGTTATTGATCGGACACGCGATATGCAAAGGCATATCGCGTGTGTTGAAATTTTTGACTGCTTTAGGTAGCATACAAACATTCGTAGAAAGGAAGAAGCTAGTATGATTTCTAGGATTATGAATTTGGTTCTTCTGCAAAAAAACTGAAGATCTGCTGTAATTTTATTTATCCAGTTTTGGAATAATACGGAGTTTGTGCTTGTTTTTAACCATAAATCTTGTTAATAGCTTGACAATGAAGCCTTTTTGTCTAGCATTGTTTGATGAACATAATTTATGTTCTATACGCTTTCATCGATCATTATCTTAAAACTATAAAATTCTCATCAAATGGGAAAAAATAATAATGATAATAATAATAATAAAACATTTACATGCTCGTGATTAAAGTGGAATGAAAAGAACTCTATTTTATTCTAAGAAAGTTACTTTCATTTCATGTATATATAAAGACGTATCATTTGTTAACCCATATTATGTTAATCGTTCAATCTTCATCCAATAATTTAAAAATATCAAAAAAAAAAAAAAAAAGGTTTGCCTCATAATGTTTTGGAATACATAATTTTTTTCTATTGTTATTTTTTTTATAATAATTATATCACTAAACTCATCGTATCTTATAGTTCGAGTATAATCTCGTTAATTTTTTTAGATATTCGCAACTACATTAAAGTAACAAACACTTTCACTGGTGTAGTAATTTTCAAGTATGTACATATAGGTATTACACTGAATTAAATAAAACAAACATACTATAATTATTCAATAGAAACACTGATGTAAATGATAAATTACAGATACAAAAGAAAATAAATAGAACCAAAAATTACATTGATAAGAAACACTTCTTAACATTGATATAAATGGAGAAAAAAAGTACTTGGATAAGAAACACTTCTTAACATATAATTTCACTTCTGAACATATAATTTCAAGTGGTAAGAAACATTCTCATTGGTATAATAAATTTCAAGTATGTAAGTATAAAAAGTACATTAAATTAAATAAAACAAAAATACTATAATTATTCAACAGAAACTCTTACATAAATGTTAAACTACAATAAAAGAAATAGACTAAAATCAAAAACTACATTGATATAACATACATGATACATGTTACTTT
Organism: Mikania micrantha; assembly: GCA_009363875.1. Taxonomy (NCBI): domain Eukaryota; kingdom Viridiplantae; phylum Streptophyta; class Magnoliopsida; order Asterales; family Asteraceae; genus Mikania; species Mikania micrantha. Next base: position 73,883,157 of record CM018695.1, on the reverse strand, counting down.
GTTGCAAAAGAAAAATAATGATTATTCTACAAAAACACTACACAAATGTTAAACTACAATAAACGAAATAGACTGAAATAAAAAAATACATTGATATAACAGACATGTTACATTGTAATATAGACGTAATAAAAATGTTATATTGCAAATAAAAAAAAAATTACATTACTTTGAATTACGTAGATGATTTTTTAAAATCATACGTATAAAAATAAAAATAATTTGATGTTTGTAGTTGGAAGATATTATCTAGAATAAAATAAAAAATCAAAAGTGTGAACTCAACCACTTTTGAACATATCGAAAGTTTGAACATATATACAATCGTCACCATCTTCTGCCATGGCTAAATGGCTTCATTAGGCCTGCTCCTTGATTACTTTTTTAAAGTCATCATCAGTCCAAAATTTTGGAATATTACCAATAAAAAATCCGTATATTTTGATTCAGAGAGCAACATCTTAAGGTTCTATCTTGAAAAAAAATAAAAAAATTAAGTACGTGATCCAGAAAATGTGAAAATCATTGAAATCCTCAAATTTCAAAACCATCAAACCCTCTATCGACCAGATTCTTCTCTATGTGTTTGAGGGGAGTCTTCATTTCTGTTTTCTCCACCAGTAGATTGCCACTCGCTTCACTTTCGTGAACTGATCTTGGAGGTGAAGGTGATGTCTGAATTTGGTGATGATGATTTTGATAAAAATGAGAGAAAGAGAGAACAGAGATAGGAATGTCTAAACAGATAGTACATATAATACTTTTACCAAAATACCCTTCATCTCATCTCGCTCAAAATGAAATCTTCAATGTAGCACTTATAGTTTAAACAACTAATGATTTTGACCCACAAACTTAACTATTCTAACGGTTTTGGTCCCCAAACCTAACTATGGTTGGGGGACAAAACCGTTAATTGTTTAAACCTAATTAAATGTTTATTCTCATTTAAAGTTAACAATATATATATAAATGTATAGCCCTGCAATTAGTGATTCTAGTAATTACGTTTCGCTGAACTATCCGAAACGAACCTTGTTGATAATTCAGTACATGAATTAATCAGTATACCAAATTCGAAATGAAATAACAATTTAAAAGTAAAGAAATTGAATTAATTTTTAAAAATTATTTGCAACCGTAAGTGTAAGTTACTTACGGTTGCAAATAATTTTTAAACGGTGATAAATTAGCAAAAACACAAAAAAGAAACCCTCCTATTTATGTATAACAAAAACCATGAAAAAAAGAAAACAAAGATTCGAGCAAAAAATGCCGGGTTAACACGGGTTTTCACAATCAGTAAGTGTAAGTAACTTACACTTACAATAACTTCTAAACGGTGATGAATTAGCAAAAACACAAAAAAGAAACCCCCCTATTTATGCATAATAAAAACCATGAAAAAAAATTTAAGATTCGGGCAAAAAACGCTAGGGTTAAGCGGTTAACGCTATAAGGGAGGGTTAACATTTGAACCTCTCCCTATATATATATATACACACACAGCACACACACCACAATTATACATATCTACACACAAGATAATACATGACTACATACATACACATATACACACACACATACAATATTCATTCCAAACACAAAAAAACAAAACTTCCTAATCAACCTCTTACACACTCAACCTCACTCTCCAATCCCTTCACTCCCACTGCCCAACACACCAGCACCATCTCTCCCTAAGCCGTCCCCCCTCCTCTCTCTCTTAAAATCCGTTTTTCCTTTACACAATCACACACGCATTCAAGACTTCAAAATTCTCCAAGTTCTCTCTCTATTTCTCCCATTGTTCCAGCCAACTCCAGCCCCTAATACCTCCATTTATGGTCATTTCAAGCTTCCAAGAAGCCAATGAGCAAAGCTAGGAACAAGCCACACGAGCTCAAGGTGACTACACGAACAGTTTACTTCCAAAACTCACTTTTCTTCACATTTTTGCACTCTATCACATAAACCTTCTAATCCATGGCTAAGACCTGGTTTTGAACATGAAATATACACCATTTAACATTCTAAATTCATGGGTATTGAAGCCATGACCTAAACTCTACATGCAACAGTTGCATGTACTAGAAATGAATCTTTCAAGACCAAAAACTTGTTTTTGGTGACTTGATTCATGCATGCATGTGTGTGTATGAGCAAAGTGATAACAATAATGGATATTATTATTTTTCATGATTCTCAGCTCTATTAATGGTGTAAAGCCTCAAAAACTCGTTTTAAAAATTCTGGCAGAATGTTGTTATGACTTCAAAAAGTCATAAAATGGTTGTGACAACTTCAAACGGAATAAACTCAAGTTCCATGACTAAGTTTATCATGTTAGCTTTCCATGCACTATTTATACGCCTTCTAACGAAAACCACTTCCACATTGATCTCATACATATGCAACTAGGTAGTTTCGACATCATAGTAGGCATGGATTGGCTCTTTTAAGAATCACGCCGAAGTCATTTGTTTTGAGAAGTACATTCGAATTCCACTTGCGGGTGGTCAAGTCTTGAAGATATATGGTGAGAAACCTCCAGTTGGGCTCAAACTTATGTCCTGTACAAAAGCCCAAAAATATTTGCGAAAGAAGTACGTGGCATTCTTGGCACACATCGTGGACAAGAAGGACAAGGAGAAGAAGATCCAAGACGTTCCTATTATTCGAGATTATCCTGAAGTATTTCCTAATGATTTGACTAGTCTTCCTCCTGTTCGGCAAGTAGAATTCTGCATTGAACTTATACATGGCGCAACTCCTGTGACTAAATCACTATATCGTCTTGCACCTTCAGAAATGCAAGAACTGGTTAGTCAACTTCAGGAGCTTTCTGACAAAGGCTTTATTCGTCCTAGCTCTTCACTTTGGGGTGCACCTATCCTTTTTGTGAAGAAAAAGGCTGGATCATTTCACATGTGCATTGACTATCGCGAACTGAACAAGCTTACCATCAAGAACCGTTATCCATTACCAAGAATCGATGATCTCTTCAACCAACTTCAGGGTGCCACTTGTTTCTCAAAAATCGATCTTCGTTCGGGATATCACAACTTCGTGCCCGTGACGATGATATTCCAAAGACTGCCTTTCGTACAAGGTATGGCTATTGCTTGTTTCTCAAAAATCGTTCACCGTTATGCCATTTGGGTTAACCAATGCACCCGCGGTTTTCATGGATCTCATGAATCGTGTCTGCAGGCCCTATTTGGATAAATTCGTAATTGTTTTCATTGATGACATCTTAATCTACTCAAAATCAAAATCTGACCACGAGCAACATCTGCATCTAATCTTAGATCTTTTAAGAAAGGAACTATATGCCAAATTCTCGAAATGTGAATTTTGGCTTAAGGAAGTTCAATTCTTGGGCCGCATTGTCAACGAAAAAGGTATTCATGTAGATCCTGCAAAGATTGAAGCTGTCAAGAATTGGAGTACACCAACCACCCCTATAGAAATTCGTTCATTTCTTGGTTTGGCTGGCTACTATCGGCGTTTCATATCCAACTTCTCCAAGATTGCGGTAAACCCTCACTGCTTTAACGCACAAAAGGAAACCATACGAGTGGGGTCCTAAGCAAGAGGATACGTTTCGAACTCTAAAGCATATGTTATGCAATGCTCCTATCCTAACACTTCCCGATGGTAATAACGATTTTGTGGTCTACTATGATGCATCAAACCAAGGCTTTGGTTGCGTTCTCACGCAACGAGGCAAGGTTATTGCTTATGCATCGAAACAACACAAAATCTATGAGAAAAACTACACGACGCACGATCCCGAGCTTGGTGCGGTCGTTTTTGCATTGAAAATTTGGAGGCATTATCTATATGGTACAAAATGTGTGGTTTTCATCGACCACAAGAGCCTCCAACACATTTTCAATCAAAAAGAACTTAACATAAGACAAAGACGTTGGGCCGAACTACTCAGCGACTACGACTGCGAGATTCTCTACCATCCTGGTAAGGCGAATGTCGTAGCCGATGCTTTACTCGTAAGGACCACTCTAAGTCTATTCATCTTCGAAGTATCCAAACTCAAACCAATATCCAGTCACGTATCTCTGAAGCTCAACACATCTCAGTCACCGAGGGTAACATATATGAAGAAATGCCATGTGGTGTTGAACGTCTTTTGTAAACTAAATCAAATGGATTACTATGTTTCTTGAACCGTATTTGGGTTCCGAATCACAACAATCTACGCGCTTTAATCATGACCGAGACCCACAAGTCTCGTTATTCTATTCACCATGGTGCATATAAGATGTACAAAGATCTTCACTATCACTATTGGTGGCCATGCATGAAAAAGGACATTGCCCTCTTTGTGGCTGAATGCCTCACCTGCTCAAAAGTCAAAGCCGAGCATCAGCGACCTTCTGGTTTGCTAGAACCAAAGATTCCCGTTTGGAAGTGGGAAAACATAACTATGGATTTCTTTACCAAGCTCCCTCGCACCTCCAATGGTCACGACAGTATATGGGTGATCATTGATCGTCTTACCAAATCGGCACACTTCATACCTAGTTAAGACTATCGAGTTGAGAAGTTAGCTCGAATCTATATCAATGAAATAGTAAGTCGACATGGTGTGCCTTTGAGCATCATCTCCGATCGTGATGGTTGATTCATCTCACATTTTTGGCAATCACTTCAATCAATTTTTGGTACTGAATTAGACCATAGCACTACATATCATCCTCAAAAAGATGGCCAATCAGAACGAACAATTCAAACACTCGAGGATATGCTAAGGTCTTGTGTCATTGATTTCGGTGGCAACTGGGATACTCACTTACCTTTGATCGAATTCTCGTATAACAATAGCCACCATACAAGCATCGATATGGCACCTTTCGAAGCACTCTATGGGCGTAAATGCCGCTCGCCTATTTGTTGAAGTGAGATCGGTGAAGTCCAAATCACTGTTCCAGAGTAAATTCAAGAAACTACCGACAAAATCATGCAAATTCATAAGAACCTACTCGCTGCTAGAAGTCATCAGAAGAGCTATGCTGATAAACGACGAAAGCCCCTAGAATTCAATATAAGTGATCTCGTACTTCTCAAGGTATCACCTTGGAAAGGAGTAGTCCGATTTGGGAAGAAAGGGAAACTAGCATCTTGCTACGTAGGACCATTCAAAATTCTCAAAAGAATTGGGAAAGTAGTTTACAAGCTCGAACTACCAGAAGAACTCAACAACATTCACCCTACATTTCACGTGTCTAACCTCAAGAATTTTTTTTATTCGATGAGAATCTCCATATCCCTCTCGACGATGTGCACATTGATGAGTCGATGCACTTTGTTGAGAAACTAGTGGAGATCATGGACCGTAGAGTGAAACAGCTCAAGCGTAGTCGAATACCAATAGTCCAAGTCCGTTGAGAAATCTAAACGTGGACTTGAATTCACCTAGGAACGGGAGGATCAGATGAAACAAAAATACCCACAACTCTTTGCGGATGCAGCTGTCAACCACAACGCTAGTTGAATTTCGGGACGAAATTCTTCTAACTGGGAGAGACTGTGACATCCGTCAATTTTCAAATTTGACTTATTAAACACCGTTACTGTATTTAACGTAGACTACGACGAAATTGTCAACAAATGTAATAATTAAATGTTTATTCTCATTTAAAGTTAACAATATATATATATATATATATATAAATGTATAGCCTTGCAATTAGTGATTCTCGTAATTACGTTTCGCTGAACTATCCGAAACGAACTTTGTTGATAACTCTGTACATGAATTAATCATTATACCAAATTCGAAATGAAATCATAGTTGTTAAAGGCGTTAGGCGCACTTAAGTCACAATGGTCTCACCCAGAACCTAGGCGATAGGCGCAAAAAAAAGCACGAGCATGAGGAAAAAAAGCGCATATATAATTAAAAAAATAAAATTATATTACACATTTTATACTTTAGAATATAAAACAATATACTTCGTACCAAAAGTCCAATTCATATTAATAAATATCAAATGATAAAAACCAATTACATGATGTTCGAATACAAGCTCATGAAGCCGATAATGTGATGCGGTTAGACTGAAAAGTCGGAGTAGTTGGCCCAACTTTTTGATTTTCAAAACAAATAATACGTAAAATACTATTTTTCTTATTCGTTTAGTCGAGTATTTAAAAAAAAAAAGATTAAACCAAATCCAATAATATCAAAACCAAAAAAAAATTAAAAAAAAACGCTTTTTTTGAAAAAAGCCACCGCCTGGATTCAGCTTCGCCTACCCTTAAGCCACCGCTTCTAATGGCTTTTGGGAAAAAAAAGCCCTAACTAAATTATAATTATTTAAAATTGTTACTTTAATAGGTGAAAACACAAACGACAGATTTCATCTGTATTTTACCGGATAAAATCCAACACAATGAACCAAACATCATTTAAAATGTTTCTATTACTAACTAAATTATAATTATGTACACAATCACACTCATGAAAGTACATACATGAAACCATTTAAATAGCAATTATAAAACAAAATCATTAATATATATATATATATATATATATATATATATATATATATATGGCACACACCACAATTATAAGTATCTACACACAAGATAATACATGACTACATACATACACATATACACATACAATATTCATTCCAACACAAAAAAAAAAAAAAACAAAACTTCCTAATCAACCTCTTACACACTCAACCTCACCCTCCAATCCTTTCACTCCCACTGCCCAACACACCAGCTCCCTCTCTCCTCTCTCCCCAAGCCGTCCCCCCTCCTCTCTCTCTTAAAATCCCTTTTTCCTTCACACAATCACACACGCATTCAAGACTTTAAAATTCTCCAAGTTCTCTCTCTATTTCTCCCATTGTTCAAGCCAACTCTAGCCCCTAATACCTCCATTCATGGTCATTTCAAGCTTCCAAAAAGCCAAGGAGCAAAGCTAGGAACAAGCCACACGAGCTCAAGGTGACTACACAAACGGTTTACTTCCAAAACTCACTTTTCTTCACATTTTTGCACTCTATCACATAAACCTTCTAACCCATGGCCAAGACCTGGTTTTGAACATGAAATATACACCATTTAACATTCTAAATTCATGGGTATTGAAGCCATGGCCTAAAACTCTACATACAACAAAGTTGCATGTACTATAAATGAATCTTTCAAGTCCAAAAAGTTGTTTTTGGTGACTTGATTCATGCATGCATGTGTGTGTATGAGCAAAATGATAACAATAATGGATATTATTATTTTTCATCATTCTCAGCTCTATTAATAGTGTAAAGCCTCAAAAACTCATTTTAAAAAGGTCTTACATACCTATGCACACAAACATGCATTCATGAAATTTTGGCAGAATGTTGTCATGACTTCAAAAAGTCATAAAATGGTCCTGACAACTTCAAACGAAACAAACTCAAGTTCCATACTAAGTTTATCATGTTAGCTTTCCATTCATTATTTATACGCCTTCTAACTCGACCAAATGATACCCCAAACAGCCTTCACAAGATTAGTGTGCGAATTTGTACCCCCTAACTTGTGCAACTGCTTTGACCTACTTAAGGTCCGAATCATGAAAACTTTTTCTAAATGAAAGTTGTTCATAAGATCTTAAAATAGTAGACTGGAGAGTTTCATAACCTAACTCAAAGTTTTACGATGTCAAAAATAAATCCAAACTCACTGGACTAAATCTGTTAAAACAGGAACTTCAAGGAGTTATACTTGTGTGACTGTTTTGACCCATTTACAAGCAAAATCAAGAAAAGTTTTCTAAATGAAAGTTGTTCAAAACACCTTGAAATAGTAGACTTTAAAGTTTGATAATTTTATTTTAAGGATTTCTATTTTTAAAGTCAATCCGAACAAGCTGGACAAGATCTGTCCAAAGACAAAACTTGTAAACTTAAACATGTATGCAAAAATATTAATCATTATCATATGTATAAATGTGTGTACGCTTGAAAATATATATTTTTTGATATAGTTAATGAGTTTTGATGTAGTTAAGCAAAAATGGTAAATTTCCCAAATACGTCGTTGTAACGACGAAATCTTTCTAAACCCGACACTTAGTTATTTCATGGCATTATAGAATAGTGTTAAGTATAAGTTAAAGCATAAATATTTTAAGAAAACCCCGACTCTTAAAATAAAACACAAACACAATCGCATATACTATAGTAGGGTCATAAACTCAAAAGAAACTCATTAAGTTATAGGAACTGAGTAAGTATTCATATAAACTTCAATCAAGAAGTCAATCATCAATCATACTATGTGAGTATTCATAAGCCTTTTTCATTTTTAAGCTTTGGCTGTAACATGTATGCATTATTCAAATTCAAATTCCTCAAACTATGTGAGATTCTAATCTATGTTTATGAGTATGATTCAATGCTATATGTGTTAAACTTTGTGGTGCTATTCTACGTTCAATATTCTAGCATGATCACTAACTGTACAAGCTAACGGTAACAATGATAGATCTATTGGGTGACGCACGTCCATCTTTTGACCCTATAGAGGGCATTTGGGCGATTGAAACCACATATATATAGGGGAGGGTTCAAAAGAAAACTCCTCAATTTGGAGAAAACTAAGAAAACTCCTACTAACCAATAAATTTAAAAAAAAATTCATGACTTTTTATTATTAGCTTAGAAATGTTACAAAAAAATTAATGAAAATATATAGATCACGAAGTTACGTATATGTAACTTATAAAGTTACATATATGTAATCAATTAGTTATATATATGTAATAACATGAATTACATATATTTTTTTATTTTTTTCTTTTTGTTAATAAATATAACCTTATATGTCACACCCCCACCTCTCGTCACCTGAGATGATGTCACTGAAACGGTCGCAGAAGCATAGTGGTGATGTCTCAGAGATAAAGGGGTGACTTACTTGAACCGATATCACAGCACACAGATTAACTTAGAATAAATACATCACAAAGGTTTCGTAGTTACATCAACAGTACAGCTAAATTTATTACACAATCTGGTTTATTTAATTATAAATATGAAAAGTGCATCCTCACCCTATCCTCACTGTTGTCCTGTAAAAATGTTAAGTTTAAAACGTCAGCACAAAGCTGGTGAGTTCGACAGTTCAGTTAAAACAATATGTTATGATATGTACATTCTCAAAAAGTTCAATTCCAGATAACCATGGGACCAATATCTAGTTCCTTTCGGACAATCTGTGTTTTGATAAAGACACTACCCGTCGGTGAGTATCTTGATGCCTCATTATCTTAATGTCTATCACTAACATTAAAAAAATATAACAGAAACAGGTACCACACATTCACACAAGGGGAGGCGCAACCCTCCCAGTGAATGGGTTGTCAACCAATAGTACTATCAATTATTCCTGTTCGGCCCCACATGGGTTCACTAGATACAGTTCACGAGATGAGGACTTTTGATACTGTGATAGAGATACTAACGGCAAAATCCCATGAAATCACACAAAAGTCACATGAAATCACACAGATAACAGTGATGCATATCATATGTTCAGAAAAGGTTTACAAAGTTACCCCAATATTTATAAAACATTAAAAAGAAAAGGGGTGGTACGAAACTCACCTGATAACTTACTGATAGCAGAATATCACACAAACTGGTAATAATACGATGATTCTGCATTTATTTATGTTAAATTAGTTATTTATAGTTTAACTCACTGATTATATCTTTCTGAACGTCCAATGTCGAAGACATTGTCTTAACAATCATCAAACTGATGTTTAATATTTAATTATTTATTTTAATGTCATATCATACAATGTATGATAATGTAGAATAGTCTCAGATTAATCAGATAGTTAATGTTATTGATTATGATGATGAAACAGTTCCTAGATAGATTAATGACTTAGGAATGATTAATCCTTGTTATTGATTACCCAAATATCATGAAATATCTTAATGTAGTGTTAGAATAGGTTTAATAACCATGTTTAACATACTAATCTGACTGTTATCATAAACATCAGATAATTGTTCCAATGAGTATGTTAATGATTGTGATTAGTTCACGTTGCATGTCAAAGATTAATCAAACTAATCACCTACATGGTCACAATCAAATGGTTTAAACCATTATAACCATTGTTATGATTTCATGCAAACCGGGCATTACAACGGATCAAAACAAAGATTTACCCGTTAAAACATCGTGTTTTTCGTTTATAATCAATCCTAGCCATTATCTAGGCAATAATCAACAACCCTAACTATATCATTACGTTCAAAAACAAGATTTAATCAATCATTATCAAACTAGAAGGTTAAAATGAACTGTTACCTAGTCAGACGGAGTTCTGAGCGTAAAACGACGATTAGGACTTGCAGAAACGTTCCCTGGTGCGATCTACGCGATCAAAAGGCTTCAAAATAGAGATTTGATGCTAAAAATACGTTTTTGGTGCGTCTGAAAGTGAGAAACGTCGATAGGAAGAAAAATGGATAACTTCTACATGAAAATCTGATGAAATAGTCAACTTTTTCCACCGACTTACCCGTCGCGAACCGCGACGAGAAGCCAAAGAAGGCTTCGCATACCGCGAAGAAATCTGGAGGAATCTCAGATATTTTTAAGCATCGCGTACAGCAGAAAACCCTCAACCCCGCCTTAGCGTACCGCGACGAGTCCCATTGTTCAATACTTAGAAAATTTTCTTCGTTTTTCGATTTCGGGCACTCCCGAACTCCGTTTCACACACGGTTTTCGCCCACGTTCACCATTTCCCGCATACTATCATCCCGTAATAATTCCAATTGTCAACTAAACGTGGATTTTATGCACGATCAAATGTGCTCCTTTCTTTGATGACGTAATTCTTCGAATGCAATTGTCACATTATAACAAAACAAAATGTAAAAAAAAAAACGAAATTGATTGATAACAATTGTGATTAGTTTTTTTTCAAAATGGTGGTTTTCTCAGGAACCCTTCCATACATATATATATATATATATATATATATATATATATATATATATATATATATATATATATATATTAAACATTGTCACACACAAATATATCATAAATAATTAAGACAAAAATTTATATTGATATAGACACTTTTCTTAATAACATTTGTCAAGATAAATCTAAATCTTTATTTTTTTCAATTATTATTTTAACATATGTATGACACTTTCTTATTTTATGGGTAAGTGTAAATTTATATTTCTTTAGGAGCTAACATTGTAAGGATTTATATTTACCCTAGTGTTTTAGGAATTGATTTGGAAGAAGGGGCAAGGATTTAGGATTTGTTTTAGGGATTTTGAATTTCTCCTAGTCACTTTCTCACAAACATATATAATCTTCTATTTAATTATTTGATTATTTTTTGTACATATGCATTATACAACCTTAAGGTATTATACTTGCTAAAACAGTAAGCATGTCATGTTTTTCATCCTGAGTTTCATAAAAACTAGTAAAATTGGGTTGCGAAACTCAACCTTCCCAGGTGATCAAGTGGTGTTTGTCTCGTCTGTTTCTTCTATGTGTCTTAATTAAGTCCTATAATAATATGGACATTTATTTAATATTTATGGACTTAGAAGTAATATGTGTCTTAACTATTGTTGATTTGTGTCTTTTTGTATTTGTCTATCATATGTTAATTGGACGTTTTCTTGACTTATTATATGTAGGGGTGTTCATCGGTTCGGTTATCGGTTTATTCGGTTTGTTCGGTTCGGTTTGTTCGGTTTTTGAAAAAAAAAAAATCTATCCGTTAACCGACCCGAACCGAATTCAGTAAATGGTTATCCGAACCGAATTCTAACCGAATTCAATTCGGTTCGGTTTCGGTTATAACCGAACAAACCGAATTCAACCGTTCTAACCGAATTCAGTAAAAATTCAACCAAAAACAACAGTGGTGTAGGACTTAATCAGTCTAATAGCACAACTCCTACATCTATTCATGGAAACAAGGTCATTTTCACTGCAAGTGAGGTTTTACCAAAGCTCAAAGATGTTCCCAATTCTGAAAAAGAAAGACTGCTTATCAGAAAACTGAACATGTGTTGTGTTTGACTTCACTGACCTGACGACAAATTTAAAGAAAAGGAGATCAAAAGACAGATTTTGGTTGAACTTGTGACGGGTCGAGGTCGAGGTCGGCGACTGTGATGGCGGATGAGAGCATACAGCACCTTGGTCGATAGTTGGAGCTGATGGCGGATGAGAGCACCTAGGGTTTGAGGTTTGAGCGCAGATGCAGAGAGAAAGAGTTCGATCGGCGGTAGTGGATACTGGATAAATGGATATGGAGATCTAGGGTTTTTATTTTTATCATATATAATATATATAAAAATTAAAAATATATTTAATTAAAAATTCGGTTTAAACGGATAACCAAACAAACCGAACAAACCGAATTCAAAAAAAATGTGTAACCGAAAACCGAACCGAAAACCGAATTCGGAATTCGGTTACGGTTAATAACCGAACCGAAAACCGAATTCAGATTTCGGTTCGGTTTTTTTCGATTACGGATACGGTTCGGATAACGGTTTTAAACGGTTTTCGGTTATTCTGAACACCCCTAATTATATGTTGTGTCCATGTTACGTGTAGGACTATTAAATATTCTATGTTTAAATGTTAGTTGATCACTTGTGCCTAAAAATAAATATCCTTAGTTTTAGAAAAAATTTCGACATTATAACGACGTATTTTGCGAAACAATCACATCAAACTGTTTATATATGCATTATAACTTAATATAAACCATGACTTATATATATATGAAGAGATAGATAGAGAGAGGTAGGCAGGTATACATCTTTCCGTGTTGTAAAGATTGGCATAATCGGCCGATTAATCAATAGTCGGCGAGGAACGGATTAATTTTTAGGTAGTCGGTCAAAGAATTGGTAATCAATCAGAATCGGTAATCGGTAAAAATCGGTCATAGTCAGCTCTAGTCGGCTAGGAGGACAAAATCGACCTAAATTTGGTCGGAACCCGATGAAATTCCATAACAAAATTTTATTATTTGTGTTTATCTATTTGGTTATTTCCTTAAATTGTGGATTTGAGACTATTTATTTGGGAATCCTTTTTGGAATAAAGTTAGTGATGGGATAACACCCTAAAAATGACTGGAATAGGGAAGCAAGGAGTCACAGCTCCCCCTCCAGATGCTAGCCCAAGACGCGACACAAAGGGAATGGGGAACGAGCCGCAAGCCGCGACAGTGGACCTATTGATTGTGTAACACCCGACAAATAATGATAATTGCAGAGGAACACCTAAGGAAGGAATGCCTATAGCCAAGCTAGCCTCCAGCCTCGAAAAGAACACCTAAAACCTAATATTCTCCATCACACCATGACGTAACCCTAGGGGTAGATGTCGACGCACACCAATAGCAAAGCAAGTCCAATGTCATAAAAAAACTCATAACATTGGACTCAGGGGGCTTGTTGGGGTATCACCCAATAACCTACATCCCATGACTCACAACCCGGATACACCCTTGTTGCGGCTCCAATCCATACTAGCATCGGCCTCGGCTAAAAGCCCAACCCTGTGCCGCGGATAAGACCCTTGACCAAACAAACAAACTACAACCGAGGCATACTCGAAATAGTTCACGCAACAAGTAACCCCCAATAGACTAAAATCACCTAACCAAACTACCCACAAGATAAAGTCTGAAGCCACGGCTCACACGATACGAATCATGAGCATGGCAAAAGTCTTGGTTTATCATTAAAGGTTCGAATGCCTTCAAGGAACAAACACAAAATAAGTATAGCCGACAAAAACAAGAGACAAACGGATAATGGTTGGGACAAATGGTAAAGTCAACTATCAAGACAAACCTCATTAATACAACCACAAGAGCCATTTAGCCAAGAAAGGAAAAAAAACATCCTCATGAGAAGAAAGGACAGACGACAAATAACAAACCATCTTAAATATACCCTTTTTGTCCGGACATCCTCAGGAATACTCACTATAAATACCACCATATCCCTTGCTCAAGGGAGGAAGACAACTCTTGAACAAAAAGACATTTTACACACATGTTTCGTCTGGCTCATGTGTAAGCACTGCTAGGAGGCTTTAGCACACTCTCGTGTCAAGTCTTGTAGCAACAGTTAGCTTAGTTTATTATCTTTTGAGTAATAAGTGCTTGATATTCCTACCGAGGCTTCTTTTTAGATTAATCAACATGATTGCATAGAGAAATTGCATCAGTCGATTGGAGCCCAAATAGTGAGTCAATGGTAGGACCTGAAGGATCTTTACGACATTACCGTAGATACGTCGACCAAGGTCACGAGGCTGAAAATATTTGCAAGGTTGCAACACTGGTCTGGGATCTAGAATTGCAACATGAAGAGAGGTGTGAGGAAACCGAGACTGATTCAACCATATGAGATGACGAAGTAGATTTTAGCAATTCTTGTTGTCGGAAGGATAAACGCCGGGAACATTGGGCAAGGAAGAAATCTGATCCCCTTCGGAACCAAGGAGTAAAAATTGAAGCACCTGAGATTATTAGGCGCAACCCGATGAGGTTATCAACTAGCTAAGTAAGATAGAAAGAAGTTTTAATCACATGGATATCCTCGATAAATAAAGATAAAACTTGTTGGCTATTAAATTACGTAAATAACTACATACCCTTCATTATGGTGAGATCATGTTAAAAAGAAACGAGCTCAGAAGGGGAGATCCACGAATGAAACATGGGAAAAAAATGAGAGAATTACAAAAAGAAATTTTATACCGAATAATTTTCACCAAGTGGCTTTATTTGAATCATAACTTATCCCAATGGATCTCTACCGTTGAGGACTTTATTGGAGAGTTTGATAGGTTTAAGGATGCGTTGTGGGGCGAAAGAAGAAGAAGAAGAGCAAGTAATTGCCTGGTTTCTATGAGCTTTGCGTTTCGATATATCAGATATGGTCCAGCTCCAACTTTACTGAAGTTACACGGAGGTGTGTAATTTAGCAATCAAAGTGGAAAAACAGCTCAAACACAAGATAAAACCGTCCCTGAAAGGCTAAAAATCAGCTCTACAAAATCTGAAACCACTCTGCCTTCTGGCAATCGATTCAGCCCAATCAAAGCTGAGACTGGGACTGCAGCAGCTCACACAACACCCACCTCATCTCGTATCACTCATTGTTTTAAATGCCTGGGGTTGGGTCACTTTGCTAGAGAGACTGCCCAAACAAACACTTAATTACTTTGACCGAAGAAACATTACCTGTATATGACTCGGAAACCAAAGAACTGGCAGCAGACCTTGAAGAGGTTGTTCAGCAAGACAAGGGCGAAGCACCAGTCACTCAACGAGTTCTCAGCACCACTCCTACCCCCAACCCAATTATTGATGACTCCATATGGCTCTGTAATAGCATCATTCAAACAAAATGCACATCAAAAGGGAAACTCTGCACCAAAATAATTGATGAAGGAAGTTGTGAGAATATGGTTACCACAAGTATGGTACAAAAGTTAAAGAATGTAGAACACCATTCCCATCCATACGAGCTGACTTGGCTAAAAAAAGGAAATGTTGTAAAAGTTAATCAAAGGTGTCTGGTACAACTTTCAAATCACGTCTTGTTGGGCCGACCTGGGCAATATGACAGACACCCAAACATGAAGAATTTAAAAACACCTACTCATTCGAGAAGGATGGTGTCAACATCTTACTTGCCACTCTTGACACCCGCAAAACATGAACGGAAGCTCTTGTGCTCAGTCGGCCGGCCTTCATTGATTTCACAAAGAGAACCAAACCAATCCTCATGTATACCCCATAGGTAGTTGAACAAGACACCCAACAGGTGATGCCCATCTGAAGTGCTACCCATCCTAGAAGAATTTAAAGATGTGTTCCCTCAGAATATACCAGCAAGTTTACATTATGCAGAATGTACAACATTGTATTGACCATAGTCACATAAATCGCGGTTCGCCTCGGCACGAAAACGTGGTTCGGGTACGTGGTTCGCTAGGCTCAACGAATTCGGTACGAAGGGAGGTAGGTTCATTTTGGTACGCTCCGGTACGGTTTACCATATAGTCTAGTTCGTTGCACCACATTAAATAATAGTTAAATTTTAGATTAACTAGTTAAGTGATTAACAACAGTTTATTATTATTATTATTATTATTATTAGTGGATAATATTATTATTAACTAAATTGTCTTTGATTGGATTCGACAGTTTCTTTTTGAGCGCAAGATTTCTAGGGCACCGCCTCTCTCATTTTTTTTATATTCTTTCTCTTCGTTTTATCCGATAATAACGATTTGGGTGTGCCACAAATCGATCCACATAGACCAAAATTGACGTACCATATCAAGGAAATTCATTGTTCCAAATGACTGCAAGTCGATTATACCTTTGATTGAAGTCGCCGATCTATATTGATTGCAGTCGACGAACACAATAAAAGGAAATCGTCGTACCATAGCGTACAAAATCGAGAACGATTTGCGATTGGGTACAGTGCATACCAAAACGAAAATCGCGGCTACACTGGTTATTTATGCGACTATGGTATTGACTTTGTTCCGGAGTTGGTCATTCCTAACAAACCTGTGTACCGCATGAACCCAAAAGAGTTCGTGGAACTTCAGCATCGACACGTTACCGATCCTAGATAAGGGTTTTATTCAGGAAAGAACGAGTCCTTGTGCACTAGTTCCAGAGCCAGGGGGCCAATGGGATGTGCATCGAAAATAGGTCCTGTTAGCTGATGTAATCTCTCCCTATTTAAAGGGCTTTGATTAATGGAATGGATCATCAATTGAAACCATAAACATGTTTATGGTATCATAGCTTCAAATCTGAGTTTTTTTTCAATCACCTTCCTTATCTTCTACGACTACATCAACCGGTTGACAGCCAACAGTGGCCAAACCCAACGAAACCACCACCACATCCTACACCCAGCCTACTTTGTCACAGACATTCAATCTAAAATTCGAACCCTTGATGGTACCACTATTACGTATTCATCTTGGGTAAACCTTTTCAAATTCCAAGCCCTAGCATACCAAGTTGTTGACCACATCGATGACAACCCACCATCGGACATCAAGGACCCCGCATATACCGCATGGAAGGAATTGGATGCGCTGGTATCCTAATGGATTTATAGCACCGTATCATATGATCTTTTAACCTGTATTCTCGATACTGACGCCTCTGCTCGCAACCCCTGGTTAAAACTTGAAAAGATTTTCCTCAGCAACAAATAGGCCAAAGCCGCAGTACTGGAGACCCGATTTGTAAATCTCACTCCTATCGCTTGCAGCTTCATGGATGACTACTGTAAACACTAAAAGGACCTCGCCAACCAATTGGCTGATGTTGACCAATCAATTACAGAATCCCGCCTAGTCCTCCAATTGGTTTGTGGCCTCTCTGCTGAATTCGACACCACTGCCTCCTTAATCAACTCTCAGCAAGCTCATTGGATCTTGCCCGAACCATGTTAACTTGTGAAGTCATCAGACAATCTGCCCGACAACCACCTTTGTTTAAATTGCGCGATGCGATCCGAAAGTTCACATAAGAAATGCGCTAATTATCAGAACAATACTGAATTTTCAACACATTGCAAAAAAAGGTAAATATTTGAACATACAAATCTCCTCTAATAGAAATCTAAATCTATCGTATCAATATCTCCAAGCATGGGTCCATCTCCTTCCCCATCCAACGCACTAATATCTTCTTCAATCTCATCATAAAGAGCATGTTGTTTTCTTTTATCACTTCTTGATGGCCGAGAACCATCGGTTGTTTCTTTGGCCTTTGATGCTCTAGTTAAACCTATCGGCCCATCTGCTCCCGAAGTTTTACACATGACATTAAATGTCAAATCATCCCAATGAAAACTAGATCATCATCATCACTTTGTTCATCGTCTTCCATTTTACACATTAACCACTCATTACTTTCATCGATGTCTTCCAACTCAATCTATTCAGTGGTTCCCTCTTTTCTATGTCGACGATGCAAAGCACGATTGTATTTCACATACATCATATTATTCAATTTTTTTGTGCCAATCGATTTCTCTTCTTTGTGTGAAGGTGTTGGAAAACGCCCCAGTTTCTTTCACAACTTGTAGCACTACAAGTTAGACTAAGTACTTGTATAGCAAATTGTTGTAAATTAGGAGCTGAAGATCCAAGCGGTGCCCACCACTCCGCTAAGAATAAGATTATTTTAAAAAGTATATAACTAATTGCTAATACATAAATAATATATGGTAAAAGATAATTACCAGGAGGTTTGTTCTTTTGCTTGATAGCCAAATTTCTAACAAAAATACCCTCGGCGTTTTGATATTTAGTAAATTCCGAGGTTATCTTTTGTTGTTCTTCTACCCCTCCATGACACAATTTTTCAATGCATTGATACAAACCATCCACTAGATACGTACCGAATAGATATGGATACTGAGTCCGCATTTCATCTTTAGTTTCCCATGTTGCTTCAGATCTTTTCCCGCGTCCCCACAGCACCTTGACTAGTCTGATAATTTTGTTTCCGAGTCTCTTTTCCTGTGTGTCCAGTATTTGTGTTGGTTGTTCGGCGTAATTCAACTTAGCATCAATCTCTATTTCTTTCAAAGGAACTCGTAATTCTTCATCTCATAAACATTTCCTCAATAGGACACATGAAACGTGGGGTAAATTCCTTTCACTTCCTCGGGTAGTTCAAGCCTATAAAAATCCAATCTAAAGAGAAGATGGTGACAGGGATCGAAAAGAACTGGTACCAAGACTCTGTTCACAAATCTATCTATCAATCCGAAGAAATTTTGGAGCAACTGTGAGAGTTGAGGCAAAATTGGTTGCTTGATTGGTGGACCGAACCTGTGAACAGGAGTACTTATCAACAAGAACAGGGGTAGTTCAAAGAAGCGTAAAAGTAGGAAGAGATAACCAAAAAGATGTTTGGGAATTCTAGGTTACTTTCTATTTAATCAGTTTCAATTAATCGTATTAATTGATCAAATCAGTTTTCATAAAACCAAATTAAATTGACAGATCAGATCTGACACAGCATAAGCTTTTAAATTTTATAACCTTTCGATTCGTAATCGAAACAATTCCCAAAACATAATCCAGTTACAAACAGTTTAAACAACAATAAAATTCTCACAACACAACCATAGGGGGTTTAGAAATTGACCTTTTACGAAGCGGTTCCAAATCCACACGATGGATCAACAACGGTCTCGCTAGTTAACTCAAAACGATCACCCGAGTCCGGATCTCGTCCTACGAAACTCCGGAATGATCCAAAACTACTTTTGGCTCGGTTCAGCTCGCGATTCAAACGGAACAACCCTAGTGTGGCCCTGGTGTGGCACGACGCGGCCCAGGTGCGGCCTGAGCGCGGGCTGGAGTGCGGCCCTGGCACGTGGCCCCTACTTGGTTCTTGTGTGACCGGCTAATAGCCTGGTGTTGCCCCTCCTTGCGTGGCCTAGGTCCTTCAGCGCTGCTCCTTGTGCGGCCTATGTGCCTCGGCATTGTCCCTTGGTCTGGTCCCTTGCGCGGCCTTTAGCAGCCATTGGCTGCTTCACAATGGCTCGGTGGTGGTGGCTGATTGGCAACCGTGAACCCCGCTAAGGTGGTGGTATGTCACGGCTAGAATGAGGGAGAGACGGGAGAGGATTAGGGTCTTGATCAATTCAAATTTAGATTTACTTAATTTGGGATGTCTAACCATTTATTTATAAAAGTATTATTTCCATTTAAAACCCTTTTAAATAATACTTTTTAAACCCTATAGTAATTAAACATTTTAATTACTATAATCTCCTTTTTAACTAATTAACAATTAATTAGCTAACTTTCATTAAATAGTTAATGTTTAACTAATTAAACATAACTTATTTAATTAATCCATCTATTATTAATTAACAATTAATTAATAACTAACCCTTTAATAAAGTTCAAAACTTCATTTGTTTATTGAATTAATTATCTCTATAATTAATTCTCACCGATTTATTATTTCATAAATAATAATATCACCAAATACTTAAAACAGATAGTTTGTGATCGTATATTATGTTTAACAATTAAACATCAAGTCATTGCCTTCCAAAGTGCAACTCTTTGGATCATACCTATTATAGTAACGTTGAACTTATCATTAATCGGACATCCAATATCCAACAAAAGATACTGTTATGTATAAGTTGGGATTTGTATTATAAGAAATTATATTTATTTCCAAAAATTTAGTTACTATAAAAATGTTTATATAAATAATGAAGAAAATGAATGAGGTTATGTTAAATCTAGAGTAATCAGGAAAACATTTTTATAAGATTTACTGAAAATAAGGGTAATATGATATTGGTAAATAGAGAGGGTAAAAGAGAAAAAGTGGAATGAATTTTATTTGTCAAATAGTCAAATTGAGTAAACTAAGCATAATTGCCAATGAGTGCTCATAGACAATTGCGAATGAGTAAACTAAGTATAATTGCGAATGGATACTC
This sequence comes from Mikania micrantha, assembly GCA_009363875.1. Classification (NCBI taxonomy): domain Eukaryota; kingdom Viridiplantae; phylum Streptophyta; class Magnoliopsida; order Asterales; family Asteraceae; genus Mikania; species Mikania micrantha. The sequence continues at coordinate 73,862,569 of CM018695.1, read as the reverse complement.
ACAGGCATTTCCGAATGAGCAAACTATACTTAGTATAATTGCAAATGAATACTCACAACCATTTGCGAATGAGCAAACTATACTTGGAATAATTGCGAATGAATACTCACATGCATTTGCGAATGAGCAAACAATACTTAGTATAATTGCGAATGAATGCTCACACGCATTTGCGAATAAGCAAACTATACTTAGTATAATTGCGAACAAATACTCACAGGCATTTGCGAATGAGCAAACTAGACTTAGTATAATTGCGAACGAGTAATCCAAGACATTTGTGAATGATCAAAATATACTTGGTATATTTGCGAATGAGTAATCACAGGCATTTGCGAATGAACAATTTACAATTAGTAGTTTTACGACTGAATAAGACGTTCGTAAATGCCTAAAGCATATACAAAGTAAACGGTTGCAAAGAACTAAAGATAAACATGTATGTATGTTTATATAGGGTATTGAAGCTTGGTTATCAACTTAGAAGGGGATGAGTTGGGAGAACGAGGTGAGTTCTATGACGCTCTATTTTAACTATGATTACCTTAAACGAATTCTGATTTAAATAACAAAAAATTTGGATCATCTTAGAAGATAGACGGGCAACCCAGGGTATTTTTGGTAGAAATTTGGCTATCAAGCAAAGGAAGAACAAAGCTCATGGTAATTACTTTTTACCATATAATGTTTATGTATTAGTAATTAGTTATATACTTTTAAAATAATCTTATTCTTAGAGGAGTGGTGGGCACTGTTTGGATCTACAGGTTCTAATTTACAACAATTTGCTATACGAGTACTTAGTCTAACTTGTAGCGCTACATGTTGTGAAAGAAACTGGGGCGTTTTCCAACAACTTCACACAAAGAAGAGAAATCAATTGGCACAATAAAAATTAAATAAAATGGGGTATGTGAAATTCAATCGTGCTTTGCATCGTCAACATAGAAAAAAGGGAACCACCGATCTGATTGAGTTGGTCGACATTGATGAAAGTAATGGGTGGCTAATGGGTAAAATGGAAGACGATGAACAAAATGATGATGATGACCTAGTTTTCATTAGGGATGATTTGACATTTAATGTCGTGTGTAAAGCTTCGGAAGCATATGAGCCAATCCATTTAACTAGAGCATCAAAGGCAAAAGCAACAACTGATGGCTCTGGGCCATCAAGAAGTGATAAAGGAAAACAACATGCTCTTTAGGATGAGGATGATGAGATTGAAAAATATATTGGAGTGTTGGATGTAGAAGGAGATGGACCCATGCTTGGAGATATTGATACGATAGATTTAGATTTCTATTTTAGAGGAAATTTGTATGCTTTATAATTTTGAGTAATGTTAACAAAATATTTTGAATTTTTGCTAGAATTTTAACTTATTGTTACCTTAGAATGTTCAAATATTTACCTTTTTTTGTAAATTGTTGAAAATTTAGTATTTTTATGATAATTAGCGCATTACTTACGTGATGCGCTCACATCACGCAACGGGCATCGCAAAATTTAAAACCAAGATCCCGCGGTTCAAAGATCTCCTCGAACAATTTACATGGATCTTCGGTGTTTTCAAAGATCGACCTTCATAATGGGTATCACAAGATTTATACGAGGCAAAGGGACGAGTGGAAAACGACATTCAAACCTGTGATGGTCTTTATGAATGGATGGTCATGCCATTTGGCATTTCAAATGCACCCAGCACGTTTATGCGACTCTTGAACCAATTTTTTGAAACCGCTCATTGGCAATTCAGTCATTTATTTTGATGATATTTTGATTTTTAGTCACAACGTACCCCCTAACACCTCTTACATCTATAGCAGGTTTTCACCATCTTGAAAAAACAAAAGCTCTATGCTAATCCAAAGAAGTGTCGCTTCCTGAGCATTTGAATGGATGAAGCAAAGATTGAGGCAATAACTTGTCCAACCCCAAGTCAATTCATGAGGCCCGTAGTATTTATGGTTTAGCATCCATTTATCGTTTCATACGAAATTTCAACTCCATAGTCGTGTATATAACAGATTTTTGAAGGGTAACAACTTTGTGTGGACATTGTTTCATAAGAAATTTCATCTCAATAGTCGCGTCTATAACTGAAGGGTTTGAAGGGTAACACCTTTGTGTGGACAAAGGCATTACTGTATGTTTGAAGAAATAAAGAAACGGGTCACCCATACTCGTGTACTTGCATTACTGAATTTTAAAATTGTCATTCAAGTTGAATATGATGCGTCAGGGTGTGGAATTGGTGGCTTTTTTAGGGAAAAACTTTGCGACGCCAAGCAGAATTATATCACATATGATAAGAGTGCTATGCACTTATTGGAAGTCTTGAATATTGGCAACACTACTTATTATCAGCTGAATTTATATTGCACTCTGACCTTCAGGCACTCCGAGTTATTAATCGCCAACACAAACTGAATCCCCATCACGTGAAGTGGATTAAGTACTTGCAGGAATTATCTTTTGTTATCAAACACAAAGCAGGCATGACATATACTTTCGCAGATGCGTTGAGTCGTCGTCGTGCCCTCCATTGCAAATACAAATACACGTAGAGGGGTTTAGTAAGGGCCTTTATCGTGACAACAATGTTGATCTGGGAACTTGGTCAAACAACTCCCACGCAAGGATACTGCCTCCTTGACGAATTCTTATTTCGTGGAAGTCAAGTGTGTGCTCATGTTGTTCGTGGCGGGACACAATTATTTTGGAAAGTCACCAAGGAGATTTAGTAAGTCATTTTGAGAAAGATAAGACACTCAAATTGGTACAGGAGAGATCTTTTTGGCCTAAGATGGGAAGGGAAATGGCAAGCATACTTGACATGTGTCAAGTATGTCATATCGCCAAGACCCATAACCCATCGCTCAATCGCATGTCTTTATACTCCACTTGTTCCAATGGGATTGTGGGAGGATTTAAGTCTCAATTTTGTTATAGGTCTTCCACATACACGATGACTAAAAGATTTGATATGGTGGTGGTTGATCGATTCTCAAAAGTTGCACACTTTGTTCCTTATGCTAAGACGTACGATGCTAGTCAGGGAGGTCGTTTAACTTTTCATAAATCATGAAGTTGCATGCATGTTGTTCCCAAGCCCTTAACCTTTACTCAGCATGTCAAGTTCATTGGTCACTTTTGGAGGACATGTGGTTGTGGAAAAGCCTAGTTCCCAGTTCTATTTTAGTAGCGCACACCAAACCGTAGTCTTGGCAACCTTCTTAGAAGTCTCATTGGTAATAATCCCCGACAATGGGATATAATTCTTCCTCAGGCAGAATTTGCTTATAACCGATCCGCACACCATTCAACGGGGAAGAGTTCATTTTTAGTTGTTTATGGCAGGAACCTATTTACACCTTTAGATCCAACTCCTTTTCCGGTTACTAAACATTTTAGTGTTGAGGGGGAGGAACGTTCAGCTCAGATCGAAAGTAGCATCAACAAGTCCATGACCAAATTATCTAAAACATCATTGTCTACCAAAGGCGTGCTAATGTGCATATGAAGCGGGTTGTTTTTAATGAAGGTGATCTTGTTTGGACTCATTTAAATAAAGATCATTTTCCAGGAGGTCGTGGTGGTAAACTTAGGCCCCTTGTAGATAGACCTTTTAAAATACTTAAACTCATAAATGATAATGCGTATAACGTGGATTTTCCAGGCCATTATCAAGTCTATGCTACCTTCAATGTTGCTGAACTCTCACCATTTGTTCCCGAGGAAGATGACCTGTTTGACTCGAGGACGAGTCCTTTTGAAGAGGGGGAGAATGAAGTGGTTCCAACATATGCGGGTCAAGACCTAGACCCATCAGGTCCTTCATCTGTGTAGTTACCCGGGTTAAAAGTCAGCTGCACGTTCACTTTATTTTATGTTTAAATTCCACGTTATCTTTTGGACTTTTATTGTTGGTGTTTATCTCTTTGGTTGTTTCCTTAAGTTGTTGATTTGAGACTCTTTATTTGGGATTTCTTTTTGGAATAAACCTGGCTTGGTTAATTATCTTTTGAGGAATACATATTTGCTATTTCATGTTGAGTTTTTTTATAGATTAATCATTGTGATTTCATAGAGAAATTGCATTAAGCAGTGCCTAATGCGCTACTCATTTGAATGGTGTATAGGAGTCATGCATATATGTATGAAATATTTGGTTTGTGCCTTTAAAAACATGTGTATAGACAAGGAAAATGAAGATAAATTAAAGAAAGAGATAAAGTAAAGAAGTTAAGCAAAGCAAAGAGAAAGTTGAAGGTCTTAAATGAAGATGTAAAGCAAAGTAAATCAAGACACTAAAGTAAACGACATAGCACGGGTTGAAATCCTAAAGATGTGCCAGAATCGTTATTGTCTAAACTAATAAAGCTAGACCTCACTCAGCAACCCAAATTTTTGTTTACATATTAGTTTGCAGGTATGCACTTATGGAAGTACCAATTTGGCATAGGCATAAAGACTATCTATATGATGTTTTCAAGGCTTGGCATCCTTTACCAGAGGCCTTTGTACAAATTTAGTACACTTGAGACAAATTCAAATTCAATTTGATTGGAAATAATTAAAAAAATTCTGCAAATGATATTTATTTAAAAGTTTTTAGTTTAAAAACTATGTTCATGATAATGTAAATCTAGTTGTGAGATCTCTAAAGAGTTCAGCACCTTATATAAACAGTTCTGGACGGGGTTGACTAAGAAAGAAGACGGGTGCGTACCTGATCAACCATTCTGGTTTCACTGTGATGTACGCATTGTTGTGATCACTGTGAGTGTACTGTGTGGCTTGACCCTGAGCATCATCTTGAGTGACAAGTGATGTTTTTACAATCATCACACCTTCCTTCACCTCCAACTTGTGTTCCCTAAAGTATAATGCTAAGAAGTTGTTAGGAAAATCTAGCAAAGAAAATAGTCTCTAATTATCACAACCAAAATAAGCACTCACAGAAGGAGCAAAACCGTCATTACCCAAATTCTCATAAGAACCATGCCTCATACCCTCCAAAATTTAATTAGAAATAACGGTCTTCATAGGTGGAAAAAAAAGTGATCTGAATGCAAACATATATATTGACACCTGCAAGAGTTAAAAAAAGGGCTGTGAATATACCTTGATCTCTTGATGATTGGTTCATTATAACGGAATCTTCTTGATTATATCCAAAATACCAAGAAATCCTACAATTGCATTCTAAAAAAAGAGACCCAGAACAGAAGTTAGATAAAAGGAACATGATATGTACATATAAATATATTTACAAAACCCAGATGGAAGTTTCCTGAAGTGCAAATGCTCCATTGCTTGAGTAGCCACAAGTGGTTTTTGAGGATAGTAGAAAATCCATGCCGATGAAGCCTAAAACAACATAATGGCAACAAAACAGTAAGAAAATAATCACAAGGCATAACTTTTTAAAAAATATAAAGAACTTGTTACATAGATCCCCCCAACTTGTTTTCCTATGGCTAATTGGTATGTATTATGAGGAGATTGATTACACATATAATAACAAAACATACTCATCTTGAGAAAAAAAAAAGTGCAAAACACGTCATAGTTCCAGTGTATAAAGTAACCTGATTGTGGTCAGAAGATGGTATGATGGATACACCAACACCCAGAATTAATGTTGGATGGATTTCACAATGGGTAAAAGTATCTGAACAAGATTCGTCTGGATTCAGCCTCATGCCTACAAGATCCTGTACTCATTAAAGAAAAATATTTCTGTGCTGTTGAAACCATTTACTTTTAACAAACCTTATTAGAATTTCTGTTTGACGGATTTACAACCCAAATTGGCTTGTTTGGTCATAGTAGTCTAATCTTCTTCTGTAGATTCAAATCAATGAATCTGTGTGCCACAAGCTCATGCTACCCACCATCTTCTATAATTGCTGTGAATAGACAGACAAAAAAAGACGTTGTAAAGATCAGGTTAAAAGTTAAAAATGATTGAAATTAAAAGAATTGACTTTGACTACAATATACATAAATCTTTCAGTATGACGATTGATTAAATTACTAAAATGAATACTCACCAGTCTTCATAGCAACATGTCAGGATCAGAATGGATTCCCACCCACTGAACGTTGACAAAGTTTATTGTAGCTTGTGCCTTGGGAGATAAGAGCAGGAGTGATTTCCATAAGCAATAGTATATGTGTAACAAACAAAAAAATATTAACAGAAAATTGTAAATTTAATGGCATTACATGGAAACCAAAATTTTCAAAAAAAATCCAAAAATGGGTGTGTGGATGATCCAACAGTAATGTAAACCATCAATGCAAGGTTCTTCACTAGTCCACACGCCTATAATAACAGCCATATAAAGAAAAGAAAACATATATGATAGCCTCTATTCATCAACAAAAACAAGTACTGATTAGAGTTTTTTAGGAAAATTTAGGAAAATATATATGTCACAATCTTCACATCCAGCTCATGTTTCCCCAAAATATAATCCTGAGTTTTTTTAGGAAAATGAATCATAGCTAGCAAAGAAAATAGTCTCTAATTATCAACCAAAATAAGCACTCACAGAAGGAGCAAGACCGTCATTACCCAAATTGTCATAAGAACCATGCCTCATACCCACCAAAATTTAATTAAAAAATAGCAGTCTTCATATGTGGCAAAAAAAATGATCTGAATGCAAACATATATATTGACACCTGCGACAGTTTTAAAAAAGGGATCTGAATATACCTGATCTCTTGATGTTTGGCTCATAATAATGGAATCTTCTTGATTATATCAAGAATACCAAGAAATCGCCACAATTGCATTCTAAAAAAAGAGACCCAGAACAGAAGTTAGATAAATTGGAACATCATACAAACATATATTATACCCAGATGGAAGTTTTCTGAAGTGCAGATGCTCCATTGCTTGAGTAGTCACAAGTGGATTTTGAGGATAGTAGAAAATCACAAGGCATAACTTTTTAAAAAAATATATAGAACTAGTCACATAGATCCCCCCTAACTTGTTTTCCCATGGCTGATTGGTATGTATTATGAGAGGATTGAACTACACATATAATAACAAAACATACTCATCTTGAGAAAAAATGTGCAAAACATGTCATAGTTCCAGTGTATAAAGCAACCTGATTGTGGTCAGAACTCAGAAGATGGTATGATGGAACAACCAACACAAATAATTGATGTTGGATGGATTTCACATTGCGTATAAGTATCTGAACAAGATTTATCTGGATTCAGCCTCCCACCTACAAGATCCTATACTCATTAAAGAAACATATTTCTAAGCCGTTGAAACCATTTACTCTTAACAAACCTATTTAGAATTTCTGTTTGACGGATTTACAACCCAAATTGACCCGTTTTCATGGTCAGGCCCACCTACAACACCCCCACCCCCAAAAAAAAAAAAACACACACACACACTTACATCAATGGTAATTGAAATCATAGTAGTCTGATCTTCTGCTGTAGATTCAAATTCAATGAATCTGTTTGCCTCAAGCTCATGCTACCAATCACCTTCTATGGTTTCCTGTGAATAGACAGACACAAACAAAACATAATAAAGATCAGGTTAAAAGTAAAAAATGATTGATATTAAAAGATTTTACTTTGACTAGAATATACACAATCTTTCAGTATGACGATTGATTAAATTTTAAAGTCAATAACTCAATACTCACCAGTCTTCATAGCAACATGTCAGGATCACAATGGATTCCCACCCACTGATCATTGACAGAGTTTATTGTAGCTTGTGCCATTGGAGATAAGAACAGGAGCAATAGCACATGCATAACTAACAAAAAAATTTATAGTAACAGAAAATTGTTTAAAAAAATAGTGGTGCCACATGGAAACCAAAAGTTTCAAAAAATATCGAAAAATGGGTGTGTGGATGATCCAACAGTAATGTAAACCATCAATGCAAGGTTTTTCATTAGTCCACATGCCTATAATAACAGCCATATAAGATCAAATATCAGGCCCAATTGTGCAGATTTTCATGTTTAAGCATATAAAAGGACGATTAAGATTTAAGAACCAGCTATATGAAGTCAAATATAAAGCAAGAAAAGAAAACATATATGAAGCAATCGATGATATCTCAAATTATGAAAAGATTCAGGACAGATGTTAAAAAAAGTAAATTTACCTTCACGTCTTATGGCAGAAGCATAGTTTTCTTAAACTTGACATAGTAGATGCATATTTCAAACTATTCAACCTACAGATATCATAAAGCATATGTAAGAAAAGAGATGTAAACAAGCAACATATCCTAGAATGGCAATAACGTAATAATAAGAAAACAGAGTAAAAGAACCACTTGCCCGCAATTTCCGCAAGATATAGGAGGTAAAATGCCGTTCCATTGTCTACACACTACAAACAGTAAAGCTCCTAAAACATAGAAAAAACAAGGGAAGATTATAAAACAATACAGAGAGGTGGATTGAATGAGAGCACGTGTAAAGAACGGTAAAAAAGTTATATGTGTTGGTTCATAACAACAGAATTTTTGTACAATTAAATGCTAAATAGAAGAGACTCGGACAGAAGTCAGATCAACTTTCTACCAATAAACTGCATATATTAACTATTAAAGAGAATAAAAACATCAACAAAACGCTTTTATAAAACCCACAATTGTATTCTAAAAAACAGGAGACTAAACCCTAACGATTTTCTTGAAAAAAATGAAATCAAACAAAAAAAACTGATTAAAACGTAAATGGTTACCAACCTGTATTCCAGTTCTTGTGTTACAGTCGATCTTCATTGAAAAAAAATGAGACGAATACTTAACGATCAATTGAATGAGTGCACCGGCAAAGAACGTTACAAAAGTGATATGTCTTGGTTCATTAAAAAATAAAAAAAAAAACAAAGAAAAAAGAAAAAAGAGACTAAAACCCTGATTTAAACGAAAGTGACTAACCTTATTCCAGTTCTCGTGTTACAATCAATCATCACATGCAACTCATTCAACGGTAGTTTCTACTCTTCCGAAGATACTACAAAACATATAACTGAATGTTTTATAATTTATTATACATACATATACAAATACAGACCATCAAATTAAACGTAATGTGGGTTTTTAACGAGGTAGGGCCGCAGGGAGATTAATTAAAAAATAAATAAATAACACAACAAAACGCTTTATAAAGCCTAGAATTGAATTATAAAAACAGGAGACTAACCCTAACGATTTTCTTAAAAAATGAAATCAAACAAAAAAAACTGATTAAAACGTAAGTGACTACTAACCATTATTCCAGTTCTTGTGTTACAGTCGATCTTCACAAGCAAGATCAAACAGCTTCTACACTTCCTATGTTGCTAGAAAACATATAATTGAGAAATTATTAGACATACAAATTACAAATTCAAATACAAAATTTCTGGTGTCATTGTGATTAATCATTAATATGTCATTATAAATTAACAAACCCACCAGCAGAAAAGAAATTAACCTTTTTCTGTTCCATTGAGAGATCATCCATGTTCATTTTCATGAAATTCTTGATAATTGCAGTCTATCATAATTAGACTACATATAAATAAAACCACAATAACAAATTCTTTATATAATGTGATGATAAAATGAAAGCCATAGAACTTCCCCAAAAAATGTTAAGAAAGCCTGGGCCACAGGTAAATCAGCTTCCAGTTCAATAATAAATGCACGGATAAGGACTTAGTTTGATACCTTGATCTGTTACATAGGAAAATCGTTGAAAAGCAATATAGCAGTAAGTGTTATCAGATGTATTATATTAGCAACTTTTAATCATACATATTTCTTCTCAAAGATATCCCACCCATGATAGATTCATTTCGCGCAGCCTACGGAGCAAAAAAGGAAGAAAATGATTTTAAATTAGCAACTTATAGATAAAACAAATCCATAAAGAAGTAGAATATGCATTACTTTTTTTCGTTGAATTCACTGTTGTGATAAGGCTCCATGACAAGGCCTTAGAAACCGGAATACCCTGGTTGGACTAAGAAGGATCATAAATGATGCACACACATTGTCTAACATTCTCCTGCAACAAAGAAATTATAGTGATGTAGGAAACACATGCAATTAAATCGATATGAAAGCATCACAAAATAAGAAAAATTATAAATGAAGGACCATGTTAATTTCCTCAAGGCATCTCATGACCGTCATCATTCCAAGCTGATAGTTAGCACTATCTGCCTCAATCTCCTCATCTTCCTCACTAATCTGTCACTTTTATGGGTTAAACAATAGCTGTTATGAGACAAATAGAATTCTTGATTATTATCCCACATTGATTACAATTCTCATACAATATATTATCTTGTTTATTATATTATCCTGTTTATTAGCTGTACAGAAAGAACCATAGTATATATAAATTTATTTAATAGAAAAAAAGTGAATGATGATATCATCACATACTATAAAAGGGAAGCAGTTGGTTACTTCAATAACACTGCCAACTTCTATTCTAAGAAGTTGCAGAGTCACAAGATCAAGTTTTCTGTGAAATGCTTGTTGATCAATAATATAAGATGTTCATAATATCAATTTGCAAATAGACGAGGAGAGTGCAACATGTCACAGGTTAAATAAGCATTTGACGCACAAGAATGAAGAATCCCTGCTTCTAGTAAACTAGATAACATTGCCAATAAAATAATTTTGCGTTGAATTAATTCTAATAGAACGAATAACCACCTAAAAAATTAATGTCTTATGAGAGATTAAAGTGACCAGAAAATTAAAGCACTAGCCATACCATGCTATAATCCTTTCAGAATACACTCTTGGCAGTTCTCTGGGAAAATGTAATCATAATCCACCAAATTATGTCACAAAATCCATTCTTATAACTCCTATATCACAGAACAGTAAACAATTGTCAGAAAATTAAAAATCAAAAGCCTTCCTAGGATCTAACACTAATTAACAAACTAAACTTTAGAAAAATCACAAGTAAAATCCTATCATTTCTTTTCCATGGAGAGAACCAAGGCAGTCCATTACATCTACACCATATTTGCAAAAGATTTGCAATAGTGATTGTGATTCCTTCCTGTTGGGGGACAAAGGTGGAGAGAAGGTTGAATGAAAGTGAAGATCTATGTCAGGAGTGAAGGATTGGGGGTTTTGAAAACTAAGGTTAGGTTTGAATCATTAAGTGCTGAATGGTTAAGATGTCTGAATGGTTAATAGGGTCTGAATCATTAAGTGCTTAACTGGTTAAGACTGTTTGGTTGCACATCTGAATGAAAATGAAAATAAAAAAATAAAAAAAAAAAACTTATTTTTGGTTAAAAACGTTTGGTACCTAGGGCTTCTTCTTCAACACGGCTGAACAACCACGACAGAAGCTCCTCCTCCTACGCAGCTCCTCCTCCGCAGCACCATCATTGCCATCGATCTCCTCCGCAGCACCATCATCACCGTCGATCTCCTCCACAACCATCCATCTCCTCTGCAGACCCTGATCTCCTTCTTCGCCATCGATCTCATCGACCATCACCATCGACTCCTCTGCCAAAGACCCTGATCTCCTTCGTCGCGACGGTGCGGCCGGAGGTGCCTGCTGTCGAGCGATGCCAGATACGCAGCTCCTTTGCCTCACGTCTGAACCATTCAGACTTCATCCTATGTCTGAACCATTCAGACCTCCATTCAGAGGTTCTACCCCATTTAGACGTGCTTTTTTTCCACCAAACAAACGGTCTGAATCTGAACCATTCAGATTCAGACCCATTCAGACCCTACCTAACAGCCCCTAAGATAGGTAACTAAATAAAAATTGGGGGATGTGGGTTTAATGATGCTTGAATAATACAGAATTAATGAAATAACCGTAACAGGGGAAAAAAACTGCCAAATTTCAGCACTTTTGAACTGATCAGATTAATCATGTGATTGATCTAAGGGCCAAGATCTCTTTCAAAAATGATTGTAATTGCAAAAGTGATCAGTTTACTCACCTTAATCAATACATAATATAATTGCAACAAAATGGTAAGAAAATAACTGCATGGCATATCACTTTTGGGAAGATAAAACTTGTGACATACATCTCGATACCTTGTATTCCCAAGGCTGATTGGTATGTGTTATGTGAAGATTGATTACACATAAAATAACAAATCATCATCTAAAAAAAACATTTGATTGTGAAAAACAAGTTATAGTTCCAGTATAAAAACTTACCTAAAAGTGGTGAGAAAATGGTATGATATGGATGCATCAATTAATCCTTTTGCACAAGATTATGCCAGCCAACATCTTCTTGGGCTTCCTGTGAATATATAGAATTATAGACAGACACACACAAGACATTATTATAAATATCCAGTTAACTGTCAGGAAACTAGAATTCTATGAACAACAAAATTTGTAATAAAGAAGAAAACAGGGCAAAAACACCACTTGTGAAACGTCAGCCCTTGGGGCATTTACTTGCCTCCAATTTCCAGTAGCAAATGAATATTTAAGGCTCACTGGTAATCATGTTTCCTTTGATCGCAAATAGCATGTCTACACACTACACAAAAAAAAAGCAACTAATAAGTCTATAAACACATGGTATTTGGCTCTACTAGGACGACCAAAATCATCAGGTTAACAAAGAAAATAGCCTCTATTTATCCACAAAAACAGGTACTGATTAGTGGCACTTGTCACAATCTTCACCTCCAACTCATGTTCCCTAAAATATAATGCTTAGAGTTTTTTATGAAAATGAATCTTCGCTAGCAAAGAAAATAGTCTCTAATTATCACAACCAAAATAAGCGCTCACAGAAGGAGCAAACCCGTCATTACCCAAATTCTCATAAGAACCATGCCTCATACCCTCCAAAATTTAATTAAAAATAACGGTCTTCATAGTGGAAAAAAAGTGAGATGAAATTCTGAATGCAAACATATATATTGACACCCGCAGGAGTTAAAAAAAGGGCTCTGAATATGCCCTGATCTCTTGATGATTGGTTCCTTATAACGGTCTCTTCTTGATTATATCCAAAATACCAAGAAATCCCGCAATTGCATTCTAAAAAAGAGACCCAGAACATAAGTTAGATAAATTGGAACATCATACGTACATATAAATATATTTACAAACCCAGATGGAAGTTTCCTGAAGTGCAGATGCTCCATTGCTTGTGTAGCCACAAGTGGTTTTTGAGGATAGTAGAAAATCTATGCCGATGAAGCCTAAAACAACATAATGGCAACAAAACAGTAAGAAAATAATCAAAAGGCATAACTTTTTAAAAATATAAAGAACTTGTTACATAGATCCCCCCCCCCTCCCCAACTCGTTTTCCCATGGCTAATTGGTATGTATTATTAGAAGAATGATTACACATATAATAACAAAACATACTCATCTTGAGGAAAAAAAGGTGCAAAACAAGTCATAGTTCCAGTGTATAAATTAATCTGATTGTGGTCAGAAGATGGTATGATGGATACACCAACACCCATAATTAATGTTGGATGGACTTCACAATGGGTATAATTATCTGATCAAGATTCGTCTGAATTCAGCCTCGCACTTACAAGATCCTATACTCATTAAAGAAACATATTTTTAAGCTGTCAAAACCATTTACTTTCAAGAAACGTTTTTAGAATTTCTGTTTGACGGATTTACAGCCCAAATTGGCCTGTTTTCATGATCAGATCCACCTGCAACACCCCCCCCCCTCCCCAAAAAAAACACACACTAACATCAATGGTGATTGAAATGATAGTCGTCTAATCTTCTGTGTGCCACAAGCTCATGCTACCCACCATCTTCTATGGTTGCCTATGAATAGACAGACAAAAAAAAAGACGTTATAAAGATAAGGTTAAAAGTTAAAGCTTAAAAATGATTGACATTAAAAGAATTGACTTTGACTAAAATATACATAAATCTTTCAGTACGACGATTGATTAAATCACTAAAATGAATACTCAACAGTCTTCATAGCAACATGTCAGGATCACAATGGATTCCCACTTACTGAACATTGACAAAGTTTGTTGAAGTTTGTGCCTTGGGAGATAAGAGCAGGAGTGATTTCCATAAGCAATAGTATATGTGTAACAAACAAAAAATATATATAAACAAAAAAATGTTTCAAAAAATTAATGGCATTACATGGAAACCAAAATTTTCTCAAAAAAAATCCAAAAATGGGTGTATGGATGATCCAACAGTAATGTAAACCATCAATGCAAGGTTTTTCACTAGTCCACATGCCTATAATAACAGCCATATAAGATCAAAGATCAGGGCCAATTTAGCAGATTTTCATGTATAAGCGTATAAAAGCATGATTAAGAAAACATATATGAAGTCAAATATAAAGCAAGAAAAGAAAACATATATGATAGCCTCTATTTATCCACAAAAACAAGTACTGGTTAGAAATTTAGGAAAATATATATGTCACAATCTTCACCTCCAACTCATGTTCCCCAAAATATAATGCTTAGAGTTTTTTAGGAAAATGAATTTTAGCTAGCAAAGAAAATAGTCTCTAATTATCAACCAAAATAAGCACTCACAGAAGGAGCAAGACTGTCATTACCCAAATTGCCAAAAGAACCATGCCTCATACCCTCCAAAATTTAATTAAAAAGTAACGGTCTTCACATGTGGCAAAAAAGTGATCTGAATGCAAACATATATATTGACACCTGCAAGAGTTTTAAAAAAGGGATCTGAATATACTTGATCTCTTGATGATTAAAGATTAAATCATCAATGCAAGGTTTTTCATTAGTCCACATGCCTATAATAACAGCCATATAAGATTAAAGATCAGGGCCAATTTTGCAGATTTTCATATTTAAGCGTATACGAGGATAATTAAGATTTAAGAACCAGCTAAATGAAATCAAATATAAAGCAAGAAAAGAAAACATACATGAAGCAATCGATGATATCTCGAATCATAAAAAAATTCAGGACAATTGTTAAAAAAAAGTAAATTTACCTTCGCATCTTATGGCAGAAGTATAGTTTCTTAAACGAGACATAGCAGATGCATATTTCAAACTATTCAGCCTATAGATATCATAAAGCATATGTAAGAAAAGAGAAGTAAACAACCAACATATCCTAGAATGGCAATAACGTAATAATAAGAAAACAGAGTAAAAGAACCACTTGTAAAAACATGACCAGGTAAAATGCCGTTCCATTGTCTACAGAGAGGTCGATTGAAATATTGAATGACAGCACCTGTAAAGAACTATAAAAAAGTGATATTTATTGGTTCATAACAACAGAATTTTTATACAATTAAATGCTAAATATAAGAGACTCAGGGACATAAGTCAGATCAACTTTCTACCAATAAACTGCATATATTAATTATTAAAGAGAATAAAAACATCAACAAAATGCTTTTATAAAGGGTCCTAATATTCATACACCACCCCCTCTTTTATACATCATCCTCAAATCAAATCAATCACATCATACTCACATAATTTTTACTTATACATATTTTTTTATTATTTTTTAATATTAAAAAATTCAAAAAATGTTGTTATCCATACACCGGTGTACCAATATCTGTACCCTTTATAAAACCCACAGTTGTATTCAAAAAAAAAAGGAGACTAAACCCTAACGATTTTCTTGAAAATAAATGAGATCAAACAAAAAAAAACTGATTAAAACTTCAATGGTTACTAACCTGTATTCCAGTTCTTGTGTTACAGGCGATCTTCATTAAAAAAAAAAAAAAAAAAAAAAAAAAAAAAAAAAAAAGGAGACTAATACTTAACGATCAATTGAATGAGCACACTGGCAAAGAACATTAGAAAAGTGATATGTCTTGGTTCATTAAAAATAAAAAAAAAAAAAAACAGAGACTAAAACCTGTGACTAACCTTATTCCAGTTCAGCAGTTCTTGTGTTCAAATCAATCTTCACATGCAACTCATTCAACGGTATTGATTCTTCCGAAGATACTACAAAACATATAACTTGATGTTTATTAATTTATTATACATACAAATACAGACCATCAAATCGAACGTAATGTGGATTTTTAACGAGGCAGTGCCGCAGGGAGATTAACTAAAAAATAAATAAATCAATCAACAAAACGTTTTATAAAGCCCAGAATTGAATTATAAAAACAGGAGATTAAACCCTAACGATTTTCCTAAAAAAAAAATTAAATCAAACAAAAAAAAAACTGATTAAAACGTAAGTGCACTACTAACCTTTATTCCAGTTATTGCGTTACAGTCGATTGTCACAAGCAACTTCTTCGCCTGATCAAACGGCTTCTACACTTCCGATGTTACTAGAAAACATATAATTGAATGATTATTATACATACAAATTACAGATTCAAAAACAAATGTAGACGTACGATCAAATCTAACTCTGTGACTAGAAGAACGTACAAAATAAGGATTGTTAAACGAGAGAGGGAGATTTAACAAGAAACTCAGGGGTCGAGATTTGGAAATCATACCTTCAAACGAAAGATTTATTTCGAACGTTATGAGGATTGTTTAAAGACGGGGAAATTTGGGGATATTTGAGTCGCTTAGTAAGAAACCGAAACGTCTCTTTCCAATTACAGAATCAATTGTTTGTTACTCGTATTTTTGTCACTTGTTCATTTTCTTTGCACAACTTTATTAAATTAAGTCTCAAGTTAAATAATGATATTTTCATCCGTATTAAATAATAATAATAATAATAATAATAATAATAATAATAATAATAATAATAATAATAATAATAATAATAATGCTTTTATTTGCCTTTTCTACGGCAAAAATAATTTTATAACAAACAAAAAATCAAAATTTTAAAAAAAAAAACACTTTAAAAAAGTTTCTTGAAATTTTTAAAAAATAAGAATATTATAAATTGATATTTATAAAAATAATTCTAAAAAACAAACTAAAAAAAACGTTTTTTTAAATGGAATAAACTATAAAACAGATATATTAAACAACCAAATTTTTATAAACATATATCATTTTAAAATGAAATGCTTAAAAAGTAATTTCTTTAAAAACTTAAAATTATATAATAAATTATACTTTTGGTCCTTCATGTTTAATGATATTTTCCAATTAGATTATTTAGCTTCAATAATTGCAAAAATGATACCTTACCTTCTCATATTTGCAACCAAATATTTTTTGACAAAAAAAATTGTCTAAAGTTTTTAACGTCATTTAGTTTAAACTTTTAATTATTACAAATAAAAAAGGTTAAGTTTTTCTCGTTCAACTCTAAAAAATGTTTGTGAAGTATAAATGTTTTTAGCTTATATTAATCATCATTTTTAATACTATTATATTATAATAATAATTGAAGGTTTGCATATGTATTTAGATCATAGGTGTAGTAGTTAACTACTTATTAAAGGTGACAAAATACAAAACTTTGATTTATTACAAAAAAAATGTAAAAAGCCTAAAGATCTTGAAGTACATTTTGAAGAAATAACTAAATTTCACAAACGACTTGCTTCTTTATGAACGATATCATTGTGCCCCATGTTGCGTTTATCTAAAAATGCACGAGTATTCTTAAAGAGCAAAATATAAAATTCAAGGTTTTTTGACTACTAAGAAACTTAAAACAGAATTCGAATGTGTACTGGAATCAGCCTATCTTCCTGCTCATAGATTATAAAGTTGAGTTAGTTCTATATCAAAGAGACAGTGGTTTACTCTTAGTTTTATATAAATCACATCCTTTCTTATAAGAATAAAAATAATCTAGTCTGCTCTTGTTAGCAGGAAAAGAATGGTTGTGAGAGTAATCTTTTACCATTTTGAGACTTAAACCCACCTAGTTCTCCTGTAAGAAAAGAGTGTGCTACAATGATTATAAAATAAACTTTCATAAAACAAATAAATTACTTTTAACGATGGTTTATACGAATTTTGCTTTTGAATTGTGATTTTAGCGTAACAATTATTTTTATCTGAATATAAAAAATTAAACCAAAAGGACTGATTTTATAAGCCACGAGTTGGTCTGAGTTTTCTACAAACCATAATTGTCAGCTTGGTTGTTTTGTTTCTCATTGCATCATGCAAACACCCTTCTAGTTATTTTATAAGAAACTTACACTATCACTATTATTTTTATTATATTTCTATATCAACAGAATGTATCAGCCTATAAAGTATTCTTAGATACAAACACGTACCCAAAAGTTTGATGCCACTTAAGACAACACGTACCCAAAAGTTTGATGTCACTTAAGAGTTGATTTTTCGTGTATCACTCATTAAATATTGGATGGTACGTGCTAACTTTTGATGAAATATAAATTCTGACTCTCTCCCTTATTATTTATTTGCTCTCTTATTATAACCCATTCCACCGACCTTATCATTTTCTAAGCGTCATCTTATTATATGAGCCAAAAAATTTGGTGCAACATGTAATTAAAATTCCATTGCAAATTTTGTTGTGTTTTGTTGGCTAAATAGTTACCCCACGTAGGAGTAACACATTGGCAAATGTTGTAAAGCCAAGAAAGCAAATCCAGAAATCTTATCAAACAAAAATCGGTGTTGATGGTTAAATGTTTATGCATGACGTAACATGGTTCTAGATCAAATGTCTAAGTTCATGGTTAAAAACTAAACAAAATCCGACAATATGACAACAAATAATCTGTAGAATTATGTTTTTTTAGTGAATATTAGCTTGTAAAATCTTAATAGTAAACAAAATTCAATTTATTAAAATGTTTAAACTTTTGTTTATGTAGTTATTTATTTATTTATTTTTTGATACTTGTGTATAGATTTGAAAAAACCCGAAATATCCATCTCTAACTACACCTTATGCAGCTTTTTGCACCTTCTCTGCTAAACCCAAGACTTTTGTTGTCTAATTTCCCATGAATGAACATAAATGATATAAAGGGTATTATGTATTCGGTATTCCATTCCAATGGGTTATGAATGATAATATAGCTGCAAATTAACTACCAATAATCAACCTTCAAAGCAACTTTAAGCCTCAAAAACAATCTTTAAGGGCTTTTTTTATATCTTTAACAAATGCCCCAACAGAGTCTAAGAATAAACGTGTCTAATGTCTATAACCAAATTCATTCTTTAAGGTATATAAAACACTTTCAACTCATATATAACACACAAAATATTAACAGTCTTCGTTCTTGGGAAAAAATTGTAAGCGAACAGAGTCAAAACAAACGTGTCTAGAACCAATCCAACAAAAATAAAAACCCGAAATCAAAACAATTTATGAAAGACTCCGTGTATATTTGCAATATTAAATGCTCATTAAAACGACATAACCACCTCCAACAGCTTGAGGTAATGACCAAACAAATTAAGCATCGACTTGCTAAATAATAACCTTGGCCAACCCCTTCATATACCAGAACCACTGAACCAACCTTTTGCATCTCTTCAAGACAACGACCTGTGACTCGACCATTCTGTAACCCGACGACACGAGATGCTCCGACCAGACCCGACCTGACATGACCTGATGACCCAACCCGACCCCAACAGGACTTGACCTTTGACGCCACCAACATACTTAATCAGACCTTCACCAGACCTTTCAAACCCTGCATCTTCAAAATTGAATACGTCAAATAATAATAGCGTTAACATGTTAAAACTATAACAAAATCCCTTCAAGAATATGATATAAGAAGTCGTTTGCGCTAAGATTAACAATATAAGGGGTTTATATTTGTAGAGGTGGGGATTTCTACTATTTACTTGAGAGCCTATCCATTTGAGTAGTGGTTTATTCCAAAATTTACTATTAACACATATAGCACCTTAAATTATCTAATTAAAGACACCTTAAATCATTTATTAAAAGACTATGCTATTCTTGAAATGAGATTGTTATCTACATGGTTGTATAAATTGCTAGTCGCTAGTCGGGCGGTGAGGTACCAACTATGGACTAATCGGGAATAATTGGATTAAAACTTTATAGGCAGCCTTTCAAAATTATATATATATGTACACACGCAAAAATTTATATTTTTCAAAATAAGTATTAATTTTTCAATAACTTAAAGATTTTCCATAACATCTCCATTTATATATACATACACACACAAATGAAGGAAATGTATATAACTTTCTAAGTTGGAGGGAAAAAACTGGAAAAGATATATATGAGTCTTGTGTGCATCCACGTTACTCGTTAGTCCTTAATGCATCACACAGACCAAACAGAAACCAAGCAACAATTTGTCGACGGTAGCCAGCGACAAGAGGGAAACCAAGAAACAATCGAGGTGATCATCTCTTCTTGGTCTCTGAATCACCATATGGTCTCTAAATCGCCTTAATTTGGTCGATTAGGACCCATAGGTTGCCAAAATCGCAAGAATTGCCTCAACCGATTAGTGCGATTAGCTCCGACTAGGCCAACTAGCGCTGGTTTTGACCGATCTTGACGACTACCGATTCTACAACCGATTTCCCAAAAAAATTTCGTCACCCTACTGACTACCGATTAATCGGCCAACTACACCGATTTTTACAACCATTGTTGTCTAACCATAATTAACAAAAAAAATTTCTTGATAAAATTCACAGAAAGTCGTTACCTAGCCTGCTCACCCAACACATCTTGTCACCCCCATAATCTATCATTAAACTTAGAACATTTAACTTTATTTGCATATAATCAGGCAAATTCAATAAGTCAAAAGTTTGGTCTAAAAAATTGCAATTACCTTCAGTTGTTAAAGTTGAATCCACCAGACGGAACTTGAACATTATTTCCACCAAAATCAAAAGTTGTCTGAGCACCATCAGCCACATGTTCATCCTCCTCATCCAACCAGTATGTTTCAAGTAACTTAACAGCCTTTTCATAAATTTCATTATTATCGTGACTTTGCAAATTCTCAATCTTTTCCAATCCCTCTGCATCATCAATCAACTGAGCATAGAAATTAACATCACCCGTGTTACCAGCTTGCTTTTCCACCTCTCCTACTTTAAGAATGTTCTCAAGCCCTTCTAGAGAGACAGTCACGATTCTTGGATCCGGACATACAAGGAGATCACACAAGGGTTTTACACAGCCTTGACTCACCAAATACCTATAATTTAGGATACATTTTTATAGTAGTCAGTTATTTTGTGAGTGTAATCCTATGAAAAATGTTGAAAAGAGAATATACTTGATTTGCTCATTGGTACCACCAGAAGTAGCATTTGATATTGCCCACGCGGCCTCCTTTTTTATATCAAATTCAGCAGTCTGGAGCAGATTGGCTAAAGGAGCAATTAATCCAGCCTCAATCACAGTCTGTGTGTTGTAAATAAGAACATTAAATCTTCATAAACATATCAACCTCTTAAAAATTTGCCAATCATTATATATCCATGTGACAAAAAAAAACAAGGGATTTAAAGAAGTCACGTAATGGTTTGGATAGAGATTATCCAAAACAATTTTATGTCCGAAAAGTTAAACAGATAACAGGTGTTAAATATACAAAATCAATATTATTCAATAATACTCAAAACTTTTGAATGAAAAGATTTAGGAGGTTTTATGTATTAAAAACATTTTGTGGTTTTTGACCAGTTACTCAGTTAGAGATTTAATTAAACATAACTTGAACAGACCAACTCATAAATAAATGAGTTTGCAGGAGTTTTTACCTGTATTTGCTCTTTGTTTCCAGCAGTGATGTTTGAGATTGTCCAGCAGGCTTCCTTTTTTATGCTCTTCTTGTGGTTATGGGTTAACAAGCTCAGCAGGCAAGGAAGTGCCCCACGCTCGATAATATGCTAAAATGGTAAAAGGTTTGTCATCTCAATTGTAGATTATATATGCAAACTTCAAACTAAAACCTAAAATTTAAATTTGACAAACTATAAATACCATTTAGCTGGTTGCCAAACAGTTTGTGTAACAAAACGTAGCACTTATAAATGGAAATTACACTGTTGCTATAAAAAATAAATGCAGCCACAGGTCATCAAACTGTCCTTTTTTAAAATTAATTCAAACGCTATGGACACTATTCAATAATAGATGATAAAACTTTGACAAGTTATTGAGTACTTGTTTTAAGATAAATAAACCATAATGTCAACTGAAGTAGTGCAGACTAATAGCAGAACAAGACCACGTAAAACTATTAATATAATAACACCTTGAATACAATGACCTTATTCATAGTAATTCACAATAAAACCATCAGCATAATCAGATCCTCTAAATATCCTACATATTGATACTTAATTTCCAAACAAAACTTATTCATAAAAACTCGACACTACCTGAGTTTGGAGATCATCGCCAGTGACAATGTTCCCAACAGTTCGAAGCGCAGGGATGAGTACAGAAGGTGATGGATGACTGAAGATCAAAAAAGAAATTAATAGATACATAAACCATCCATAAAAAAATGATAATAAAAAAATACTTGGGACTCACAGAAGAAGTTCAACAAGACGTTGGCAGACACCAGCATCAATCACAGCTTGAATTTTGTCATTGGTACCATCAGACAGATAGGAAAGAGCCCAGCATGCATCTGTCAACACCTCTTCATCATTTGAATGAATAAGACGCTCAAGGGCGGGAAGAGCAGGCCTTGTCTGCAATTTGAAGAAATTAATACCTTATAAATGATGTATTAGTGGGACTTTGCAGGTTACATTTGTTTTAATACCTTATAATAGGATTAAAAGAAGTAAACACAAAACTGAAGAAATAGACAATAGTAAACAGCAAACAGCAAACAACCTGCTCAAATGGAGGCTGTGGTTTTCCACGACAAAAGTTTGATAATGTCCATGTGGCATTTCTGAGCATGGACAGCTTAGCATGCTCATTTAACTGAGAAAGTAAAGAAATCAAGGCACCATAACCAAGGACAAGATCACGGCATCTGGGAGAATCACCAGCAACATTTCCCAAAGCCCAAACAGCCTGCAACAAAGAAGTTGTCACATATGAAAAACTGACTACCGATTGTTTAGACTTGGGTGGCATTTGGCACTTTCAATTGCCTGTGAACACAAGGGTAAAGATGTGATAACAGCATGGAATGGTAATGGAAATGGAAATTAATTTCTTAACCCATATCCTTTCCAGATACAGAGAAGTCCAAAGTTTGAGGATAAGAATTTTAATTTATCCCACATACCATCAAACTAAACAAAAACCATCATTTTCATTCCCAGACCCTTAAAAACCATATACACTTTTACAACCTATTAGCTGCCTCTATGTGCTTACCTGCTCACGCACATCATCACTTGGAGAAGCTAGAAGCTTGACAAAAATCGGGACTGACCCATGATCAATAACAACCTTTGTGTTCTCAGAGGTTCCTGAAGCAATGTTTGTGAGTGCCCAAGCAGCCTCAAACTGTTGCAAGATTAAAGTTAAAAATTTTAAAAATATATATACACTAGAATTCTAAGAATCAATAAGCAACATTACCTGAAGCTGTGGAAAATCCTCCCTCATTAAGAACTCAACAAAGCGAGGTACAACCCCCGACTGTATAACTTCCTCAATCGGTGGACTCCGTTCTGTAAAACAAGTTCAACTAATCAGATATAGGAAAATGCACGTCTTGCAATTACGAAAGATTATGTGTACCTATGGAAAGCAGTTTACGAAACTGAGTAGTAGCCTCCAGCTGCAAATTATTATCATTGGCATAGACTCCGGCAACCATAGAAGGGAGACTTTCTAGCTGCAATTCAGTTAACCCCATTTCACAGTTCAAAAGCCAAACTAAATGCATCCAAAATATCATTACACACACAAACAATTATTCAACTTATTCACATTTAATAACATAATGCTAATATACAAAGTAATGAATAGAGCTAAATAAATTGTACAAATATGAACATAAGAAGTAAATCAAACACATATACATGTAAATTAATATGCATCTGATGGCATAGTAATATAATTATGAAATAAGGAGCATATAATTTTCATTTTTGTATAACTAAACATATCAATTGCACACACAACAAGACTATAAAGGTACAATACAACCCTAGCCTCATATCTAGTTATATCATATACGTACAATCATAGTGTTTGCTTCTACAATGATACAACAAATCAGACAAACTGTATGCCCATAAACACCAACTCGTACATATGCAGAAATCAAACACGCAGCAACTAGTATCAAAATAAAACAAAACAAAACAAAAAAACTAAAACCTTTTTCTCGACTGCGGAAGTTTGAACAGGAACACCAGTGGACAACGGTTGTGACGATGACAACAGTTGACGCTTCTTAAGCAAGTTTTCCTCCCTTTTGTTTTTACGGATCTCAACCATATTGTCCTCCCTCCGCCGCCGTCCTTCATCCGCATCAACGGCCACCTTGTAACGGTTCCGGCGAACCTCCGTCCGGGCGCTAGGCCTCAGAGACATGATCGATGGCTGATTGATTTCACTTATCTCAAAAATCAAAACCCTAGATATGCAAATACACATTCAACACAAACTGATCAATAATAACTCGTTAATTAGGGCAAATCTGAAAACCGTGATAACCGCATATACGAAACGTATAAATCGATGAATATAAATCGTGGATTTGACGAAAGTTTAAACGCACCTGACGAGAAGCCGATAGTACTGAAAGAAGAGGGAGGATCGAATTCGCACCTGATGAATATTAATAAAACGAAATGATTTTTCTTTTGATTTTTTTAAAGCAAGTGGCCTTTTTGTTAATTTTGTGTTTCAGTCCTCGTAGTTTGCTAAGTTTTCAATATTGGTTTGATTTTACAATTGAAAATTATTTTCATAATTTTTTACAATGATCCTTAATGTACGTTGTTTTATTCAAATTATGTTCCTTTTCTTTTCTAAAATTTGTCTACCCTAAAATATTTCTTTTTCTTTTCGGCTTCAAGGTCATTATTAGAAAGTTATTGATGCAGATAAAAAGTAAAAAAAAAATTAACAAAACTGAAAGTGGTAATAGTTATCACTAATATTGATGGACGATGATGACAATCATTGGTAGGTTGGTGATGGAAGGTGGATGAATGACAACGACCAACAAAGTTAGACGGTGATTACCTAATGTTCATATGTGCGTTGATTATTTTAAATACGAAAGAGATGATGGGTTATGACAAGGGTCATCGGTAACTTGCAAAATTATATATATATATATATATATATATATATATGGACACTGGTGAATTCAACATACTCTAAATGAATTCCCATCTGTCTAAATTCATTAAGATTAAATCATGACCTTTTAAATTAGGCGGTTACATTAATTATGTGACGATTTTCAGCGGTTTCTGTCTGTTTTTAGCAAATTCTGACGGTTTTTCGGTTTCATACGGATCATTGACACATTTCATATGTTTTGGCACATGCCACTAGGGGTGTTCACGGTCCGGTTTTTACGGTTTTTAAGTTAAACCATAAACCAAACCGTTAAAAATAAAAACTGAACCGTTATAAACGGTTTGGTTTACGGTTTTTGCATGTTAAAAATAAAAAGTGAAGCCTATCTTTGAAAAAAAAAACCTTATGTCACTAACGTGTCCAAAATTATAAAATGTGTAAAAAACATTACAAAACCTACTACAAAATAGAAGTAAAAAATATTTACTATTACAAAACATGTTATAAAGTACAAAATTTGTCTAGAAAACATAGTATCCAAAAATAAATCAACAAGTTCAAAAACAACCAACTTGTTTCCAAAGTTATTAAACTTCAAGTACTAACCAAACAACTAATAACTTATCTAAATAGCATATACACATCAAAATACATGCATACACACATACATATATATATACACACATACGGTCCGTTTTTTTACGACCGGTTTTTGGCAAAAACCATAAACCAAACTGTTCATTACGGTTTTGAACTTTTGAAACCGACCGACCAAATGTTTAGAAAAAAACTGACCGTGAAACCAAACCGATGACTGGTTTGGGCGGTTTCGCGGTTTTGAACCGAACCGTGAACACCCCTACATGCCACCATGTCTTGGTTAAAATGGACATAAATGAGATTGAACTACGGTTAAAACTTAAAAAAATAATTAATCAACAAAATTATTATAACAAACTACCCAGCTACCGGACGAGTATAAAACTAGTTACTAATCATAGTTACAAAGAAAAGGTGTAAATTAACGTATATTTAAATGTACTTATAAAGGAAATAAAGATTTCTATTTATATAATAAAAACATTAAAGAAACATTTCTAATTTTCATGTTTTTCTTAAAAGGTTTATATAAATACATATACACATAATTTCCTTTTTATGTATCAAAGTAACTAAGCATAATTTGATGAGATATTTACGGATGTACCCCTAAAATTCGAATTTGAATATCCACAAGCCCTTTAGGTAGGTGAGTGCCAGGGTAATGCAAGCCTTTGCCACCTCATTATCATTATCAGAATATGACAGGATCTAAACAGGTCACGTATCTATGCGTACTCTTTTTAACATATACCCCTTCAAAAATATTATATTATAAAACTAGCTTAGAAAACATGAGTATTACATGGGTTGAATATTAATAAATATCAAATAATTATAAAATTATATTTAGAGTAAGATATAATTTAGTTATTTTTTATTAACTTATAATAAATTAGTAAATTACTGAAATAAAAAAATTATATTTTCTATATTTAATTATGTAATCTTATTACAAAAAGTTAATAGTATTTGTTAGAAGAGATAAGCGAGAAAACTATTTTCAGATTTAATCAGAACGCGACACTTGTCACCTAAAAATACTCCTTTATTAGAAAAAGAAGATAATATAAAACTTATATAGTATTAAAAATTTTCCGACTTGTAATTGTAAATGTTAGCGTGTCTATTGCATATATCTTTTGTATTTGGTAAGATAATTTGTAAGAGTCCTCATATTTATCTCTATCTTCAAATGATATAGTAAACATGAAAACATGTTATTTTATTTACACATCTTTGATGTCTCATTGTCAATTCCATAACCTATGGTTTTAGGAAAAAAAAAATATCTATGTACAGCCATCTCTCTTATTTGGAGTCAACTATAATGTGTTTGAAGTGGTCAATTCATAATGAAAGAGAAAATAACGATAAATGAATGGAAAAATTTTATGTTGTTGAAATAGGGATACATATGTATGAAATAAAATGAGGAAAACTTTTGAAAAAACATAAGATAAATTTATGATACAATGATTTTTAGTTAAATCGGAATAAAGATGATAAACATATTGTGAATACTCTAACAAGTATTTTGAGATTCTAATTAGTTATGTAAACGGTCACTTGACCGTTCAAAATGAGGTTTTAGCCAAATTAATATGTATATTAAAAACCAAAGTTTTATTCTGAGAAGGAATTCACCACCGACGACCACTGATCATCTGCGTCGGCTCAGTCGAACGCAACGACGCGATTGGTGGACCTAGGTTGGCCTACCACTTCCATCTAGGGTATGTGTTCTTCAAAAAGCGGTCGACGGTGAGGGTGATGGCGTACGATGGTGCCGGTGGCTAGCAGGAGGAACAGGAGCGGGGGTGTTGGAGGGTTGTTGGTTGACGGTGAAGGTGACCGTCTTTATTTCTCCATTCGCTGATTCGACTCCCTCACTGTTTCTATCTCTTCTGCACTTTCAATCGGGCCTCTCTCTCCCCGGTGAGGGTTTCAGCTGGAGGGTGAAGGTGATCTTTTCCGTCATTGATATCACCACAAACGTGAAACGACGGTAAGTGTTTTGAAATTACTGGAACTTGAAACATGATTTGGTTTAGATCAATTGTTAATGGCTTTTTTGAGATTAGGGTTTCGAGTGGTTTATATGAGTTTGGTGATTTACTTTAATACAAGTACATAGAACACCCAAAAAAATGACTAATTACTATTATATATGGTTATTACATTCATATCAGATTCGCTTTGTTTGATTTTTGTTATGATTTTCTAAATTGTGGAATTGAGTGAGAAATCTATAAATATGTGGTTACGTTGAAGATATATATGTAATTGTTGCGTATCTGCTTTGTTAATATTTTAGGCAGATTTTAGCAAAGAAATACATGCCTGAGGTACTCTTAAGGATAACTGGATTGTCTAAATGATCAGTCCAAAATAAACTCCTTTTGGGCCTTTGTAAGCATTTTTTTCCCCACACATGGATTTAGCCCGAGTACTATCCCTTTCCTTAGGCTTTGACATAACCGAAGCAGGAAGAACATGTTTAGAAGGAGACTTGCAAGTTTGTCTCATTTGCACTATCTTTTTTAATCTTTTTAGAGATCCCAAGTTGATATGATTTTTATGCTTTGTAATATGCTTTCTTCTGATTCATGCTTTGTAAAAACTAATATGAAAGTATAATATGGATTTTTTTTTGTGGTAGTATGGTTTCTGTTAACCTGGACTTGTTCATGTTTTTGTGCTTTTATAATATACAATTTTTAATATGAATGTGGTTTGTTATACTAAAAATTTCAAACCAAAATGAAAAAATCCTACCTAAACTGAGCTAACAAAGGTTTATCATGACACGTGATATTCAACTTATTACTTGACTAGCATCATGTATCTATTTCAAACTCAAAACCCCATCAAGTATGTCATCTTGGTGACTTTAACTAGATAAAGGGTGAATTTTTTTTTTATTTGTAGGGTATGAAAATAGATATGGCAATAAATTATTTGTGAGAACAGAGACATAGAGGACAGGTTTATCCTTGAAAAAAAAAGACAATCTACATGTATGTTAAAAATATTTCTAAACACAAATTGAGTATAATTTACTGGATCACTACAGGACTTTGAAATCATACCACACAGGATTGAGAAATGTTGCCACACAGGACTTTGAAATCATACCACACAGGATTTTGAAATGTTGTCACACAGGACTTTGAAATATTACCACACATGATTTTGAAATGTTGTCACACAGGACTTTGAAATCATACCACACAGGATTTTGAAATGTTGCCACACAAGACTTTGAAATCATACCACACAGGATTTTGAAATGTTGCCACACAGGACTTTGAAATATTACCACACAGGATTTTGTTAGAAATACATAGTTCACACATCACCCAAATAATGCATTACACAGACCGATATACAAAAGCAACCATTTTATTACATTACTATCATCGTTTTGTACAGATTACCGAGACAACACAAGACATTACAACCAGAAAAGAAAACTCCCCCAACATCTCATCTTCCACTGTCTGCATACTAGTGATATGAGGATCCCAATATGATCTCCTGAACATACTTATCGTATAAAATACGATAAGCAAGAAAATATCATGGCTATGACTGCCATGATCACTGCCAGGACTATCATCTTGGTCTCAGTACTAACCGCCCCAAACCATACTAGAAACTCTCTACAAACAGTAACCTGCTGCCAAAATGCAGCAACTATCACCTATCTCCAGGTCCTACTGAGTCGTTCTTCCACAGTAGTCCTCCATGCCTGGGTATCATTACCCATAAGATTCACCCGCTCCATCAAGGTCAGGTGTGAAGTGAGGATCTCCAGTACGGTAGCGCGAGTATCCTCCAAAGTAGTATGATGCTTGTCACACCCCCAATTTTCAACTCACGAATCATACCGTTTGGGAACGTGACAAACCAGGATCTCAGATCATTAGACATAACGAAGACCTCTATATGAATTTCAAAACATACTTTGGTCTAAAACTGTAACATCAAAATTTTCAAAGTTTGCGGAAGCGTTTTAAAACAATAACAGTTGTAAAATGTAAATTACAATGCAAAGTTTTCAAATGTTCAAATTCAAATAACTATAATGTAAAGACATGCATGCGACTCAATCTCCTAGTCCATGCCTGCTTTCTTGTGCACCTTAGCGTCCTGAGAAAACATGTAAATCAAGTCAACACAAAGGTTGGTGCGTTACACAGGTTTAAGCATTCACAAATGTTGAAACCACAGTTTGAATATAAAGTTTGCAGATAACATAATCACACATGCATAGTCATGATAGCTAGTCATTTATACTATTTACATAAGTGGTCGACACCGAAGCTGACTAGTGCATGCTATCGCATGTTTTGCCTTGCCACTATTGTCTAGCACAAACAATAGTAATGAGTGTTTGGTCAGTCAAACACCTGCGTAGATCCCATCTACCAAGTGAGGTTTGTCAAACCTAATAGATCTATTTCCAACTACCACGCTTTGCGCTACGGCAAACTAAACGGTTCGAAGTGTAAGGACTTGTAAATGCTATGTTGTCACATAATGTAAACAGCTAACTCATGCAAGTGATATGTATCCAAAAATGTTTGTTGCACATGTTTTCTCTCCCAAAACAGTTAAAATAAGAAAGGGGTCGTGTACGCACCTTTGATTGTTGCAGAATGATCAAACACTCGTGAACTCGCGTAGAAAATCCTCTACGAAGAATTTGTGTTTAAACAATAACTTAATGTTATTCGGGATGTCGTTTTATGCTTGAAATCACATACGTGTCAACACACGTATGTTAGAGTGTTAAGAATATGCATACGTATGTACGCGTGCCTTTGAAATCGTTTAAATAAAACCATATATGATTTTATTTAAATAAACGTAATTATACGCGATTTCGTTTTCGGTCTAAAATATAAATTTTATTATCTCAAAGTGATCGTATTCCCGTTACGGTTCCAACGCAACTCAAACGGATTAAATCGGAGTTCGTACACGAAAGTTATTGTAAAAATACCAAAAAATAGTATTTTTCACAAAACCGGCTCAAGTAAGGCTCGAACCCGCGACCTATCCCTCATAACACACACACACACTACCAACCCAGCCCGCTAGGGTTTCGCATTAGGATTCACAATTAAATTGTTTTAACATTACCCCCTAACCGGTTCCCTTTGATAAATATAGCCGAAGCAATTTCAACCCAATTGACCCACAATTCCAACACTTTCTTATCTGCAACCATAGGATTATGGTTCCAGTAGTCCAATCGAGCTCAACCATGTCCTTAATTTGATAAATCCTCATCTTAAAACTCCAATTCGTGACTTGTATAGTTTCGAACTTGAACCCTCAAACCCAACATTAAATTTCGCTAAATTCCATTGTGTTTGACTGGGATTCCTTAGGGGTTTTATAAAACTTTCAATTCCGAAGCTTTCCGAGAGATTTAATTCGAATAACAATCCATATAACTCTAAACCCCCAACCTCGTTCGTATGATGAACCCTAAAAACCCAAAGTCATGTAATCCGTTACATTCGAATGTAATTATCATACGTCTAACAATAATCGGACCTTTCTGAAACTATAGATACCCATTAATTTGATTTTCGAAGCCATTTAAATCAAAATCCCTAAACGCGTTTATAAGATAAACCCTAGAAATCAAAGTCCTTCAATTCGTTGTTTTTTGACTAAATTAACTTAGGGATTTCGTTTATAACCTTGTTTCTAATGTGTCTATAACAGTTAATTCGATTCTTATATCCATCTGTATCATTTCCCCCAAAATCGTTTAGGCTTAGAACCCTAGCTATTGAATTCATACCACTCGTTGTTAAATCACAAAATTGATAAGTGGTTTTTCTTAATCGGCATCTTCTGAAACTAACCATGTGCATTAATTCGATTATCAAACTGTTTAAACAAGAAACCCCCAAATCGGTTCTTAGCATGAACCCTAATAATCAAAACTCTTACAATTCGATGTTTAAAACGAAAATTAGCTTAGGGTTACTCTTAGTCGGCTGTTTCAGAAGATGTAGGAGTGAAAACTTACTTGCTTGGTTGTCGAATTGACTTAGATCAACTTCAAGCCCTAATTTCGGCCTCCTTGAAATCGAATTCTTCAACTGAAGCTTCACCGATCGAATTGTTGCTTGTAACCTCTTCTAAGGATGCCGACTTGTATGCTTTAGAGATTAATCGACTGGATTATGACTGGCTTATAAGAATTTGATACCCATTTCGAACGGTTACAAACTTTTGATTTCCTTTTGAACTTTAATTGTTGAATAATGCCTCAATAACGTATTCTATATATTAATCATCATTAAGTTAATGATTAATACTAGTTTAATTCGGGTATAACTACATATTGAAGTGAAATTCGAATTTACCCACTCATATGGCCGAATTTTGACTCTCAAAGTCAAAATTGAGACTTTTATTGAATTGTAACCTTAATCCTTGAAGTTTTAACATTCTAAGACTGCTTTTGGTCAATTAACATCCCTCTAGTTTGATTTTAAATGATTTCACATCATTTCGGTTAATTCCTGGTTAACAGGGTTAACCGCGAATTGCCGAATTGTCACAATGCTGCTGTAGGTCCTGTCTCAGGCCCTGCAGGTCTTGAGAGACCTGCTGCATCTGGGCCCGCAGCTCGGCTTGGTGGGAGGATTCTCCCACCTCATGAATAGCTTGAGGCTCGTCCCTCGGAGCCATCTGATGGCGTGGGGGTAGCCTAGTGGTCTTGCGGGCCTGTCCCCGCATTCTCCTAAGTTCATCCCAAGCAGGAACTCTCTGTGGTGAAGGACTATGTCATCCCTCAGCTACTACATTCTCAGCACGAAGCTGAGAGTGTCCGTGTGATGGAGACTGTGCTGGTGGCGGTGTAACTGGTCTAGGAGCTGACGGTGTATGTGGTACTGCAGGTGGCACCTGTGGTACTGCGAGTGGCGCCTGGGAGGCTGCAGTCGACGCCTCAGTATTTAATTAATGAGTTATTTAGGTTTTAACTTACTGATTAGATCCTTTTGAACGTTCAATGTCAGAGACATTGCTTTGAAAGTCATCAAACCGATATTCAGTATTTAATTAATTATTTTGATGTCATATCATACAATGTATGATAATGTAGGAACCTACATTGATTCAGGTTCCTAATACAAGGTTGATGACACACTTGATTAATCAAAATAATCTCGGATTAATCAAATAGTTAATGTTGTTGATTAGAATAATAAAACAGTTTCTAGATAGCTTAATGGCTTAGGAATGATCAATCCTTGTTATTGATTACCCAAATATCATGAAATATCACAATGTAGTATTAAAATAGGTGTAATAACCATGCTTAACATACTAATCTGACTGTTATCATAAACATCAGATAATCATTCCAATGAGTATGTTAATGATTGTGATTAGTTTGAAACACTTGGATTTAACTTTGCATTACAAAGATTAATCCAACTAATCACCTACATTGTCATAATCAAATGGTTTAAACCATTATAATTATGGGTATGATTTCATGCAAACCGGGCATTACAACGGATCAAAACAAGGATTTAACCGTTAAAACATCGTGTTCTTCGTTTATAATCAATCCTAGCCATCATCTAGGCAATAATCAACAATCCTAACTATATGTCATTACGTTCAAAATCAAGATCTAATCAATCATAATCAAACTAGAAGGTTAAAATTAATAATTACCTAATCAGACGGAATTCTGAGCTTAGAACAACGATCAGGGCTTGTAGAAATGATCCCTGGTACGATTGGTGGAGTTTGGTATCTTCAAATGTGAGTTTGGATGCTAAAAAGTTCGTCTGGTCGTCCTCCAGAGCGAAGCTGTTCGAGAGTTTTTCAAAAAAATAACTTTTGCATGAACTTCTGGTGAAGAAGATCAACTTATTCCACCGCCTCACCCCTCGCGTACCGCGACCAGAAGCCAAAAATGGCTTCGCGTACCGCGAAGAAATCCGGAGGAATCTAAGATATTTTTCAAGCATCGCGTACTGCGGAGGACCCTTAACCCCTCCTTGACGTACCACGATGAGTCCAATCGTTCAACACTTAGAAATTTTTCTTCGTTTTTTAATTCCGGGCAATCCAGGACTCCGTTTTGCACACGGTTCTCGCCCACGTCCATCATTTCTCGCATACTATCGATCTGTAATAATTACAATCATTAGATCAATGTGAATTTTTAGAACGATTAAATGTGATCGCGTCATCAATGACGTGATTTCTCAACTGTAATTGTCACAGTCTCCTCCTGTTAGAGAAATTTCGTCCCGAAATTTAGTGAAGACTTACATAATGACAGTCGTTTATGAGAATAGATGTGGGTATGTTGCTTTCATTCGATCTTCACGTTCCCACGTATACTCGGGTCCACGTTGCGAGTTCCATCATACTTTAACGATTGGTATGCGGCTACGTTTCAGTACTTTCATTTCTCGATCCATTACCTCTACTGGTTCTTCACTGAACTGAAGTTTTTCATCAATATGAATCTCTTCTAGAGGTACGATCAATGATTCATCAGTTAGGCACTTTTTCAGATTGGATACATGAAAAACATCGTGAATATTACTGAGTTCAAAAGGGAACTCAAGTCTGTAGGCTACTGATCCAATTCGTTCAAGGATTTTGAATGGCCCTACAAATCTTGGTGAGAGTTTACCTCTTTTCCCAAATCTGAAAATGCCCTTCCACGGTGAAACTTTCAATATTACTCGATCACCTATTTGAAATTCTAACGGTCTACGACGATTATTGTGACACCCCATAATTTCCAGGTCAGATTATCATTTATTTAAATGTTTATTTAAATGCTTTATGTACACGTGGCACTAGAATTAGATTAATTTAGTGTGACACGTGGCACGACAGTACGAACATAGACACATGACTAGATAATTCGTAGAATTATCGGCAAGCAGCACACACATGTCAAAACATACGAACGTTGGGGAACGTCAAGCACATTGGGTAGCACAACACTCGAAACCTCACGAAACACTCACACATTGAACTAGGAAGTTTAAACGAGGCCAAACGATGTTCGGAAGCGTGAAAACGGCGACGAACGGATCAAATCCATTAAAAAGGGGCTTATTGGGCTCTCCAGGAGCCCACCGCGGTACGCGGTGGCCCAACAGGAAGCCCATCCGCGATACGCGACCAACATCGCGGGGGTCTGACCTCCGGAATCCGCCGCGGTACGCGGAGATAGTTTAAACACCCCATCGCGGTACGCGACGCAGCTCTGACGACAAAATCTTATAAAACCAAGAACATTATGGCTAGCCTACCCTCCACCATCATTTTGTTCGACCTTACACGCCATAATCCGGCTCTATCTCCCCCAATCACTTCTGATACACCCAAGAACTCCATTGGAAGCCATTTTTGAACACATTGAAGCTCAAGAACCTTGAAGGAAGCCCTCTAAACTCTCATCCTCCATCACCACCTTCTTGTTCCTATCAAGACCCACGAACCAGGAGGTCTAGAAGCTGTCCTTACCATCTTCTCAGGATCTTGAAGCTTCAAAAGGTAGTTCTACACTTCTTGTGGTTCAAAACCATCATATCTCGCACCTACACCCTCACAAACACACATGCAAGCTTGCTAGCCTTGCATGCACGAATTTCTTCATGTTTTAACCTGGGTTTGTTGATAAATCTACTGTACATGATGATCTATGATGATAATATGTTGAAATGTGATGATCTAAGATGATGGGTTTAAGCCTTGGTGCTTAAAATGAAGATTTGTGATATCATATTGCCATGCATGTATGATCCATGAGTATTGGAATGATTTTGTGTATGTAGAAATGTTTCTTGTTGATATTGGAATAGGATTACATGGCTAGATGATGTTAGAATGGTTAAAACTATGATTTTAGTGAATCTTTCTATTTTTAGAAACTTTTTTATTGTCAAGGTATTGTTTGAGATGAGTTCATTAGCATGCATGTATGTGGGATTGCTCTTAGGATGATAATATGATGATTGAAATACTTGGAATGTGATTTTGATAATGTTTATGGTCATATTTAGCATTATTACTATTTTTAGTAACTTTTTGGGCCAAGATGTTGATAGGTGATGAATTTGGTTATGTTGATATATCTCCATGATGCTAGGTAGCCTATCATGATGATTGGTGATGTGAAAATTAGTTTAGAAATGTTAAAATGGTTATTTCTATGCAAAATCACAAAGTTACTATTTTTAGTAACTTTATTTTTACAAAAACCGACTTGTAAACATTTTGTGTGATTTGAGCATGACTAAGTGACTTGTTATGTTATAACATGATGATTAGATGCTAAGTTAGATGGTTTCCGATGTCACGTATGCTATAACTGAAAACTTTCCATTTTAGGAAACTTTTGTGCACAAACATGTTATAAACGACTTATGTGAAATCGCATGATGATGTGTTATGTGTTAACATGATCCCATAGGATTATTGAACATTTTAGAACTATAAAACCGATATGCTTTGTGAACTTTCCATAAATGGAAACTTACTATAAATAGTAAGTTGTCCATAGACGCGATTTACGCGTTTTGCACACGACAAACACTTACACGAATGCTACACGATTCACAAACCGTCACACGGATCACCAACGGGTCGTTGACTTGACACGGTCAACTTTGGTCAAACACAGTCAAACACGGTCAAACACGGTCAAACACGGTCAAACACGGTCAAACACGGTCAATATGGACCAACACGAGCAAACACGGTCATTGTAGACCGACACGGACAAACATGAACAACCAAGGGTTGTTGGACACAAACACGAGCACTAACACGAACACTAGCACGGTCACTTACACAAACTCACGTACGGTATACGCTATAGGTTGCCGGTGACCGACGTGCTACTTGACGATTCAGGAGCTTACGCTTACATACATTCGTATCACTAAGGTGAGTTTACGGCCCCTCTTTACTCTTTTTCAAACGCTTTTAAATAGGGGGAGAATACTTGTTGCATCGAGTCAAACATCTATTACTGTACAAACATTTTGGTGTATGCTGGTTTATTTGTAACACCCGAAAATTTAGCATCTTAACGATAAACGTGTGAAATTATTTCAGGTTGATAGTATACGAGAAATAATGAATGTAGGCGAAAACCGTGCGCGAAACGGAGTTACGGATTGTCCGGAATCGTGAAACGAAGAAAAATTTCAAAGTATTGAACTTTTGGACTCGTCGCGGTACGCGACGGAGATTTGAGGATCCTTCGCGGTACGCGATGGACCTAAAATATCTAAAATCCTCCGGATTTCTTCGCGGTACGCGAAGCTATATTTGGCCCCTCGTCGCGGTACGCGACGAGTGAGGCGGTGCAGTGGATTGATATTCTTCATCAGATTAACGCAGAGTTTAAAATTTTATTTCATACTCGATCATATTCGCTCAAGAGCACCACCAGACGAGTTTTTTCATCATCTAATCTTCAATTTGAAGCCACCAGAAGTCACCGATCATACCAGGGATCGTATTTACAAGTTCTGATCGTCTTTTTACCCGCAGAACTCCGTTGGAATAGGTAACGGTTCACTTTAACCTTCTAGATTGATTATGATTGATTAAATCTTGTTTTTTGAACGTAGTGATATAGTTAGGGTTGTTGATTATTGCCTAGATGATGGCTAGGATTGATTATAAACGAGAAACTCGAACTGTCAATGGGAAAATCCTTGTTTTGAGCCGTTGTAATGCCCGGTTTGCATGGAATTATAACGATGGTTATAGTGGTTTAAACCATTTGATTATGACAAGGTAGGTGATTAGTTGATTAATTCGGATATGCAAGGTTAAATCCAAGTGTTTCAAACTAATCACAATCAATAACAAGGATTGATCATTCCTAAGCCATTAAACTGTATAGAGACTGTTTTAGCTGGATAATCAACAACATTAACGATTTGATGGTTATTAAGGCAATGTCTTTGACATTGGACGTTCAGAAAAGATTTAATCAGTATGTTAAAACATATATAACAGATTATATGTAAACTAATGCAGGACTATATCATTAGCACCAGTTGTGAGTGATCTCGCTACCGTGAGACATCAGGTGAGTTCTAGACGCCCTGTTTTTATGTTTAATGTTTTGGGCCGGCATACATGCTTAACGTTATGTTCATGATGTTATGTGCTTTAGATGACGATAAATGAATAATGATATGCCATGACAATGTATGCGTATTAATGTGTTAATATGATTTGTTCATGATGATATGCTAATTATGATATGTTCATATTAGTAAGACATGATGATGAGAGGTATGACAACACGCTATGAGGATAATTACAGATGTTAAGCTATGATGAAATCCTAGGCTGCTAGGATGAAGCTATGATGTGGGATATGAGGAATAGGTTCTGTTGTAATATGTAAGTGATGATATGATGATAAAATACGAGTATGAAAAGTTCATGAATGCCAGAATGTATGATCTGATGATATGATGATAGCATGAGATGTTATGATATGATACGTGCCATTGCTGCTAGGGCAGAATGCTATGATGAAATGATACTGGCATGACATAATATGATGATTCCTAAGATATTAGGATAACGTGATGATGTTATGATGATAAGAGACTAGCATGTAATGTTATGATGTTATGATGAATACGATGAATGATCATATGACGCTAGTGTGTCATGAATGATGAAGGAATGATGTTCCTGTACGTGTTATAGGAAGATGAATGAATAAGAGTCAACCAGGACTATAACTGGGTATGAGAGTCAACCATGACTATAACTGGGTATGTATGATTGTTTCCGTACTTGTTACGGGATGAGTATGATGTAGCTCCCATATACGCGTTATGGGGTAAGTATGGTTGCTCCAGTACTCGTTACTGGGTAAGTATGGTTGCTCCCGTATGTGTTACGGGGTAAGTATGAAGTAAGTATGACGTTGCTCCCATATTCGTATGGGGTAAGTATGATTGCTCCAGTACTCGTTACTGGGTAAGTATGGATCTGCAGAACGCTTAGGCGGGTCAGATCAATGGTTATGGAGCCTTGTGCCGGCATAAGCTCACTGTTCGTATGGTGACAGTGGAATGTATGATAATGATGTTCACGATATTATGTGATAAGGTTATGGGCTATGTGTACGGAATGATGTTATGTTAAGTCTTTTACCGGTATGAGCTGTCAACTTCGGTTGATAGTTAAAGAAATCTTATGCATGCATGAGTTATTAGCTGCGGGTTGATAGTTACAGAGTCTTATGTTGTACAAGTCTGTCTGACTGCAGGTCAGCAGTGGACGGCGAAGTTCCTTCGCCATATGCTTGATGTTATGATGTCACGTATGTTATGTATATGAAATGTATTATGTCCAGGGTGATAGAGACTGTTGACTTTGGTCAACAGTGAATGCTAATGTTTTAGGTACAGTAAAGATTTTATTTTTATGAAAACTAGAACTCACCAGCGTAAGCTGACTTGATTTAGCATGTATGTCAGGTTAAGCTTGGGTCAGAGAAGGCATGGAGCTCAGGCATCAAGATAAAGAATCCGATGGTGTTGGCAATCGTTTATGTATTAATTCAGACATGTAATTATGTTTGATATGATGTTTAAGTTCCGCTGCATGTTTATGAAAGTTTTTAGTTTAAGAGCTATGTGTTATGACGAAACCAACATACGTGGGGTCGGCCGGAATCGGGGCCTCACATTATTAGACAAACATTAAGTGTTGTAATCGTAAGAAGTCCTCACAAAGTCTTACCGTTAATGTACAAACAACGAGGCGAGTTTGAATGGATCCGTTTGGGGTGTGACTAACCCCGCGTGGCGAAATATTGACTGGATGTCATAACACGTGAAAACTTGACCTATCTTGCCATGTTATTACGAGATATGGCGAAGGCAAAGACTAACAAGTCTAGTTCGGTAGTGACGCACTGACACTTTGGGCCAAGGGCTCGGTACTAACATTTGATAAACAACATGACACACTTTTATTACTATACGTATATCAAAACCTGTGAACTCACCAACCATTGTGTTGACACTTTTTTTCAAACTTGTATTCTCAGGTAACTAGCGAGCTATGGATAACAGGAATGCACACTTTAAGGGACGAGCATTAGGATCCGCATGCATTTCTGTCTTATCATTTGGAAACATTTTTATTTATGTTATGAATTAAACAATGTTGCATTTGACAATTTGATTTCCGCTGCATGTATTCAAACATATTTATTTCCGCTGCTATGAAATACTTTTCCGCTGCAAACTATTTTGTTATGTGTATGTGTCAAACTTGGATTTGTAAACGCATATAGAGTCGTTCTATATGACCTTGAGCTGTGATTCTGGACACGTCACATCCACGTGGACATACACCACGAGTGGGAATTTGGGGGTGTGACAATTATCAGCATAACTCTTTTGAAGATCGCGAGCAACTTTAATTATTTCTTGAATGAATGCGATCTTATCAGTTGTTTCCTGAATGAATTCTGGGCCTATGATTTGATTTTCACCTACTTCCGACCAACAGATAGGTGATCTATACTTGCGTCCATAAAGTGCTTCGAATGGAGCACATTGAATACTGGTATGGTAGCTGTTATTGTGACACCCGGCAAATTCAGGTAAATTGCAACTCTTATATTCTTTACATTTGACATTCATACTTGTTGCATTTCATTTAATTATGTTTAATTAGATGAGTTGAACACAAACAACTACGAAACAATAGTTCAAGGAACCATCGAATCGTACATTGCACATTGGTTTTGGAAACCAAGTGTGGCAAACACAACACTAACACAAAACAATAATTCGGGGAATTATTGAATTGTGCATCACACGCTGATTAGGATTAATCAAGCGTGCAAACACTTCGTTAGACACGAGCACAAACTATCGAAGATAATTCGAGGAATTATCGAAACACACACACGAGTCTCACGAACGTTGGTGACCAATCAAACATATATGTT
This sequence comes from Mikania micrantha, assembly GCA_009363875.1. NCBI lineage: Eukaryota > Viridiplantae > Streptophyta > Magnoliopsida > Asterales > Asteraceae > Mikania > Mikania micrantha. Next base: position 73,821,776 of record CM018695.1, on the reverse strand, counting down.
ATTATATGATTATGAGCTAAACGAGCATTAGATGCTTTGGATATACGTTAGGAATCGAGTACGAGCGAAATCGTATCAACGAAATCGAAAAACAAGGAAATGGACTCATCGCGGTACGCGATGGTCCCTCGGCGAAAGGCTTCGCGGTACGCGAAGCAAACCGGGAGTCGAGACTCCCGAATTCCATCGCGATACACGATACAAGGATTTCAAGATGGGTTTGAAATTATTAACTCCATGGAAGATGGGTTTTTTTTTGGGTTTGTTATGAATTGATTCATGTCTTGAAAAGGATTTCAAGAACCACTTTTTAGGAAGTTTATCACACAGTGAAGGTGTTAATGTGTGAAAAATTGTTGTAGATTTGGAGATATAAGAGTGTAATTCTAGAAATTTCTCACACTGTGAAGGTGTTTGTGGGTGACTTTTTTATGGGTTTAAAAAATTATGATTGGATTCTATGGTAGCTGATTTCTTTCCACTTATATATTAGACTTCCTATGATACATGATTTCGTGGATAGATGATTTGGTGATGAATTCTTCCAGCCAACCGAAGAATCGAGCCAATTTAGTTTTTGTTTTAATTCAAACAATTGGTTAACAGTAACATGGATATTGTGAGCAATTTTTTCTTTGTGAAATGATGACATAGAGATTGGTTAATCGAAGAATAGCAAGCTTTATTCCGATTAATACATCTATAAAGTTTGTGTTTCACTAAACGAACTAGCGATGGGAAAAAAATATATATCACCAATTTATAGGGCAGTAAACGAACCGAATGAACACGAACAAGCCCATATTTTTGTTCATTCGTTTAACTTTAAACTTAATGTTAATGAACGCTAACCGAACGGAAATTTTTGTTCGTGTTCGTTAATTAAGGATTTTAGCTTTTCACGAACGCAAACGAACACATGTATTATTTAAAAAAAATAACATTCTTAATCTTAAGCATTAAATATAATCATTTATATAAATATAAAGTTAAATATTATAGTATTAAGCTAAAGATAAAAAAATTTAAGAACATATAATACATTTAATGAATACATAAAATAAATGAATATAACCGAACATAAACGAACATATTATTGAATGTTTACAAACACAAATGAATGAACACGGCCTGTGTTAATGTTCGTTCCTTTAACTAAACGAACGAAATTTCTTGTTTGTATTCGTTCCTTTATTAAACAAACGAATATAAGTGAACTTCCAGCTGAACGTTTGGTCGTTCGTTTACAGCCCTACCATTTTATCTGTTAAGTGAGAAAGAGGGGTTGTCTGGTAACAGGAAAAGAAAACGAATTAAAAAAAAGTAAAGAGAGAAGAAAGGCTGGAATTTGGAAATGAAAAATAGAATAAAAATAAATGTATCAAACTCATATCTTTTAATAATATTATTATTATATATATTAAAGTTCATTATATATTATATTGAATATTAAATATATATATATATATATAATATAGTAATAGTGATGCATAATAAAATAAATATTAAAACATAGGTGTCTCATCAATGTAATAAAGTTTTTGATAATAAGACTTAGATCATTAGAAATTTTTTTAACTTTAAAAAGTACTAAAAAGTTTACTTTTAAAAGTAATAAAGAGATATGAATGTAGTAAATTTGAAATATTTGATTGAAGATTTGAGTTTTTATTAAATTTGAGAGACTTGTTTAGAGATTTGGGTTTTTATTTTAATTCAAACGATTGGTTGCCAGTAAGAATGATTTTGCAAGTAATTTTTTTATTATTTTTGTAACATATTTGTGAGGATTTTATGTTTTAAAAAAAAATGTGTATATAGTTCATGATGGGAGATTTGATTTTGCTATGTAAATATGCTTTTGCAAATCATATATAATACCCATTTCTCGAGAGTGTAATGTTATAACATGCGCAACACGCGAGGAGAATAAAACTAGTTATTATTTAATAACGAAAAGAAATGACAAACAAAGAGCGGATTGCACTAGATAATAGAATATATGATACTCGAAAAATACAAAAAAAAAATAAAACTAAAAGGACACTACATAATAACATATATATGCCTACTTAGTTAAAATTGAGAAAAATATATAGATTGAGATAATTAAATTTCCTATACATTCCTAATGTGTGTAATTGGCAAACATAAACATAAGGAATAGTATGTTTTTGGTTTTTTGAACTTCTAGCCTTAATAATAAATTTTAAATCTTTTAATTTTGATCACATACGTGAAATGGGAATGGCAACCATACATGTTGTTATGTTTTGCATGTACGCACAAAAAAGGACACCGTCATCTTCCTCTTATCTTGGTCATCTTTAAACTTTAAAAGTGAGAAAGTATGAATCTTGAAAATAAAACAACAATGCTAGAATTGGTTTTGTGATTTTCTGTTTAATCATAAGCACCAATGGTTTCATCCACGAAAACTATGAACACTTGAGGTCGTTCTTCGTCTTTGTTCTTTCTCCTTCTGTAGTTTTCGATATTTTGCTTCAGGTACTCATAGTTTTTCTTCATCGACGAGTTTTGGTTACAAGGTCTTCTCATGGGGTTCATGTATACACGAGAATGTTCTGGATTTCTCTTGATTTGGTGCGACTATACGTTCATCTTCTTCTCCACTGTAGTTAGCTTCTTTGATTATTATACTTTCATCTTAGGTATAATTTATAGTTTGTTTTGCCCTTTGGTGCGTGATTTGTTTTGCCTTCCTATGTTGGTTTGAATTTGTGCATAACACATTGCTTAGCTTTTAATCATTTTTATTATTCTCCTATCCATAAATGCTATGTAGGGTTTATTTGGTCTGGTTAATGTGTTTCCATCATTTTATTTCTACAGAGGCATCCTAGCTTAACTGTTTCTTTTAAAATCTCAAGCTAACCTTCATTGATGGCATCGTTTGCTATAACAATCATATCGGTTTTTTTTTATCTTCTGTTTACAATGATAATTAATGCTATCATGTTCCTTTTGTTATACATGTTTATGGATAAATTAATTTTTATAAGTTTTGGCAAAGATGATGATAAACTAAGACCAGTGTAAAAGTTGTCTGGTAAAAATAAAGGTACCAAATTAGCGAGTGATCATTAAGATGTTACGAATGATGTTATTGCTCAATCAAGCTAAAAAAAGGCTTAAGCTATCGAAGGAGAACTAATAGTTGCTTAGTTTATGCTTTTCCTGTTGCAATATTAGCTTGACCATTCTTTTCTACCGAAACCATGCATGTCAATGAGAATTCCGAGTTAGTAGACTTGGTTTTTGCATAGGTGACGACTTTTAACTCTTATCTAATAGTATGTGGTGGAACTATACAACAACTTCGTTAAGATTACTAGGTTATTAACCCGTGTATTACATGGATTTAATATATAAATTAAGATTAAACATAACGGACAAAAAATGTAACTTTTTCTATTATTTTTATCACTTCAAATTTTAAATAAATTAAAAAACGTCATTAGATGATAAAAATTCTATTGTTTAATAACTCCTTTTATAATATATTTTATTTAAAAAAACATTTTTTAAGATAACTTGTTTTTTACATAAATTTTGTATTTTGAAAATATAATATTTCTTACTTTAAAAAATTTGATTTTAAAATTTAATTGTGTTTTATAATAAAAAGATAAATAATATATTAGTTATTAATATTATAATTATTTAATAAGAGATATAATATAATTATTTAATAGGAGAGAGAATTAAATGGAATGATAAGGAGTTGGCATGTAGAAATAGTAATCTATGTAATGTAATAAATCAAGGTTTGTGAGTGTCATGTGGCACTCAATGAGGCACCTTTTGGACTCTATTTCACGCTCAAACTATCTCCATATTATTAAATTATTCAAACCATAATTTTAATAAATTGTACCATTAATGGCATGAGTGAACTTATTGCAAACCATAAGAATTAATCTGTATACATAATAACGTTAATAAATTATTCTCATCGTTGTAGTTGTTTTTCTTGCAAGTCTTTTTTTTTTGTTTTTTATATGTAAATTGTAACTGTAATTCTCAAGGGCATGTAATGAGATAATTTGATTTATATACGAAGAGTTCATTTTAATGAAAAATAAAAAAAAGAACAACCAAGTTTTTATTATTATTTGTTTATTTTTTTAGTGGAAATCTAATGATATTAGAAGTAAAAAATGTTGGAAATTTTTGCGAAAATTATAGTTTTCACTAATGAAGCTAAGATGAATGTGATATCGATACTTTAATTTGTGTGGATTGGTTGTGTGCGTAGTTATAGTGCGCATCTGTGTTAGTTAGAGTGCGCGTCTGTGTGACGTGGTTCGGGTCAAGTCGTGAATCAAGTGTCTATTCAAAAATTTAGATTAGTAACTCTCATATTAATCTATAAAATGAATCAACACTATTTACATTAAATATTCTATTCAAATTCTAAATTAGTACCTTCATGTTAATCTATTAATTGAAAAAAGACTCTTTATTTCATGACTTTTTGCATCACTTTCATGTAGTAAAAATATTTAAGTGTCACACCCCCACCTCTCGCCACTTGTAATGATGTCACTTGCTACTCTGATGTGATTGCGGAAGCATAGTGGTGATGTCTCAAAGATGAGGTGTGACTTACTTGAACCGATATCACAGCACACATATTTACTTAAACTAAATATATTACAAGGGTTTCGTTTGTTACATCGACTTAACAACTAAATAGATTACACAAACTGTTACAGTTAAGTTCAACTAAGTGAAATGCATCCTCCCCGTATAGTCACCGTTGTCCTGCAAAAATGTTGAGTTTAAAACGTCAGCACAAAGCTGGTGAGTTCGACAGTTTATTTAAACAATATGATATGATATGTAAATTCTCAAAAGTTCAGTTCCGGATAACCATGGGACTCGTATCTAGTTCCTTTCGGACAGTTGTTCGTTCACGAAGATACTACCCGTCGGTAAATATCTTAATGCCTCATTATCTTAATGTCTATCACTAACATTAAGAAGTTGTAATGGAAACAGGTACCAAACATTCACACCAGGGGAGATGCAATCCTCCCAGCAAATGGGTTGTCAGCCAATAGTACTATCAATGGTTTATGTTCGGCCGCCCATGGGTTCGCTAGATACAGTTCACGAATGAGGACTTTTGATACTGTGATAGAGTTACTAACGGCAAAATCCCATGAAATCACACAAAAATCACATGAAATCACACAGATATCAGTGCTGCATATCATATGTTCAGAAAACAGTTTACAGAGTTACCCCGATATTTATAAAACAGTAAAAAGAAAAGGGGTTGTACGAAACTCAGTTGATATCTCAAAGTAGTAGGTACACTCACAACTGGTGCTAATAGTGAAATTTTGCATTGGTTTATGTTCAATAGGTTATTTATGTTCCAACTTACTGGTTAAATCCTTCTGAACGTCCAATGTCAAAGATATTGCCTTGATAGTCATCAAACCGACATTAGATTATTAATTATTTATTTTAGTGACATATCATACAATGTATGATGATGTAGGAACCTATACTGATTCAGGTTCCTTATACTAGGTTGATGACACCCTTGATTAATCAGAATAATCTCAGATTAACCAAATAGTTAATGTTATTGATTATTATGCTAAAGCAGTTCCTAGACAGGTTAATGGCTTAGGAATGATCAATCCTTGTTATTGATTACCCAAGTATCATGAAATATCACAATGTAGTATTAGATTAGGTTTAATAACCGTGTTTAACATACTAATCTGATTGTTATCATGAACATGAGATAATCATTCCAATGAGTATGTTAATGATTGTGATTAGTTTGAAACACCCCTGTCACACCCCGAGCCGGTGGGGTTGGATCGAAGTCCCTGTCGGGCGGAAGTAGCATCAATGTCAAGAATAACTAAAGCACAATTAGCATTAAACTAGGATTACAAAGTTAAATTACAATATCAAGGTTTGATAATTTAACTAAGTAAACCTATCCAAAAGAATCAAATATTTCTATCTTGTATCTGTACAAGATATCAAAAGAGATTCGTATTAACTACAAAAGATGTGCTTTCAAAAGTCTGCTAGGTCCTCTAGTTGGGCTGCCTAGCATGCAATCATGAGCCTTAGATTATACCTGTGCATCACCTGAGAAAGCATGTAAGAAAACAAAGTCAACACCATGGTTGGTGAGTTCATGTAGTTTATAAGTTTAAATAGCTTTAACAAACTCCTTTCGGTAAAACCTTAATCTTATTAACTCCACATGTAATATCCAAATCGGTATGCTTATATATAGGGCATACCCTTGGGTCGAGCCTACAACCCGCCCAGACGCCATCCCACCACATACTAATCCTGATATGACACTGTTGTTAATAATAATTTAGCCTTTTACCTACCCTTCAATCTCGTTTCCCCATCATAGTTTAAGCATTTCGTTTGTAAGTTTACCCATAGCATCCGTGAGTTTAGCTTGAGAGTCACCAGAATGGACAACTGAATGCCCGAAGGAATCCAGTATCAATCCATACCAGTTCTATGTGAAATTAGCAACATAGGGGGAGATAGAGGATTCTCATGATGACACAAAGTCAACTAAGGATCACCAATATCGTCCTAGTTACTGTTCACGTGTGTAAATAGTTTTGGGAAACACTGCATGGCAAGCACTGAGAGACCATCAGTCCGTTTCCTCGTTTCAGACCATGAAGGACACCCTATGGCAAGCACTGAGAGACCATAGTAGATGCCTTCTAGTCCCGACTGTGAAGAACACATGAAGGCAAGCACTGAGAGACCAACTATTGTTCTTCAAGTCCCGACTAGGAAGAACACATGAAGGCAAGCACTGAGAGACCAACTATTGTTCTTCCATAGCCAACAGTTTTAGCATACAAGTTTATAGCATTCAAAGATTCCAGCATTTACGTAACTTGTGCACAAGTACTAGCTTCACAACCGGTAAGGCAAGTACTGAGAGGCCAAACCGTTGTTTTAGCATGGCAATCATATAGCATTCAAGAGTTGATAGTATCCATAGTTTCAAGTATTCAATATGTATGTATTTAACATCCTCATAGCATCATAGCATCATTAGCATTTAGTGTTAACATTAGCATCTAGCATAAACCCATAGCATTAGCATGTAGCATAACTCCATAGTATTAGTGTTTAGCATAACCCCGTAGCATTAGTGTTTAGCATAATCCCGTAGCATTAGTGTTTAGCATAATCCCGTAGCATTAGTGTTTAGCATAACCCCATAGTATTAGTGTTTAACATAATCCCGTATCATTAGTGTTTAGCATAACCCCGCAGCATTAGTGTTTAGCATAACTCGTAGCATTTGTTTATAGCATCAACCAGTAGCATTAGCATTTAGCATAACCCGTAGCTTTCGCATTCACAATAGCATTATCAGATAGTAAATACCCTTAGCACTTGGTATTAACACATAGCTTTAGTATTAGCAAGTAGCTTATGCCTTTAGCACTTGGCATAATCATATAGCATTAACATTTGTCTATAAGAATCGTATAAAAGCATTTTGTTAAATTTAAAACATTTGTTTTAAAATGTATAACATGCTTCTCAGTCCCGGTTTAAAACTCAAAATAGTTTGAAAAGGGACAATAAACTCACCTTGTAGTTGTTGTAGTTGACTTAACCTAACAAGAATGCACACGCGCTCTTTGTTGAAATTCGTTGTTGTATTCACGACCCTGTATTGATTTCACATTGTTTGAAATTTGTAAGTATGAGTTGTAAGGATTCGTATATGTGTACGTGTAGGTGTTAGCCCTAGAATTGGTTAGCACTCGTGTGTCTTAGTCATTACTCGGCCCTTGTGCAATCGTCATGATTTTACAACCCTTAAATCATTTAAGTCGGGTTTAGCATATCATTTTAGTTGTGATAAATAGCTTAGTATTTATCACTTTAATTTAACTTATGATTATCATTGAGAACCCAACATATTGTTATATTATAATGGTTAATTGTGTTGTTAGGAATCTTGCAATTTAACCTAAGTATAAACTTAAGTTTATAGTTTAAATTCCATGCATGTTCTTATTTAGGGTTGATCCCGTTTGTTTATTTACCACATTAGACTTGTGGTTGAATCATTGCACATGGATCGAGCAAAGGCACGAGCCATATATTTTTGGGCCGAATAGTGGGCTGGATCCAGTCAACAACTCTGGGCCAAATCAATGTCATTGAGGGAGTTGGGCCAACTGTTCTAACCACTTGGGCCGCAACAGCCCTTGGGCCGAAACCAGTGGCAATGGGCCAAATTGAGGGAGTTGGGCCAACTGTTGGGTCAAAAGAATGCGTTGGGCCTGGAATCATGATGTAGTATTAGATTAGGTTTAATAACCATGTTTAACATACTAATCTGACTGTTATCATGAACATGAGATAATCATTCCAATGAGTATGTTAATGATTGTGATTAGTTTGAAACACCCCACTTTCCCGTTGCATGTCAGAGATTAATCAAACTAATCACCTACATTGTCATAATCAAATGGTTTAAATCATTATAACCATTGTTATAATTTAATGCAAACCGGGCATTACAACGGCTCAAAACAAGGATTTACCCGTTAACAATTCGAGTTTGTCATTTATAATCAATCCTAGCCATCATCTAGGCAATAATCAACAACCCTAACTATATCATTACATTCAAAATTAAGATTTAATCATTCATAATCAACCCAGAAGGTTTAAGTGAACCATTACCTATTATGACAGATTCCAGCGGGTAAAATGATGATCAGAACTTGTTTTAACACTTCTGGATGTGATCTAAACGTCGTGAGGCCTTCAAAATGGATATTTGAGGGTTTAGAAGAGGATTTTTCGTGGGTGGTGCTTGCTGGCGTCGAGAGGAAGGTTGGAATTGAGATAAGAATGAAAATCTTGACTTTTAACCAAGTTGTCGTCGAAATGGACTCCAGGCGCATCGCCCCAGACCAACCTTCCACGCCAGGTGTACCGCGCGAGGTAACATCCCCAGATATTTTCGCATTTCATCCGCGTGTACCGCCTGGGTTCCCTGCGTGACTCGGGGCGTACCGCCCCAGGGTAATTCGTCCATTTTTCGACTAAATCTTCGTTTCGCGATTCCGGGCAATCCGTAACTCCGTTTCATGCACGGTTTTCGCCCACGTTCATCATTTTCCGCATACTATCATCCCATAATCATTTCGATTGTCAATTCCACATGGATTTTAAACACGATCAAACGTGCTCACTCTGTTGCTGACGTAACTCTTTGTATGCGATTATCACATTAAGTTTTAACTTTAATTTTAAATAGGCCAAAATCACTCAAACCCACATTAACAAAACTAAAATATTTAAGTTTAGATGAATGACCCGCGTGTAAAATGATTTTTACAACAATTTATAATATTTACTAATTTATCCCTTGAAAATTTGAATTAGTTTTATTATATATTATCATTTTGTATTAAAAATATGAACACAAGCAACCCCAAGGAGCAAGTAGCTACTGGTGTCAGTGTTTAGGTTTGAAAGAAGATTTTAATGTAATTTAACATTTTATGTTTAAGAAAAAGAAGATTTGGATTTATGTGTATTTGTTTCATATCAAATGCAAGTGGTGATGCTTTGTTTTTCATTTGATTAATTTATGATGCATTTTGTGATCTAAAAAAGATATGTTACATGGGCAATCATTTAAGGATGTTTTGGACTATATTTCTCGTTCTACCTCATTTCCTATTTTCATTAATTAATTTTATCCAACAATTTTTATTTAATATAAAATTACCATTATTATGATAATTTAATTTTATACAAATTATGTAATTGATTCAATTTACCATATATATGTTGAATCATGTTATTTAAATTTAACTAAAACAATAAATCATTTTCAATAATTTATTTTTCCGTAACTTGTGATTTTAGCATACAATATAGTATAATTTAATATTTTTTATTTAAATATATTACTAATCAAAATTATGCTACTTACATTCATATCTATTATTTCAAAAAATCTTTAAAATGCTTTCGATTTTAACTCTTTATTTCTCTGATAATTTACATTTTTAAAGTATATTTTTAATATCTTTTGTATTTAAATAAAATATTAATTTACAATAGATATGCAAAATGTATGTATTTAAATTATTTAATATAATAAAACTTTTTCATTAACTAATTTGATACATCAACTAAAGTTAACATAACATTATCATTATTATAGGTTAATTTTAGTCAACTTATAAGATTGATTAAATTTACCGTGTATGAATTTAATCAAGTATTTACAATTTTCCTAAAATAATAAACTGTTGTCAATGAATTTTTTTTGCATAAATATATGTGCATTTATATTACATAGATAGAATAATTATTATTTATTTAAATATAATGATAATCAAATTTATGACAATTACATTCGTAACGATTATTTCCAAACGTGTTTAAAATGCCTTTAAATTTTAACTATTTATTTAACTGAATAAGCCGGTACAAGAAAGTTTACCCTCACCTAATGTACTAAATAGTCTTAAAATATTTGGTTTGTCAAATCATAAATTAGCACTTAAGGTTGGAGTTCCCGTCATGTTGCTAAAAAACATTGATGAAAAAAATGGTTTATGTAATGATATTAGAATTCAAATAGTATCACTTGATAAGCATGTAATTGAAACATATATCATATGTAGTGGCAATGTTGGTACCAGAACATTCATTTCATGAATCAATTTGATACCATCTGACAACAAAGTATTATTCAAGTTTCAAAGAAAACAATTTCCAATTTCAGTTTGCTTTGCAATAACAAATAATAAAAGTTACAAACAATCTCTTTCACAAGATGGATTATATTTGAACGAATTGGTCTTCACACATGGACAATAATCATGCACTTTCAGGAGTAAAAAACAAAAATGGAGTGAAAATATTAATATTCAATAGAGATGGTCAATGTACAAATAAGACGTCAAATATTGTATACAAGGAAATTTTTAGAAACTTGTAATAAATTTAAATCTTTGTATGCAATTTATCTTTCTAAATTATGAAATGTTCATAATCTTTTTTTATATGATATGTAACAATATTTAAAACATAATTTTAATACCATATGATTAATTACATCTTTTCTTTTATTCCACCCATGTAACACACGGGTTATAACCTAGTGTAAGAATATGACATGTGACATTAGTGATATAAGATGGTGACAAGTGGTAATATTGTTACTCTTTTATTATAGAGTATAGATGCATATCAATTACTTTTAAGAAAAAACATGTTAAAAAACTGGGTTCATAACCAAATTTTTACTATATGAAAATGCTGAATGCTTTAAACAAGTAGAGTTTCACGGAAAACAAATTGGACATTTAAAAAATATTTGGACTGTGGGTTAATTTCCATTTTGAAATTAAATATCTTAAAATTGTAATTTGAAGTCCCAACATTTATTTTCACACCAACTTCAATGAAACTAATTGTCTACAGGTAGGATAAAAATACCTATTTTTTATTTTATTTTTTTAAATTTTTATGGAGAAAGTTCTAATTATTTCATAAAAGACCTTACTGCCTTGAAGGTAATTTCATTTCGTAAAACTCTTTTTAAAGTTTTTCTATATTGAAGGTAATCACATTAGGTGTTAATGATGCACACGTCATGTCACACCCCCACCCCTCGTCACCTCGTGTCTGGTCTGACGTCACTGAATCGGTTGCGGAAGCATAGTGGTGATGTCTCCGAGGTGAGGGGTGACTTACTTGAACCAATATCATAAGCACACAGATTAACTTAAAGTAAATACATTACCAGGGTGTCGCAATCACAACCACATTACAACTATATTTATTTAATTACAATACTATTATTAAAGTGCAAATAACTCAAAAGTGCATCCTCACCCGGTGGTCACTGTCTCCCTGCAAAAAGATTTAATTTGAAACGTCAGCACAAATCTGGTGAGATCGACAGTTCAATTTAAAACAATATGATATGATAAGCACGTTCTCAAAAGTTCAGTTCCGGATAACCATGGGACCTGTATCTAGTTCCTTTCGGACGTCTAGTCTGTCTCAAGATATTACCCGTCGGTACATATCTTAGTGCCTCATTATCTTAATGTCTATCACACCATTAAGAAGTTCAGGAAACAGATAACAAACATTCACACAAGGGGAGATGCAATCCTCCCAGCGAATGGGGTGTCAACCAATAGTACTATCAATGTTTTCTGCTCGGCCACACATGGGTTCACTAGATACAGTTCAAAAATGAGGACTTTCAGTTCCATGATAGGGTTCAGTCTACAGGCAAAATCCCATGAAATCCCACAAAAGTCACAACAATCACATGAAATCACACAGATATCAGTGATACATATCATATGTTCATTAAAAGTTCAACAATGTTCCCCGATGTTTATAAAAGATTAAAAATAAAAGGGGTTGTACGAAACTCACCTGATGATATAATGATAGCAGAATATCTTCCAATAGATAATAAAGAGTAATTCTGCATTTAGTTATTTTCAACGAGTTATTTATGTTCTAGTTTACTGATTAGATCTTTCTGAACGTTCAATGTCAAAGACATTGCTTAGTAAATCATCAACTCGATATTAATTATATAATTAATTAATTTATTATTATATCATACAATGTATGATAATGTAGGAACCTACATTGCATTAGATTCCTAACACAAAGCTGATGACACTCTAGATTAATCAGAATAATCTCTGATTAATCAGATAGTTAATGTTGTTGATTGTAATGCTAAAACAGTTTCTAGATAATTTAATGGCTTAGAAATGATTAATCCTTATTATTGATTACCCAAATATCATGAAATATCACAATGTAGCATTAGAATAGGTTAAATAACCAGATTTAACATACTAATCTGACTGTTATCACAAACATCAGATAATCATTCCAATGAGTATGTTAATGATTATGATTAGTTTGAAACACTTAGATTTAATCTTTGCATTTCAAAGATTAATCAAACTAATCACCTACATTGTTACAATCAAATGGTTTAAACCATTATAATCATGGTTATGATTTCATGAAAATCGGGCATTACAACGGATCAAAACAAGAATTTAACCGTTAGAACTTCATGTTCTTTGTTTATAATCAATCCTAGCCATCATCTAGGCAATAATCAACAATCATAACTATCTCATTACGTTCAAAATCAAAATCTAATCAATCAAAATCAAACTAGAAGGTTAAAACGAACCGTTACCTGTTCTGACGAGTTTCTGCGGGTAAAACAGCGATCGGGACTTGTACATATGTTTCTTGGGATGATCCGGATGATTAGAAACCTTTGAAATGAAGTTTAAAGGTGTTATGAGGTGAAATTTGCGTCTAAGGGTCGAGCAGGGACGAAAATGGTGATTTTAAGCGAGTTCTGAAGCTTCTGGACCTCTGGTCGACAAAACCATTTTTTTGCCGACTTACTGTCTCGCGCGCATCGCCCCAGACGGGTGTCTGGTCTGGGGCGTAGCGCCCCACGTCAGCAACATCATCAATTTTGGTTTTCAACTTCGTTTCGCGTTTCCGGGAGCATACGAACTCCGTTTTGCGCACGGTTTTCGCCCACGTTCATCATTTTTCATATTCTATCAATCCCCATTAACAAAAGTTACTAAATCCTCGTGGATTTCAAGCACGACCAAATGTGCTTACGTCATTAATGCCGAAATCTTCGTACGCAACTGTCACAGTCTCCTCCTGTTAGAGGAATTTCGTCCCGAAATTTAGTGAAAGACTTACTGGATAACAATTGATCATGAAAATAAATGTGGGTATTTCTGTTTCATCTGATCTTCACGTTCCCACGTATATTCGGGTCCACGCTGTGAATTCCACCGAATTTTGACAATAGGTATGCGACTACGTTTCAGTACCTTCACCTCACGATCCATCACTTCAACTGGTTCTTCCCTGAACTGAAGTTTCTCATCAATTTGGATTTCCTTCAGAGGTACAATCAAAGATTCATCAACTAAGCACTTCTTCAGATTTGATACATGGAAGACATCATGAATGTTACCGAGTTCAGAAGGTAATTCAAGTCTGTAAGCTACTGATCCAATTCTTTCAAGAATTTTAAATGGTCCTACAAATCTTGGTGAAAGTTTACCTCTCTTTCCAAATCTAAAAATGCCTTTCCATGGTGAAACTTTCAACATCACTAGATCACCAATTTGAAATTCCAAGGGTCTGCGACGATTATCAGCATAACTCTTTTGTCGATCGCGTGCAGCTTTAATTCGTTCCTGAATAAGTGCGATCTTATCAGTTGTTTCTTGAATAAGTTCCGGACCTATGATTCGATTTTCACCTACCTCTGACCAACAGACAGGTGATCTGCACTTGCGTCCATAGAGTGCTTCAAATGGAGCACATTTAATACTGGTATGGTAGCTGTTATTATATGAGAACTCAACAAGTGGCAGATGAACATCCCAGCTACCACCAAAATCAATCACACAGCTTCTGAGCATGTCCTCAAGGGTTTGATTAGTTCGTTCGGTTTGCCCGTCAGTTTGCGGATGATAAGCTGTGCTCATATTGATTTGCGTGCCCAGAGCATTCTGAAGAGTTTGCCAAAATCGTGACATAAATCGACTATCTCTGTCGGAAATGATAGAGATCGGTACTCCATGTCGAGATACAATCTCATTAACATAAAGTTTAGCGAGTCGATCCATAGAATAATCTTCTCGGATGGGAATAAAATGCGCAGATTTAGTAAGGCGATCAACGATAACCCATATAGAGTCATGATTATGCGATGTTCTGGGTAATTTGGTAATGAAATCCATAGAGATCTGATCCCATTTCCACATGGGAATCTCAGGTTGTTGTAGTAACCCAGAAGGTCGTTGATGTTCAGCCTTAACTTTGAGACATGTTAGACATCGATCCACATATTCAGCTATGTGTTTCTTCATTCCAGGCCACTAGTAAAAATCTTTAAGATCTTTATACATTTTATCAGCACCTGGATGAATAGAATACCTGGATTTATGCGCCTCATCCAAGATAATAGTTCGAGAGTTACCGAATAGAGGAACCCACATTCGGTCTTTGCAATATAACAGTCCATCGTCTTTAGTATCGAGTTTCTTATCTAATCCTCTTAGTCCCTCAGCAGAATAGTTCGTTGCTTGTAAAGCTTGTTGCTGAGCTTCTTTAATTTGAGGAATTAGACTAGTTTGAATAGTCATACCTAACGCTTTCACTCGTAAAGGCTTGACTCGTTCTTTGCGACTTAAAGCATCAGCTACAACATTTGCTTTGCCTGGGTGATAACGAATTTCACAGTCATAGTCGTTTAAAAGTTCAACCCATCGCCTCTGTCGCATGTTCAACATTTTCTGATCTAGAATGTGTTGGAGGCTTTTGTGATCAGTGTATATAATACACCTAGTTCCGTACAAATAGTGTCTCCAAATCTTGAGTGCAAACACTACCGCACCAAGTTCTAGATCATGTGTGGTGTAGTTTTTCTCATGTACTTTCAACGCCTGAATCCTTTTGCATTAAAACACACCCAAGACCTTGACGTGAAGCATCACAATACACTGTGAAGTTATCAGTACCTTCCGGTAGTGCCAAGATAGGTGCATTACAAAGTTTATGTTTCAACAGTTGGAACGCCTCCTCCTGTTGAGAATTCCATATAAACGGTTGATTTTTCTGTGTCAATGTAGTCAGTGGCAAGGCTATCTTTGAAAAGTTCTTGATAAACCGACGATAATAATCTGCCAACCCCAAGAATTGACGTATTTCAGTCGGGGTTCGTGGTGTCTCCCATTGTTTCACCGCCTGAATCTTACTGGGATCCACTTGAATACCGTTTTGATTTACTACATGACCAAGAAATTGAACTTCTCGTAACCAGAACTCACACTTGGAGAATTTGGCATATAATTTTTCACGTGCCAAAAGTTCTAGAATTAATTTCAAGTGTTGAGCATGTTCTTGTTGATTTCGAGAATAAATAAGAATATCATCAATAAACACAATCACAAATTTATCCAGATAAGGTCTACATACTCGATTCATCAGATCCATGAAAACTGCTGGTGCATTTGTTAAACCAAACGGCATTACTAGAAATTCGTAATGTCCGTATCGAGTTCTGAAAGCAGTTTTAGGAATGTCATCATCATGAATACGTAACTGATGATATCCAGATCTTAAATCAATTTTTGAAAAATAAGTAGCACCTTGTAGTTGATCAAACAGATCATCGATACGAGGTAGTGGATAACGATTCTTGATTGTCAGTTTATTGAGTTCCCTGTAGTCAATACACATTCTGAATGAACCATCCTTCTTTTTCACAAAAAGAATAGGTGCTCCCCAGGGTGAGAAACTAGGTCTGATAAAACCTTTGTCTAACAGTTCTTGCAATTGACCTGAAAGTTCTTGCATTTCGGATGGTGCAAGCCGATACGGGGCTTTAGCAACAGGTGCTGCACCTGGAATCAAGTCAATACGAAATTCAACCTGTCTCACTGGGGGTAATCCTGATATGTCCCCAGGAAATACTTCAGGAAAATCCTTGACTACTGGAATGTCTGTGATATGTTTGGGTAGAGAATTGTGCTCAGTCACGTGTGCCAGGAAAGCATAACAACCTTTCCTTAAGAATTTCTGAGCTCGCATACAAGATATGATACCAAGTTTTCTACCAGCTCGTTCTCCTTGAACTATCAGTGTATTACCGTTAGGTAATGGAATACGGATCACCTTGTTTTGACAGACAACTTCCGCTTGGTTATTAGAAAGCCAGTCCATACCAACAACAACATCAAAGCTCCCAAGCTCAATAGGAAGTAAATCAATTTTGAAAAGATGATCATTCAAATTCAAGGAACATCCTTGAATAACACTGTTAGTTTTGATCAACTTGCCGTTAGCAAGTTCAATAACATAAGGAGTTTCTAGATCTACCGTAGGCAATGAAATTAATGATGCAAATTCAGGAGAGATAAAGCTCTTATCTGCTCCTGTGTCAAACAAAACTGATGCGTATAAATTATTAAGAAGAAACGTACCAGTAACAATATTTGCATCATGTCTCGCCTCGGTCGCACCAATCTGAAAAGCTCTTCCCCTAGCTTCAGTTCCCGGATTGGTGTTATTGTTTGGACAGTTTCGTATGAGATGATCAGGGCTTCCACATTTGTAACATGACCGGTTGGTTTGAGTGGTTTGTCGTGGTGCTTGGTTTGGTGTCTGAGCAGGAAAGTTGCAATATTTAGCATAATGTCCAACTCGGTTGCAGTTCAGACAAACAGGACATGGTCCCGTGTGATGTAGTGGACACTTATTGCATTTGGGCGCCTGCCCAGTATAAGTTTTCCTCTCAGGAACATTTGCACCATAGTTTTTCACAGTTGGCTTGCTCTGGGTGATCTCAGCCGGAGCCTTCGCCTTGGTTTTGCCAAACCACTTTCGTTTGGTACCTTTTGACACATTCGAGGTACCGACATCACTACGACTATGAACCGTCTGAGGTTTCAAAGACAGAGTACCACTCCTTACCGCCTCATTGGTAAGCTTAGTGGTCAAAAGAATCGTATGTTTCAGGGTTGTAGGTTCAGCAGCAGTCACCATTCCTCGTATCTGAGGAATCAGACCCTTAATGTACTTCTCGATTAAAGCGGCTTCCGTAGGAAACATATCGGGAAGTAGACAAGTGAGTTCATGAAACCGATCGGTGTAAGCAAGACAATCAGCACCGATCATAGAGTGATTCCAGAATTCCTCCTGGAGTTTTTGAATTTCAGTGATTGGGCAATACTCTGATCTAATCAGAGTTTTGAAATCGTTCCAGCCCATCGAGTCAACTGTGGCTGAACCCAAAGTCTTGGCCTGGGTATTCCACCAGGTCAAAGCAGAGTCTTTCAAAGAACAGGCAGCATAAGACACCTTATGCTCCTCCAAACACTGACTGATTTTGAGCTTAGTTTCCATCTCCTCAATCCACCTTATTAGACCAGCCGCTCCTTCTTTGCCAGTAAAAGTAGGAGGGTTACAGGAAGCAAAATACTTGTAAGTACATCCCTGTCGAGGTGGATCAGGAACAATAGTAGTTGTACCGGTAGTGGTATGAGTTTCAACGTGACCACCAGTAGCATTGTGTTCAACATGATCGTGTTCCCCACCAGAACCTGCAGTGATATGTGGTTGGTGTTGTGTCAGAACACCACAAGCAGATAGTTGTTCACGCACAATACGAGCTATCATAGCCTCATTTGTTTCAGATCCGCTTGTACCAGCAGGTGGAACAATGCCTGCTCCAGGGTTCACTGGTGGAGTAGTATGCGTTTCCAAGTTCCCAGGTGGAATTTGATTCGGTTCAGGGTTTTTATGTTCTTAGCAGCTTTCTTAGCTGGTCGACCTCGTTTAGGAGCCATTATTCTGCTCACAAGCAGACAAAACTCAGGTCAGTTCAAGAACATTAAAGATATAACCCGTTCTATCACATAAATACAATCCCATTCAGTTACACTGAAAATTTGCATTGACATGTGATATAAGAATACAGTATAACTACATGAATTCGGTCCAGACATGTTCACATTACACACAGATCACACAGTTATTCGTAGTTATACTTAGTCCTGTTATTTCAAAAACATGTTAGAGTCTTACCCAGCTCTTTGCATTGCAACACATGTTTTTAAAGATATGTTCATACAGGACTAGGACATGTTCTCAGACAAGTTCTCTAATATGTTCTCAGTTCATACATTAAGTTCTCATACAGACCATAGATATGTTCTCGTACAGTATGGCTCTCGTACTGTACTTTAGTTACAGACACATTCACAATTCAGGCACGTTCACAATTTAGACATGTTCTCGTACAGTATGGCTCTCGTACTGTACTTAAGTAACAAATATATTTGCATACAGTATTGCTCCGTACTGTATTCCAGCAAAATATATGTTTTAGTTCGATATATTCGCATACAGTACTGTTCCCGTACTGTATTTCAGCGAAATATATATATTAGTTCAATATATTCGCATACAGTATTGTTCCCGTACTGTATTTCAGCGAAATATATATATTAGTTTGACATGTTCTCATATTAATTCGTTCGCATACGGTTATGTTTTCACACAGAAAAATTAATTATAGTTCACACACAAAGTTCATTGTACAACATATATACAAAAACACCCATATATTACAGTACCATAGTTTTATACATACCAAGTTTCGATACAACCAAAAGTCATAATACTCTAAACCAACAACATCATACACTACATCTCACAACTCGGGATCTGTCCATACCAAAATATCCCGCTCTCACAACTACTGATCACTCTATATCACATCATATGTACAATAAAGTCACAACTGTTCCGCCTCCAATCAACCCTCACCGCAGAAAATACCATAATCCGTCCAACACCATGGCTATAATGACCAACCCTATAGCCACACATAATAACCTAGCCTCTAAGCTCATGCCCTCTAGCACTCCCATCATCACTCCTCTCATCACTATCACTCGCTGCCAGAATGCAGCTATCATCCCCTGAATCATGGTCCTCCTCATCCTCTCCTCAATCATAGCTCGCCAAGCTTGCGAGCCAGCATCCAGTGCATTCATCTGTTCCATCAACAACAGATGAGATGTGAGTATCTCGAACACAGTGGTACGTGTATCTTCCCCAATAGCACGAGACTCCTGTAACTCTAGTCGAGTCCCCTGAAGATCTAAGGTCACCTGGCGAAGCTGTGCCCTAAACTCCGCCTGCTGTGAGGACTCTCCTACCTCATGTACAGTGTCAGGCTCATCCCTAGGCGCCATCTGACGTCTAATAGGAAGACCTGTCGTCTTGCGAGCTTGACCTCGCATACGTCTGAGTCCATCCCATGCTGGAACTCTCGGTGGAGATGGCATAGGTGCTGGTACTGGTGCATCAGCCTGAGAAGCAGCTGCAGATGCCTCCGATGGATCGGATTCAGAACCCGAACTTGAGCTCGGGGTATCGTCTAGTATCACGTAAGGAAACCGCTGATAAATGTATCTCTCTCCTTGGTCTGCCATCTCTGTATAAACAGAATACTCGAATCAGTACCATGAAAAAAATATATTGAATAATAACATTCAACATAATCATGATATGACATATCTTCCAATCTCAACACAACTATTCGTCTTTACTGTTATTAATGTTCTGCTTGTATTGAAATTTACTAGAACGTACAAGTGATGCAAATTCCAGTTGTGCTGGCCAGTCAAAACTGTAATTTGTACTACTTGATTATTCTGGCTTAATTCAAAACAAGTTTTGTTCAATATTAATGTTCGGTGCTCTCTGTGTAACTATACGAGCCTATGGTTATAGTTTAGGTCTCTAAGTCAACCTAATTCTCTATAACCTGTGGCTCTGATACCACCCTGTCACACCCCCACCCCTCGTCACCTCGTGTCTGGTCTGACGTCACTGAATCGGTTGCGGAAGCATAGTGGTGATGTCTCCGAGGTGAGGGGTGACTTACTTGAACCAATATCATAAGCACACAGATTAACTTAAAGTAAATACATTACCAGGGTGTCGCAATCACAACCACATTACAACTATATTTATTTAATTACAATACTATTATTAAAGTGCAAATAACTCAAAAGTGCATCCTCACCCGGTGGTCACTGTCTCCCTGCAAAAAGATTTAATTTGAAACGTCAGCACAAAGCTGGTGAGATCGACAGTTCAATTTAAAACAATATGATATGATAAGCACGTTCTCAAAAGTTCAGTTCCGGATAACCATGGGACCTGTATCTAGTTCCTTTCGGACGTCTAGTCTGTCTCAAGATATTACCCGTCGGTACATATCTTAGTGCCTCATTATCTTAATGTCTATCACACCATTAAGAAGTTCAGGAAACAGATAACAAACATTCACACAAGGGGAGATGCAATCCTCCCAGCGAATGGGGTGTCAACCAATAGTACTATCAATGTTTTCTGCTCGGCCACACATGGGTTCACTAGATACAGTTCAAAAATGAGGACTTTCAGTTCCATGATAGGGTTCAGTCTACAGGCAAAATCCCATGAAATCCCACAAAAGTCACAACAATCACATGAAATCACACAGATATCATTGATACATATCATATGTTCATTAAAAGTTCAACAATGTTCCCCGATGTTTATAAAAGATTAAAAATAAAAGGGGTTGTACGAAACTCACCTGATGATATAATGATAGCAGAATATCTTCCAATAGATAATAAAGAGTAATTCTGCATTTAGTTATTTTCAACGAGTTATTTATGTTCTAGTTTACTGATTAGATCTTTCTGAACGTTCAATGTCAAAGACATTGCTTAGTAAATCATCAACTCGATATTAATTATATAATTAATTAATTTATTATTATATCATACAATGTATGATAATGTAGGAACCTACATTGCATTAGATTCCTAACACAAAGCTGATGACACTCTAGATTAATCAGAATAATCTCTGATTAATCAGATAGTTAATGTTGTTGATTGTAATGCTAAAACAGTTTCTAGATAATTTAATGGCTTAGAAATGATTAATCCTTATTATTGATTACCCAAATATCATGAAATATCACAATGTAGCATTAGAATAGGTTAAATAACCAGATTTAACATACTAATCTGACTGTTATCACAAACATCAGATAATCATTCCAATGAGTATGTTAATGATTATGATTAGTTTGAAACACTTAGATTTAATCTTTGCATTTCAAAGATTAATCAAACTAATCACCTACATTGTTACAATCAAATGGTTTAAACCATTATAATCATGGTTATGATTTCATGAAAATCGGGCATTACAACGGATCAAAACAAGAATTTAACCGTTAGAACTTCATGTTCTTTGTTTATAATCAATCCTAGCCATCATCTAGGCAATAATCAACAATCATAACTATCTCATTACGTTCAAAATCAAAATCTAATCAATCAAAATCAAACTAGAAGGTTAAAACGAACCGTTACCTGTTCTGACGAGTTTCTGCGGGTAAAACAGCGATCGGGACTTGTACATATGTTTCTTGGGATGATCCGGATGATTAGAAACCTTTGAAATGAAGTTTAAAGGTGTTATGAGGTGAAATTTGCGTCTAAGGGTCGAGCAGGGACGAAAATGGTGATTTTAAGCGAGTTCTGAAGCTTCTGGACCTCTGGTCGACAAAACCATTTTTTTGCCGACTTACTGTCTCGCGCGCATCGCCCCAGACGGGTGTCTGGTCTGGGGCGTAGCGCCCCACGTCAGCAACATCATCAATTTTGGTTTTCAACTTCGTTTCGCGATTCCGGGAGCATACGAACTCCGTTTTGCGCACGGTTTTCGCCCACGTTCATCATTTTTCATATTCTATCAATCCCCATTAACAAAAGTTACTAAATCCTCGTGGATTTTAAGCACGACCAAATGTGCTTACGTCATTAATGCCGAAATCTTCGTACGCAACTGTCACACGTCATACCTTAAGCCTTTAATGCCTTGCTTTCTCCACAAAGTAAAAGATGTTTTTACAGTGGTAATGCCTTTGTTAGATTCTTGTATTTTTCAGAATTAGGAGTTTATACCCGTTCTTCATTTTAATCAAAGTGTTTTTGTCTGTGTAGACAGCACAGGTTAAACATATTCATTGAATCATCGTATTCCATTACGAGAACTTTCCACCGCAACGCGCGGAGCGGTTAAACCTAGTACCCATTAAACGTTAATGTTAGTTTTAGACCAATTAAACAAACTTACTTAGTATATTTTCATTTTTCAATAGAGTTTGAGGGAAATGATGAAGACAAACCTTACCAATATCTCAGTTGAGATATAAAGGCTGCTCCGAAAGAGTTATCGGCTCAAAGTTACTGTTTAAAGTTAGTCAATCTTACGCTTTTAACGTTTTTTCACAAAATATGTAAAATACCGTTAAAATTGATACAATTTTACTTTTGCCTTATGAGGGCTCACACATGTATATATTATATGCGTGTACCAGTAATGGGACGTAGATTAAATTCATAATTTTAATTAAAGTAGGCATATCTTGTAATTTATTGCTATATATACAGCGTGAAAATATTATTATGCAACAGTAATAATATTTTTTTTATTGTGTTTTTTGTTTTATGTAAATTAGTAGAGAACCAAAATTCAAACAACTATGAAGTTTTGTTTGCTGGTAAAGCTTTTTGGCTTATACTCAAGGTGGTCGGTTTGAAAATCATGAAATTGAAGGTTATTACTAATTATATGTATATCACTATACATATATATTTAAAAATCATGAAATTGAATAGTAAAAATATAAATATTAAATAGAGTGTGGGTCTTATGATCATATATATATAGGGGATTAATAAAATGAAAACTTTGTTTTAGTGAGAAAACCATGAAAACTCATGTAAAAAGAAAGTATTTTTTTTAAAACTTTTTTACAGGTTTGTAACATTATTTGGGACATTTTTATAAAAAATCAAAAAAGCGCCGAAGAAATATTTTTAAAAAAAATATTTTATAAGTTTTTTTACGTTGTAAAACAAACGTAACACTGAGGCACATCTGACGTAAACGCTGTACGTTTTTACGTATGTTTTACAAATTTTCTTTTTTAGTTGTGTTACGTATGTTTTACACAGCGGTTTGCTGGGTTTTCACAATAAAAAGTGGTTTTCAAATTATCCCTACCCTATATATATATATATATATATATATATATATATATATTAATAACATTAAATTTAAGATATTTGCTTATAAATTTAGGTTTTTTTTAAAAAAATTGAGAGATTTGCTTATAGATTTGGGTTTTTGTTGGTTTAGGGTTTAGGTTTAGGTTTAGGCATTAGGGCTTAGGGTTTATTTCGTGATAAGAGATTTGATTTTTTTTATGTAACTTATGTTTTTGCGAATGATATATAATATCCGTTCTCAGAAGTGTACTGTAATAATCCGTAGCATCACACGGGTGGAATAAACCTAGTATGTGTGTATATATATATATATATATAATTAAAATTCATGGAGATGAATAGTAATATATATTATTATATTAAATAGAAAATATTATATGCATATATATAATGAAAAAACATGGTATATAAAATTGGACAGTAAATATCTTGTACTATCAGAAATTTTTTTGAAGTTTGAAAATTAGTAAAGAGAGAAGACAACATTAAATTTGAGAAATTTGCTTAAATATTTGAGTTTTTATTAAATTTGAGAGATTTACTTATAAATTTAGGTTTTTGTGTTAATTCGAACGATTGGTTGCTGGTGATCGAGAAGGATTTTGTGAGTAATTTGTATATTATTTTTGCAACATATTTGTGTGGATTTTGTATGATTTTATGTTTTTATGAAAAATTCGTATAGATATCGTGATAAGAGATTTGATTTTACTATGTAACTTATATTTTTTTCAAATGATATATAATACTCGTTATCAGGAGTGTACTATGATAACCCGCTGCAATGCATATGAGCAAAAATCCTAGTTATAATTAATAAGTAAATAATACTATTCAAAATTATTGTTATTTAAGTACTACTAATAATTAAATAATATTAATATAATAGATAAATATTATTAGTAAGTAGACAATACTATTATATAAATAATATTAATAGCTAAATGTTATTAATTTTTAAACAATATCAAAACAATAAGCAAATATTATTAAAAATATTAATATTTACTAGGAGCAGTACTCGATTTATTATTTTAATACATATTAACAGTTGTTGCGGATGGTTTTTTTGGCTTGCATATATTTTGACGCTTGTGATCAAATACCCCAGTAACGTTTATGACTGCTACATTTTAGGGTTTTACATCAGGATAACAACCGTTGTGACTTGTGACGTATTTTGTATTTACATTTCGATATAAAAGATCGTGTAGGCGTTCTGATATTTAGAATCATGGTAGGATCCTCGTCATAGCGCGCGAGGAACGCTACTAATTCATTCAAAAAAAGTGAAGTTTCAATTGACTCCCTGGTTCAAGGTTGATGTCGGTTTGAAAATATACCCAAACCATAATTAACATACCCTTTACCGATCTGTCGGGTGAAATCTAATCGCAGCCCGGTTTACAGTCTACACCAACTCATGTTTTTAGCCCGTGACCACACAAATTAATCTCAGACACTTGTTCTCATGTCGATCATTTGTATAAGCGTAACTGCATGTTTGAATTTCATTTGAAATCAATTTTTAAACTTATTGACTTGATAAAGAAATAAATAAGTTAAAAAGATGTTTGGTAATTTGAAAAACCCTTTTAGAGTTTTAGCGTTTAATGTTCAAATGTCATTTTTAAAAAGTTACTTTTTGTGGCTTTTAGAAGTTTTAACTTTGACGGCAATAATCTGTTACTATTTGTGGGAACTTACATATCCAAACAACTTATTGACTTTTTATACACAAAAGTTAATGCAAACACATTTTTAAAAACTTAATTTCAAAAGTAACAAGTAAATAAGCATGTTTGACGAGAAGTTATTTTAAACTTAATAAGCAATCCCAAACATGTCTTAAAAGAAGCGTCTAGTGAAGAAGGGACCGGGCTAATATGTAGGCATCATACCCTCCCACCCTAGTCTTACGTAGCCAATGTGGGTGTTTATACTATCTCGTTTCGTTCTATCTTTTACTAGACAATTGGTACATTTTTTTTATAAAAATTACGCTATAGTCTTTGTCTTTTGGAAGATATTATGTCGAAGTTTATAGGGGTTTTACTACCTCTAAAGCATGCAGTTTTTTTTTTTAAATAACGTAAACAAAGGAAGTTACAACTTCCATTGCATAAGGTGTAAGTCTTTATACATATTCTAAAAAATTGATTTAAGTTTCTAGAGTCCTTTTTAATGATAGAAATGAAAGAAAGGAATTGGAAGGTACTGTAATAGTATTTAATTTCAAATTTATCTCACAAGTTGTTCAATTCTTATATATTTGTGTATAATTGTGGATCATTTTGACATTTTATGGTCAATTGTAGATCCATGAACATCATCAGAAGTAGGTCATGTATGATGTCAGTTCCTGGAAGCTCTACTGATAGTATCAAATTTAGACTTGGTTACCAAAAACAGGACGCTAAGGCTATGTGCTATCGTGTGTGAGTGGGGTGTGAGAGGGGCCGGTCACGCCCCCTTGGCGCCCTCTCTCCACTACATAGGGGCGTGACCGGGGCATGGTGAGGGGTTGCGTGATGTCTTTTTTAATTTATTTTATAATTAACAAAAATAAAATAAAATAATATTGAATAAAGGTGGTAATGACGTAGAGTGATAGGGAACTGATGGTAGAGTGATGATAACACATGTAATTGCATTGGAACACATAGCCTAATTGCATTGGAACACTTAAAATATTCACAGCTATTTATTTATTTATTTATTTAAACGTACATTTTATTCTCGTATCTCTAATCCATAATTCAACACCCCACCTACCTATAGAGGCTGTATAGGTCTAAAAGAGCTATTTGCCCCTAAATTTCTCTCGTAGTCTGATCCTGCTTGCCTGTATGGGCGAACATACCTGTACACCTGGTGTATGGGTGGTATTGGGTGTGTTGTACGGCCAGTGTAGGAGGCTTATTGGAAGTGTAAGAATAATAGAACCCTTAATTTAATTATTAATGAGGCCTAAACTTATGGACCAGTTATTCTTGTCCCCATACTTTCCATGATGTTTAAATCTAGTGTGTCTTTTAATGTTTATAGATTATGACATGGACCATTTGCATATCCACATATTCCATTCACACATACCAATCAACTCCTAATGCTTGTTTTGTATTCTTTCTCAACTTGTGCACTTGTATACTTTCCAAGTAGTTGAATTTTAACACAGCAGACTTTACTAAATTTCCATGCACTTGTAACGTAGTAGTCAAGAAGCAAGTTAAATCATCTTCTAGATTAGATCATCTACATCATCCTATGTTGTGTTTTACGGTGCTTCGTGTCAGTTTCCTTTGGCTTCTCGCGTATTATAAATACCTTACGATTATAATCGTATCGAGTTCTTATATGATTTCAAATTGATATTATAAAGATGTCTTTAACCAAAGAATTTGACTACCTTAAAATTCCGTTCAATGATATAAAACTGGCCACCAAAAACTTTGGTACCAGTAATTACATCAGTCGGGGTGGGTTTGGCAAAGTTTACAAAGGAGAGCTCGTTCACTGTGGTCGGCATGTTATGGTTGCTGTCAAAAGGTTTGATCCAAAATATGCACGAAAAACCGGACAAGGAACTCTTGAGTTTTGGCAAGAGATATTTGTTCTTTCTCGTTATAAGCATGAAAATCTCGTCACACTCTTGGGTTTTTGTGACGAAGCTGGTGAGAATATCCTTGTATACGAGTATTTACCTAACAAAAGCCTTGACGTACATCTTAGTAGCCCGAACCTCTCATGGATTGACCGCCTTAACATATGCATCGGTGCAGCTAGAGGGCTGGAGCATCTTCAAACTTCTCGTGGAGAAAGAGTGTTACATCGTGATATAAAAAGCTCCAACATACTGTTGGATGCAAACTGGAATGCCAAAATTTCAGATTTTGGTCTTTCAAATACCGTACCTACTAACAAAAAGTTTCCGTTTTATATATCTCACGAAGCGGGAACGTTTGGGTATCGCGATCCACATCATGGGGGAACAGGGTTCATTACAAAAGAAGTTGATGTCTACTCCTTTGGTGTAGTGTTATTTGAGGTGTTGTGTGGAAGGCTTTGTGCTGAGAATTACAAGGATGGATATCCACTTCTATCAGAAATGGCGCAGAGATGCTACGAGGAAAAGATAATACGTACAATTGCCTTGGATTGTCTACAACACCAAATATCACCAAAGTCTTTGGCAAAATTTGCACAAATTGCGTACGAATGTCTACACACAGATCACAATAAACGGCCTTCAGTCTCTGAGATTGTAAGGAAACTTAAAGTTGCATTGGCATGTCAGGCAAGTTTTTATTTACTCAATGTTCGTTTGATGTTATTGGCATGCTAATTTTTTTTGAATGGTCAACTAAGCAACTACCGAATAATATTCCGTATGTGGCCCCTAAGACTATCCACAGTGGTCACCCCACTGAAAATCCCTCCCTATCGAAATTTCCTGCCACGTCATCACCCCACTGAAAATTTTAAAACCCCACAGTGGTCACCCCACCGTAAAAGCATCCCCATTTGTGAGGGGTAGAGCGGGGTAGAGAAAATCAGTGTGAGAGGGTTTAAGCGGGGAGCGGTGCCCGCTGAACCCACAAAATCGTTCCCGCCGGGGGAGGGGGCGGTGTTCCCACCGGAGCCCGCTATCCCGCAAGGCCAGCGGCAAGGGCGCTGCGCATGGTCTAATGGCTAAAGGATGTCTGAACTTGCCACTAGTCCAGACGGAAATAGGGGAAAATTAAACTACTTGAAAACCAGTGTTTTTCTTTAAAACAAAACTACTTGAATAATTCAAATCTATTCCTAACAATTGGGAAATTAAAGCTACTGGAAATATGGGCATGCCCATGATTCCCTTTATTTCAGCAACTAATCAACAGAAAAGACCTATTCAAAGAAAATAAACGTTGCAGCTTTGTTTGAATGAGCTAGATCTGAAACTGAACATGGGCTTAATCTTCCTTTGAAAACTGCATTGGTTTGGGCTGCATTGCGGCCGACTTCATGGGCTCTGGTTTAGACACATAGCAATATGGTGCGACTCGGACATACTTTTATGTACTGTTTTAGAATTCACTAGTCGCTAGTCGGTCGGTGGGGTGGGGACCAGGGATTATTCGGCCAACTAATCGGCCTAATCGGATAGTCGGGCCTAGTTGGCCTTAGGAGACTAACGATTAATCGGCCTAGTCGGGGATTTTTACAATCATGCTTTTATGAATACACATAAATGCCCTCACACTTAATATACATGTGTATGATATGTTCCCAAGCACATCAATGATCAGAAAAGAAAATTGACAGCTTAAGAGGAGACTCAACTAAATTATTTCTCTACATATCTTCACAGAATTTAAAATAACCCTTATATAGCGATTACACGCAAAGAAAGAAACTAACTAATTACATACGTGGGTGTCACGGCATCCCGTAGCCCCATTATTTGCCCACTCATCCTATAATTACGAAAAAAATACACAAACACTAAACCCTCATCATGCCATATGCCCATGCATAGAGGGGTTGTACCATTCGCTCAAGAACTAGTACATATCATTCCACCCACTTGAACTCACCTTGTCATCAAGGTGAAGATCAAGTTCATCCACAGAGTTGGTGATCATCATTAGGTCCAGTTTAGAACACTTGTGGCCCGTCTTATACGATTCATCACAATAACATAAGCCTTTAGCATGCTAGTCACAAAACTCAACACTTGTGAGGCGTCGAACATGGTAGGAGCAGGAAGTGCCAATTGGTTGGTGGGAGCCGGTCCCAAAAGCCATGTAACATGTGGATCCCCATTGGAATTATGTGCTTTGCCTAAATTCAATTTCTCTTCAACAAGGTGTGCCATCCCAATGGCATCAGACAATTAACGTGGTTTCTTAACCTTAACCTCCAAGCGAATCTCATCCTTCAATCTACCCAAGAAACAACCGATCGAAAAGTTCTAGTAGGCCATCAACACACGATGGGAGAGACGCTCAAACTCCTCTTGATAAGCCATAACTGTTGTCTTCTGTTTAAGGTGAGAAAGTGCCTCAGACAGATCTTCATAGTCAGTAGGGCCAAAACGGCTGTGATCAGCCTAGGAAAACTCACCCACGACATTGGTCCTTTTGATTTATCAAGCCATTGGTGCCATTGCTATACCATCGAGGTGAAAAGAGGCAAGATGAACCTTGTCGTTATTATCAAAGCGTTGAAACTCAAAGTACTATTCGACTTGATAGAGCCTTCCCACTAGATCATCCCCACTGAATCGAGGAAACAATAACTTCAAGTAGAACTTCGGAGGGCTCGACCCAGACTTGCTGCCATCTCAAGAGGAGCCAGAAATACCTGAAGAACACTGGTCGCGTACGAATGTGTTGGGACTTTAAAGCTCTGTAAAAATGCGTTCGAGCAGTGCATCATGAGCGGCTAACTTCTGGTCAGTATCGGCTTGAAATTCCGCATTGGTACGCTTGCGGGTTTCCATAGGATCATTGCTCTGATACCTGATGGTTCAGAGAAGATAAACGAAAGACAATTAATAGAGACTAAGAACTTGATTTTATTATGTATGAATGAGATCAAAACAATACAAGCACATATACTCTCCTTATATAGAAGAGAAGAAACAGACTAACAAATTCTTAACCACCATACAAACAGATTTAACTATCTCTAACTAACTTTGTTTGAAGTATCTTCATCACCCCCCTTACTTCAAACCTTTTCATACCCACTGAACTTCTAAATTGAACAAATTTTTCTTTAGAGAAAGCTTTAGTGAGCATATCAGCAAGTTGCTCATTGGTCCCACAAAACTCCAATTGAATTACATTCTGCTTCACCAAATCTCTGATGAAATGATGTTTCAACTCTATGTGCTTGGACCTGCTATGCATAATTGGATTTCTTGATAGGTTGATAGCTGACTTATTATCACAGAAAATAGTAGTGGGCAACTCTTGATCACAACCTAAATCCTCCAGTATTCTTCTTAGCCACACTCCTTGACATGCTGCAGCAGTAGCAGCTATGTATTCGGCTTCTGAGCTTGACAGTGCAACTGTGGACTGTTTTCTTGAACTCCAGGAAATAGCACAATTTCCAAGCATGAACACATTTGCTGACACACTCTTCCGATCATCTATGCAACCAGCCCAGTCACTATCAGTATATCCAACTAACTGTAAGACATTCTTCCTGCTGAACCATAGCCC
The DNA here is from genome assembly GCA_009363875.1 of Mikania micrantha. NCBI lineage: Eukaryota > Viridiplantae > Streptophyta > Magnoliopsida > Asterales > Asteraceae > Mikania > Mikania micrantha. The sequence goes on along the minus strand of CM018695.1, from coordinate 73,790,779 downwards.
AAAATCACAAGTACCAGCAACATATCTAAGAACTCTACGAACTGCACCTTGATGAGTCTTGGTTGGCCTTTGCATAAATCTGGACACCATGCTCACTGAGAAAGCGAGATCTGGTCTAGTGTGGGTCAGGTAAATCAGTCCCCCAACTATGCTTCTATAGTTTGAATCATCCACTCTTCCAGACTCATCTTCAACTTGTAGTTTCTCACCAACGTTCATAGGAGTACCGTCACACTTGGCCTTGTTCATACCAAACTTACTTAGTAGATTCTTGGCATATTGAGTCTGACTCACAAAGATTCCATCTTTCTTCTGATAAACTTCTAGACCCAAGAAATATCTGAGAAGTCCTATATCAGACATGTCGAACTCTGATTTCATACTAGTCTTAAACTGTTGAATCAGTCTTGTACTTGAACTTGTGCACACTATATCATCCACATATAAACATACATACATGATCTCTTGATCAGCAGAGTTCTTTACGTACAAAGTGGGTTCACTGTGACTTCTTAGAAACCCATTCTTGAGAAAGTATCCATCTATCTTCGAGTACCATGCTCTAGGAGCCTGCTTCAGGCCATACAACGCCTTTCTCAATCTGTATACTTTAGTCTCGCTTCCCTTTACTTCAAATCCCTCTGGTTGGCTCACATAGATTTCTTCAGTCAAATCACCATTAAGGAAAGCTGTTTTTACATCAAGTTGGTGGAGCTCCCAGCCTCGATGAGCCGCTATAGCAATGATGACCCTGATGGTTTCAAATCGAGCAACCGGGGCAAATGTCTCAGTGTAGTCAACTCCTTCCACTTGAGAGTACCCCTTGGCAACTAATCTGGCCTTATGTCTTGTGACCTCCCCGCTTGGTCCAATCTTGGTCTTGTAGGTCCACTTCACCCCTACTACATTCTTTCCAGCAGGTAGTGAGGTAAGATCCCAAGTCTTATTCTTCTTTAGTGCTTCCATTTCCTCCCTCATGGCTGACTGCCATTCCTGCTTGGAAGCAGCCTCATTGTAGGTCATTGGATCGCTTATGGTGAGAGCAAACAACTGTGTTTCCTCATCTGTTAAGTCTTCACCGGTAGTGTAGTCTTTGAGCCAGGTGGGTGGCCTACTGGTTCTTCTTGATGGACCGGGTGATACATGAGGTATGGGTCTGGTGCTGGTGGGGTTTGGCTAGTGCTTGGGATATTTGTGGCGAAAGGTGGTTGTGAAGTGGATGGTGTATCATTTTGTGAGTGGTGAGGTGAATTTGATTGAGGGGAGTGTGGTGAGAGGTCTGCCTCTATATCGTAGGTGTGGGCTGGAAATGGATCGGTGAAAAGTGTGGGGTCAGGCTCTTGTGCTTTAGTCCCATCATTGGACCACTGCCATGCTCCTTCCTTATTGAAAGTAACATGTTTCTGTACGGTGAACTTCTTTGTGGCAGGATTGTACAGCCTATAACCTAGGCCGTGCTGACTGTATCCTACCATGATACATTTTTTCTGACCTGTTGTCTAGTTTTTGTCTCCCATGTGATGGTGTCAGACTATAGGCGGTACTGCCGAAGACTTTTAGATGGTATACCGATGGCTTGTACCCTTACCATGCCTCTATTGGTGTTTTGTTGGGTCTGGATCGTGTGGGTGACCGGTTTAGCAGGTAAACCGCTGTGGCTACCCCTTCGGCCTAGAGGTTATTAGGTAGTCTCTTCTGCTTTAGCATACTCCTGGTGAGGCCCATTACGGTCCGGTTTTTCCTCTCGACCACCCCATTATGTTGAGGGGTGTAGGGTATAGTAAGTTCCCTCCTGATCCCTTGTTTATTACAGTATTGATCAAATTCATTAGAACAAAACTCGCCTCCTCTATCCGTTCTTAGGACCTTGATGCGGCTTTCACTTTCTAGTTCCACTGCTGCCTTGAAGGACTTGAAGTGCTCAAAGGCTTCTGACTTGTGCCCTAGAAAATAGACCCAGTTCATACGTGTATAGTCATCTATCAGTAGGAGATAGTACCTGCTTCCCCCTAAGCTGGTTGCTTGCATTGGCCCGCACAGGTCTGCATGGATTAGTTCAAGTTTTGAGGTGGCCTTCCAAGAGTGGGAGCCGAAGGGCTGCTTGTGCTGTTTTCCCATTATGCATCCCTCGCAGTGGTTGGTGATGCTAATCTGTGGCAGCCCTCTTACCATTCCGCTGTCTGCTAGGTGTTTAAGACCTTGGAAATGTAGGTGCCCATATCTTAGGTGCCATAGCCGAGATAGGTTGCTGGTGACCTGGTCTTGGCTCGATTGGTCGCCGGTATCTTGTGAGGCATCAAGTAGGAACATGTTGTTGGACGAGACCTTGATGGTCATAAGGTTGGTGCCTGCTGTCTTGTTCTTTATGCTGCACCTATCATCATCCAAAGTGAGGGAGTAGCCCTTCCTCATTAATTGGCCTACGCTTAGCAGATTGTACTCGAGTTTGGGGGCGAAGTAAACCTCATCCAGCAGCTTGTATCTGTCACCTTTCATGGCAATCTTCACTGTGCCCTTGCCTTCCACGCCCAATTTCTTCTTGTCTCCAAGATTGACTTCCAACTTGAAGGTCTCATCTAGATCTGTAAAGCTTTCTTTGTGGCCGGTCATGTGATTTCGGAGTCCAGAAACCAGAGATGTGAATTATTTCTTTCATTCTCCGTACTGGCCACCAGTGCTAGGTTTTCCTGTTCATTGGGGTTCTCGATTGGGGCCTGCGTAAAGAAGAGGTGTGGCTCCTCATGAGCCGCCTGCTCCCTTGGTGTCTCTTCCGCTATATGTGCCTGGTTCTCCTCATTGAACCAGCAGTCTTTCTTGACGTGCCCGAACCTGTTGCATATGTGGCATTGAGGGTCGCGGTTTCTTTCCGAGTATCTTCCTCGGCCTCTCCCTCGGCCGGCATTGCGGCCCCGGCCTCTGAAACTTGAGGAGGTTCGAGATGGTTCTTGGATGACCTGAAGGGCTTGCTCTTCAGATCTCTCCGGATGGATGTTGGTCCTACTGTTCAGTCTGGCCTCTTGGGACTGCAGCGATCCCATGAGTCTGATGGGAGTCAGTCTGGTTAGATCATTTGACACTTCAATGGAGGGAACTATGTAATCAAACCGAGGGGTGAGGCTCCTTAGTATCTTTTCTACTATGGCTTGGTCAGTCACCGGTTCTCCGTATGATCTTCTTTGGCTCACGATTGTCATCACTCGGGAGAAGTAGTCGCCGACTGCTTCATCGTCCTTCATGCATAGGTTCTCAAAGTCGCGTCTGAGACCTTGAAGTTTGATTGCTTTCACCTAGTCGTCGCCCTGGTATTCCATCTTTAGGATCTCCCATGTCTCCTTCGCTGAATTGGCATCAGCAATGCGGGAGAACAACTGATCGTGAACCGCTTGCTGAATTATGGCCATCGCGTGCGCATCCTTCTTATGAGCTGCCTTCAGTCGAGCTTGATCGGTTTCTGCTACGTTTATCCCGGATTCCACCAGGTCCCAAAGATCTCTCGAGCGAAGGATCGTCTTCATTCTTATAGACCAGAAATCGTAGCCTTCTCCTTTGAACGTGGGAATAGGTGTGGGTTGGGTTGGTACGGCGCCGGTGGGTTCGGCCATTGGAGAGGTGGCTTGGTCGGAGGGTGATGTTGATGGTGGTGGCTCTGATACCACTGATGGTTCAGAGAAGATAAACGAAAGACTATTAATAGAGACTAAGAACTTGATTTTATTATGTATGAATGAGATCAAAACAATACAAGCACATATACTCTCCTTATATAGAAGAGAAGAAACAAACTAACAAATTCTTAACCACCATACAAACAGATTTAACTATCTCTAACTAACTTTGTTTGAAGTATCTTCATCAATACCGAATGGCATGTTCCTGAGCAGATCAATGATTAGAAAAGAAAATTAGAAGCTTAAGAGGAAACTGAACTAAATTATTTCGATGCATATCTTCATGGAAATCAAAATAACCCTTATAAGACCACGTTGTATGCCCTGTGGTTGAGGCGTGAATGGTTATGGTTGGGGCATGGAACACCGCCCCCTTAGGGTGTGGGCGGGCTAGGCGTGGCCACAACAACGGGCTTTTCGACCATTTGAACCTTTTGACCGTTTATTGCTTAAAAAAACCTATACAAAAAAATACTATGTATACAACCATAATTCACACATTAACATCACACAAACACAATTCACATATTCACATCACACAAAAAACATCAAATAAAAAAACTAGTTTTGTTAAAAAATACAGCTCTTACGGGAAGATGGTGATTTTAGCGAAGGCGATTTTTTTAATCGAAGCCGCACAACTTACTTTCGACATCATCAGACAACAAGTTGAGAGACTCATTTTGTCTAGAAGAGCTCGAATTAATGGAGATCGTCTTGGAGCGCACGCACGTCTTTTTGACGATTATTTTTCAGAAAATCCGAAGTACCCCGAACATTTATTTCGGCGTCGTTTTCGGATGAATCGGAGTCTTTTTTCGCGAGTGTGTGATAATTAAATTTTAATTCTATTTATTGTTATGTTTTTTTTTTAATATTTTAGACAATTATTAATAAATTATTTCTAGATTTATATAATAAAAATAATTACTTTATTTAGAAATTTAAATTAAAAAATCAATAATTGCATCATGATGACATCATCACCAACCACTTGGCATTTCCACCACAAGTGGTTGAATGGGTGGTTGTGGTGGATGCCTGAGTGGAGTGGTTCCAACCAAGAGACATACCCCTAGGACTAAAGGGATTACAGGCAAGAAAAGAGGCTAACTAATTACATACATACGTGGGTGTCATGGCATCCCATAACCCCATTATTTGCCCACTCATCCTAAAATTACGAAACAATCAGACAAACACTAAACCCTCATCATGCCACATGCCCATGCATAAAAAAAGGGTTGTACCATTTGTCGAAGAACTAGTATATATCAGTGTACACTAGTCATCCCCTCATTAATTTTGTACAAGAACATCTCTTTCTATACATGTGTTGTGTATGTATACATAGTATTCTGGATAAAGAATGATTTTGATTGGTTTCTCGCAAGTTATACATACTTGCTAAACATTTCTTGGATCTGTGCTTGATTTCTATAGGTGGGACATAACTTCTGGAAGGAAGGGAGGTTGAATTCACACACATTATCACCACTTGTGAAAAACACACGGTTCTACAATAGTCGTTTCGTTCGATTTTCAAAGAATACCGGTAGAAAAATTATGGGCGGGAAAGGGTTTTCGTCTACAAAGCCAGTCCAATTTAGACACATTTCGAAAGACGGTGAACCATATTGGATGTTGTTTTTTGGATGCAAAACACAATGGGGTGCTCATGTATAAGCTAATATCAAGACGAATGATACTAGGTACGTAAACGATGGAGTCTCATCCCTAGTAAGAATGCTTCTTATCACCATTGTACAATATGATTCCTTTTAATTTTTATTCATGTGTGACTTTCAACATTTAATTATTTAATAATATTGTTTCCTTTCATGCTCTTACCTAGCATTTAATATATGTATATCACTATTTATGTGTTTGGTTTTTTTATTTAAAGTTTTTTTGGTTAAAATTGTTGTCCAGTTTATTTTATTTATTTATTTATTTAGGTTAAAGTTGTCCAGTTTATTTTATTTATATAGTTATTTATTTATTTATTTATATTTGTATAAGTAAATATGCAAATAGTTACAAGTAAGCATCTTATTTTGATATGTGACATTAAAGCAGAGAAGACACTGTAACGTAAAAAATAGTCTGTAAATTTGTAAACATTCTTCTTTATATATTCCTCTATTCTGATAATACTTGTAAAAATATAAATGGTCCTCTGTAATGTGTATATCGTGATTATGTTCATTCGAATTTATTCATATTTCAACAAATAACAGTAGGTTTGTTATATTTTAGTTTATGTATTATCAGCATTTGATTGTAAGACAAAACATACAATCAACATTGTAAATTTCATTTTTCATTATGTTGTTTAACTTAACAAGAACCATCTTTTAGCCCAAGTCTAGAACAAATTTAGGTATACATATTGTGTCTCAACTATAAAGTCTAACGATTAAGTCAAGACCTAAAATCACGACAGATGTTGCAATTGTTCTATGTGTCGTTTCTGATATCGATAGTAAATCCTTCAAACAAACAAAGGCATTTGTGGCAAATGACTATAGCCCTTGTGATTTCTATGCACATCATTTTATTTTGACTTCAATGAGAACTAGGTTTAATCCCACCCGCGCGTTGCGGCGGGTTATCACAGTACACTCCCGAGAACGGGTGTTATATATCATTTCCAAAAATATAAGTTACATAGCAAAATCAAATATCTCATCACAAACTCTATACAATTTTTCATAAAAACATAAAATTATACAAAATCCTGACAAATATGTTACAAAAATATTAGACAAAATTACTTACAAAATCTTTCTCATCGATAACCAATCGTTTGAATTAAAACCAAAACCCAAATATTTAATCAAATCTCTCAAATTTAATAAAAACCAAAATTTCCAAGCAAATCTCTCAAATTTAGTACTCTTATTTCCGTTTACTGCTTTTGAGGGTCAAAAAAACTTCTGGTGGTCCAAATCTAATTTATTAAAACGTTACCACATGAAACGGACACCCACATGAAACCTGAATAAAAAAATTAGGTTTTGAATAAACAAATCAATTTTAACACACACACACATCTATATATATATGTAAGATCTTTGGACCCACTTATATATATATATATATATATATATATATATATATAATACTATTCCTTTCATACATTTTAATACTATATAATATATATAGTATATAGTAATAATATCATTATTTAATTATTATTAATATTATATAAAAGTTTTAGTGGCTAAAATCAAAAAAAAAAGCTTTATATTATATAAAAGTTTTAGTGGCCAAAATCAAAAAAACAAAACATTATATTATACAAAAGTTTTAGTGGCCAAGATCAAAAAAACAAAACTTTAAAAGTTTTAGTGGCCAAAATCAAAAAACAAAACTTTATATTATATAAAAGTTTTAGTGATTAAAATCGAAAAAACAAAACTTTAGTATTAAGTTTTAGTGGCCAAAATCAAAAAAACAAAATTTTATATTATATAAAAGTTTTAGTGGCCAAAATATAAAAAAACAAAACTTTAAAAAGTTTTAGTGGCCAAAACCGAAAAAACAAAACTTTATATTATATAAAAGTTTTAGTGGCCAAAATCGAAAAAACAAAACTTTAAAAAGTTTTAGTGGCCAAAATCGTAAAAAAAAACTTTATATTATATAAAAGTTTTTATTGGAAAAATCGAAAAAACAAAACTTTAAGGCCAAAATTGAAAAAACAAAACTTTAAATTAAATAAAAGTTTTAGTGGCAAAAATCGAAAAAAACAAAACTTTGAATGTTTGTGGGCAAAATCGAAAAAAAAAAAAACTTTATATTATATAAAAGTTTTAGTGACCAAAATCGAAAAAACAAAAATTTACTTTTAGTGGCTAAAATCGAAGTACAAAATTTATATTATATAAAAGTTTTAGTGGCCAAAATCGAAAAAACAAAACTTTAAAAAGTTTTAGTGGCCAAAATTGTAAAAACAAAACTTTATATTATATAAAAGTCTTTAGTGAAAAAATCGAAAAAACAAAACTTTAAAAATTTTAGTGTTCAAAATCGAAAAAACAAAACTTTATATTATATAAAAGTTTTAGCAACCAAAATAGAAAAAACAAAACTTACTATTTATTTTTAATAACTTTTAATATATATATATATATATATATATAAATATATATATATATATATATATATATATAATTATGATTAAAATGAAGACAAAGACAAAATCCATCTGGAATCATAATGACCGCCAAAAAAAATAAAGGAAAGCACTCAGACATCGTCGTCGAGTGAATACACCTCTGTTGGACAGATCTTGTAATTATTTATTAGTTATAAGACTATCCACAGCGATCACCCCACTGAAAACCCTTCCCCACTGAAATTTCATGCCACGTCATCACCCCACTGAAAACCTTAAACACCCACAATGGTCACCCCACTGAAAACCCTTCCTCACTATTCCACGTCATCAACATTTTTTAAATTTAATTGATTTATTTAATTTTTTTTTGCAAACTAAAAATAAGAAACTTAGAATTTAATTAAACCATTCAAATAAAGATACAAATAAAATAAAAATTACATTGCAAATTTAAATAAAAAAAAACCATACAAAAAAAACTAACAATTCAAATAAAATTTAACGATATTTATCCAAGAGTTTCTTTTTCATTTTTTTCATTATTTCACGATCTTCGTTGTCGAGCATGTCGGGAGGCAAAGACTCAAGTGCTTTGAGGTCGGCTCGGAGAGTTTTCTCTTCGTGCATTTTTTTCCTTTCTTCGATTCAGGATCGTATGAGAACGGGTTGAATTCGGGATTGGGATTGTTAGGCCTTGGATTCATGTTTGTAATTTTTTTAAAAAAAATATAGAGAGAAAGATAAAAGATGAAGAGATTTGGGTGGTTTTTTTGGGTAAAAAGGTTGGGTATTTATTTAGTTTAAAAAATTTGTTTTTTTTTTTTTAATTTTTTTGCCGTTGAATAACGGTCAAATTTATGTGGCCAATCACATTGCTCCATCTTCGACTGGGAGCGGGAGCCGTTGGTGGCATTTGAGCGGGGGCCGCGGGCAAGGGGGGCGGTGTTCCCGCTGGACACCGCGGCGGGGAAGGGCACCGCTGGATAAAATTTAACGATATTTATCTAAGAGTTTCTTTTTCATTTTTTTCATTATTTCACGATCTTCGTTGTCGAGCATGTCGGGAGGCAAAGACTCAAGTGCTTTGAGGTCGGCTCGGAGAATTTTCTCTTCGTGCATTTTTTTCCTTTCTTCGATTCAGGATCGTATGAGAACGGGTTGAATTCGGGATTGGGATTGTTAGGCCTTGGATTCATGTTTGTAATTTTTTTAAAAAAAATATAGAGAGAAAGATGAAAGATGAAGAGATTTGGGTGGTTTTTTTGGGTAAAAAGGTTGGGTATTTATTTAGTTTAAAAAATTTGTTTTTTTTTTTTTTAATTTTTTTGCCGTTGAATAACGGTCAAATTTATGTGGCCAATCACATTGCTCCATCTTCGACTGGGAGCGGGAGCCGTTGGTGGCATTTGAGCGGGGGCCGCGGGCAAGGGGGGCGGTGTTCCCGCTGGACACCGCGGCGGGGAAGGGCACCGCTGGCCCAACGGGACGCCCATTGTGGGTAGCCTAAGGGTTAATTAGTGAATTTTATTTTATATGTTTTAAGTTTGTCTTTTAATTATTTTTTTACTATATTATTTTATTTTTTTAATCCCAAACTGAATTCAATGTTTTCATTTAGTTACTTTAACATTACAATTTTAAGGCTTTTGTTTTAATGCTCCTTTTTATTAATTTTTCTATTATTTATATAATTTAAATCAACATCTATACTTGTATAAAAAGAGGATCAGTAGGTACCATGATTCAGGTTCATCAAAGAATCCTTGCAACAACATATCCACTTACTAAATGCCATCAACACACTTTTTTCATATAAAAGGAAGAGTGAGAGTTATTGTTAACTAATCATAGAACTTAAATAGGCAAAGGGCAATATTATATATATATAGGGGAAGATTCCTCTAAAAAGTTTTTTTTTGCCTAAGAAGGCTAAGAAGGATTTTTAAAAACTCGAAAACCGACTCAAACTAACTCGGATCGAATTCATTTTTACATCATTAGAACCGGCTTGCAATTACCTAAAACCTAAACCTTAAATCATAAAGAATAAACCCTAATCATAAAACCAAAATTGTAAAACAAACACTAAACATAATGATAAAACCTAAAAGCTTAAAAACATGCCCTAAAATTCAAACTCTAAAACTAGTTGTTAAAGCTAAAACCAAAAGGCAAATATTGTAGGGTTTGATGAGACGGTTCCAATGCCGTCGAAATGAGTTCAATCGAAGTTCGTTTGAGTCGGTTTTTATGGTTTTAAAATCCTTTTTAGCCTTCTTAGGCAAAATAAACTTTTTATTTGATCCTTACCTATATATATATATATATATATATATATATATATATATATATATATATATATATATATATATATAATTTTCTTATACGATTCAATTAAAAAAAGGGCCTAAAATGAGTTATTATTGTGATATTTTATCTAAAAGTTCAATTGACAGAAAAAAAAAATGAATGCCAAAATTAGATTCTACAAGGTTGAATTCGAGCTTGATGGTTGACAAATATAATGTTATAAGTGAACGTAAGTAGTTATTATGAATACAAAACAAAATTTATAAAAAAATCTGATAAAAGAATTTCACGAAACATGCATATACTTAAAAATGTATTACATAAGTTACTTCTATATTTTTCGTTTAATCCCTTTTATACAGGTTGAAAGAGGTCGGGTGGGTATAAGACATAAATCTATAAATTCTATTTTAGAATTATCACTTAGATTTTGATATTTATTGAATAATTTGTTTAACAAGTAAAACCAGATGGTATCATCAAACAATATACATAAGAAAGGCTCTAAATTAGCCCCCCCTTTCTTCCAACCAATTGTCCTTACTTCTTGCCAAAAAAACTACAAGAAAGCCACATGGTTCGTGTATCTTGCATCATTTTTATAGGGTGTAACAATCAAACACAATGGTCCGTTTTTTGTTGCTTATAAACAGGTTGATCTACCAATGAGGCATTGTCTCAATGGTACCCCAAGATTCTTTCAAATGGGATGTCTTGGGTTTAAATCCCTCCCATAGCAAAAAAGAGGTCTGAGGGGGGTAAAGGGATTTTTCTAGTAGGGTTTCCTCCTGAGGTGGTTGTGGTGACTCATGGGAGGTCTAGGTATCTAGACTTTAGTAACATGACCTGGAAACAGTAGACTCACACAATTGAGACCTTCGTCGTTCAAAAAAAATAAACAGGTTGATCTAACTTCTGTTTATCTCAAAGGAATCACATGAGACGTACACGAAAATCTAAGCTAAAAGTAACACGTCAAATGGGTCAAACTTCTATTTATCTCAAAGGAATCAAATGAGACATGCATGAAAAACTAAGCTAAAAGTAACGGGTTAAATGTCCAAATTACTCAAACCAAACATATATAAGTTTTACAATAGAAATTAATTAATTTTTTGGCTACGGATAATATGCAATGATCTTAAAAAATAAGAAGAAATATATAAATGCCTCATAATATAATAATATGTTAGTACCTCGTATATTACATTGGTTGAATAAAAAATTATAATAAATAATCATCAACGAATTTAAACAATACAAAATGAATTTCCTATATAAAATATTATTAAAATTTTGTATAATTTAATACTTTATTTAATATAATAATTATATTATTTATTTAAACACTAAGTTTTTCAAAGTTTGTTTCTTTAAACATTTCATTATATTTTTTTTAAAAACGTTATATTTTATAATAATTTGATTTTTTAAAAAGTATGTTTTTTAGTATTAATATATTTTTAATGTATTAAAAAAATTAATTTACAATGTATAAAGTATATATTTAATACTATTATATAATATAAAACTAGATTAGTATCCCGTGTATTACACGGATTAAATAAAGAAATATAATGAATAAATATCAATGAAAAATTAGAAAGAAAAAAGATGATTTTTATTTTTTAGAGTAAACTTCTTTTTTGCTCCCTGTGGTTTGACAATATTAACCATTTTGCTCCAAAACTTTCAAAATGATCATTATGCTCCATGTGGTTTGACAGTTTAATCATTTTGCTCTCTGTGGTTTGACAGTTATAACCATTTTGCTCCCTGTGGTTTCGAAAAAAATGGAGTATAATTGAGACATATTGGAAAAGTTTGGAGCAAAATGATTAAACTGTCAAACCACAGGGAGCATAATGATCATTTTGAAAGTTTTGGAGGAAAATGGTTAATATTGTTAAACCACAGGGAGCAAAAGAGAAGTTTACTCTATTTTTTAATATAAAATCGTATGACCGGTGTCATACAAATTCATTCAAAAGGATAATCCTAACGTATGATTCACATAGATAGTGGATATTTCAAATTGATATTAAATACCTTCTATCAAAAAAAGTATATCAATGTCTGTAATTAAAATAAATAGGATTTCAACTTTCGGACGTAGAGGTTCAACGAAGTTGAAAAATCGAACAACAATTGGGGTTTTCAACTTTCAAATGATTTAAGAATATAAAAAATTAAATATATTTAAGATTACAATTTTACCCTTCAATAACAAACATAGTTATGTTAAATTTAATAGTAAGGGTGCATGTAGCAGATGTTTTATAACCACAGGGTTGCAAGTTACGAAAATAAAAAAGAAGGGTTGTAAATTGCAATTAACTCTAATATTAATATAATAGATAAGTATTATTAATAAGTAGACAATACTATTATATAAATAATATTAACAGCTAAATGTTATTAATTTTTAAATAATATCAAAACAGTAAGTAAATATTATTAAAAATATTAATATTTACTAGGAGCAGCACTCAGCACTCGATTTATTATTTTAATACATATTAACAATTGTTGCGGACGGTTTTTTTGGCATTCATATATTTTGACGTTCGTGATTATATCACCGATGTTGTGATCAAATACCCCAGTAACGTTTATGACTGCTACATTTCAGGGTTTTACATCATAATAACAACCGTTATGACGTATTTTGTATTTACGCTTTGATATAAAAGATCGTGTAGGCATTTTGATATTTAGAATCATGGTATGATTCTCGTCATAGCGCGCGATAAACACTACTAATTCATTCAAAAGAAGAAGTGAAAAAAAAAGTGAAGTTTCAATTGACTCCCTCTTGATCCTCCCTGGTTCAGGGTTATGTCGGTTTGAAATATACCCAAACCATAATTAACATACACTTTACCTATCTGTCGGGTGAAATCTAATCTCAGCCCGGTTTACAGTCTACACCAAGTCATGTTTTTAGCCTGTGACCACACAAATTAATCTCAGACACTTGTTCTCATGTCGATCATTTGTATAAGCATAAGTGCATGTTTGAATTTCATTTGAAATCAACTTTTAAACTTATTGACTTGATAAAGATGTTTGGTAATTTTAATTTTTTGATTAATGTTAAAATTTCATTTTTAAGAAGCTAATTTTTGTGGCTTTTAAAATCGATTTTTAACTTTTGACGGCAATAATCTGTTACTATTTGTGAGAACTTACATATCCAAACAACTTATTGATTTTCATACACAAAAGCTAATGCAAAAATATTTTTAAAAACTTAATTTCAAAAGTAACAAGTGAATAAGCATGTTTGACAAAAAGTTAATTTAAACTTAATAAGCAATCCCAAACATGTCTCAAAAGAAGCGTCTAGTGAAGAAGGGACCGGACTAACATGCCGGCATCATACCCTCCCACCCTAGTCTTACGTAGCCAATCTGGGCGTTTATCCTATCTCGTTTCGTTCTATCTTTTACTAGACAATTGGTACATTTTTTTTATAAAAATTGTGCTAAAGTCTTTGTCTTTCGGAAGATATTATGTCGAAGTTTATAGGGGTTTTACTACCTCTAAAGCATGTAGTTTTTTTTTTAAATAACGTAAACATAGGAAGTTACAACTTCCATTGCATAAGGTGTAAGTCATTATACATATTCTAAAAAATTGATTTAAGTTTCTAGAGTCCTTTTTAATGATAGAAATGAAAGAAAGGAATCGGAAGGTACTGTAATAGTATTTAATTTCAAATTTATCTCACAAGTTGTTCAATTTCTTATATATTTGTGTATAATTGTGGATCATTTTGACATTTTATGGTCAATTGTAGATCCATGAACATCATCAGAAGTAGGTCATGTATGATGTCAGTTCCTGGAAGCTCTACTGATAGTTTCAAATTTTGATTTGGTTACCAAAAACAGGACGCTAAGACTATGTGTTATCGTGTGTGAGTGGGGTGTGAGAGGGGCCGGTCACGCCCCCTTGACGCCCTCCCTCCACTACATAGGGGCGTGACCGGGGCGTGGGAGGGGCTGCGTGATGTCGTTTTTAATTTATTTTATAATTAAAAAAAATAAAATAAAATAATAAAATATTGAATAAAGGTTGTGATGACGTGGAGTGATAGAAAGTGATGGTGGAGTGATGATAACACATATAATTGCATTGGAACACATAGCCTAATTGCATTGGAACACTTAAAATATTCACAGCTATTTATTTTTTTAATTAAACATACATTTTATTCTCGTATCTCTAATCCATAATTCAACACCCCACCTACATATAGAGGCTATATAGGTCTAAACGAGCTATTTGCCCCTAAATTTCTCTTGTAGTCCGATCCCGCCTGCCTGTATGGACGAACATACCTGTACGCCTGGTGTATGGGTGGTATTGGGTGTGTTGTACGACCAATATAGGAGGCTTATTGGAAGTGTAAGAATAATAGAACACTTAATTTAATTATTAATTAAGAAAGCCAAATGGTTCGTATAAAAAATATGTAAATGTCTCTTAATATAATAATATGTTAGTACCTCGTATATTACATTGGTTGAATAAAAAAATATAATAAATAATCATCAACGAATTTAAACAATACAAGATGATTTTTCCGATATGAAATATTATTAAAATTTTGTATAATTTAATACTTTATTTAATAAAATAATTATATTATTTCTTTAAACACTAAGTTTTTCAAAGTTTGTTTCTTTGAAACATTTTATTTTTTTTTAAAATGTTATATTTTATAATAGTTTGATTTTTTAAAACGTATGCTTTTTAGTATTAATATATTTTTAATGTATTAAAATTTTTTTAATTTGCAATGTATAAAGTATATATTTAATATTATTGTATAATATAAAACTGGTTAGTATCCCGTGTATTACACGGATTACATAAAGAAATATAACGAATAATTATCAATGAAAATTCAAAAACAAAAATAATATGATTTTTCATATAAAATACGATTACAATTTCCTATGGTTTAATATTTTAAGTATTAAAATAATAATATTATTTCTTTAAACACTAACTTCTTATATAGTTTGTTTTTCTTTAAACATTGTGTTTTAAATAATTGTTTTGAAAATTTTATAATCTATAATAATTTTCTTCAAAAAAGTGTCTTTAATATTAATATATTTTAATGTATTAAAAAATCTTTTTTATTTTAAAATTGTATTAAAAGTATAACTAATATTAGATATTTAATAAGAAAGAGGAGGGAAATAAAAGTTAAGAAGCTCTAAAAACATGACATATCATGTGACACTAAAATCATTTATTTATTAGTATAAGAGATATATTTAGTAAAAGAGATAAACGGTAAACCAAAGTTAAGGTACTTTAGAAACATGACACGTGTCTCTAAAAATCTTTATTTATTTAAATACTCCTAAATTTATTATCAAAACGGTTTAAAACAGACTAAAGAAATAAATATGTCATCAACATAATATGATACACATCAAATGATACGAACCATAACGTATAAGTCTAATATAAATCCCTTCTATTTAGGCATTTAACATTGGGCATAATACCCCCTTATTCGTATTCCAGAACTAAGTTTATAACTTACTAATTTTTGCAGAACCCATTTCCTTTGCTTTAGCCCTTAACAAGTGTTTCTGAACCTTACCCGTAGCGGTTTTTGGCAACGGGCCAAAAATAACCGATTTCGGGACCCAATAAGCCGGCATCTTCTCGCGACAAAATTTCATTATGTCCTCTGCAGTTTTACTCTCATCTGATTTTTCTACCGGGTTTTTTAATGTCACAAAAGCACACGGTGTTTCACCCCATCTGCTATCAGGTCTTGCCACTACTGATGCTTCAGCAATTAAAGGATGCTGATATAAAGTATTTTCGATTTCTACACTGCTAATATTTTCTCCACCAGATATTATAATATCCTTTGACCGGTCTTTAATTTCAATGTAACCATCTGGGTGCTTCACGGCTAAGTCACCCGAGTGGAACCACCCATTTGCAAAAGCTTCAGAGTTAGCTTTAGGGTTCTTTAAGTAACCTTTCATTACAATATTCCCACGAAACACGATTTCACCCACAGTTTTCCCGTCGGGTGGAACCGGTTTCATGGTTTGGGAGTCTACAACATCTAGGTGTTCAAGGGCAGTGTATGGGACACCTTGGCGGGCATTTAGTTTGGCTTGGGTTTCAGGAGGGAGGTGGTCCCATTCGGGCTTCCATGCACATATGGTTGATGGGCCGTAAGTTTCTGAGAGCCCATATGTGTGGGTCACACGGAACCCATTTTGGGACATTTTGAAGAGAACGGACGGCGGTGGGGCGGCACCAGCAGTCATGACATGGACCAGGCGGGGGAGTGGGAGGATGGTGTCCTTAGATGGGGCGTTTACAATTGTGTTGAGGACTACTGGTGCGGCACAAAAATGGGTGACACCAAGATTGGCTATAGCCGAGTAAACACCTTTAGCAGTTACCTGCATTAAACATCAACGGGAACTCATACTATACCAACTTTATACGCTGTGCAAAATGGGTTCGAGTCAGACTATATATTACAAAATTAATTTTATTTCATTAATAGTCTAACTTGATGAACAAACTGATTTAAGAAATCTTTGACTGCCAGCCAAATACCAAAAATGCCCTTAGTTAAAAACAACAACAATCACGCAATTTGCATTTAAAAGGAGAAAGTGAAGCTTCATTTTACTTGATGATAGTGAGGTAAAATAGCTCAAATAGCATACTCTTAAAAGTTCTACAAATAAGAAAATGTAGCATCAATTTGGCGCATAAGATGACAAATAATATCTTGGTTTATTCACCAGAACCGGCAATCATGATTCATTTAATTTTAGATTGGTCGATTTAGGTTTTGCTTAAATCTCAAACATGTGTGATATAAAGAATCAAAAAAGGAAGGGGGCCAAATGGGTCAATCAAGTTGAAAATTACCCAAGTGCATTCTAAATGCATCAACCTCAATTCCCACTTGGGGCAATTTTCCTTAGAGGCCACTGACCTGGTTGCTTATGGTCGTGCTTTACCCGTTCATCCCGGTTAGTCAGGTATTTTGTGGGGGGGGGGGGGGGGGGTTACCACGTAAGTGGGTTCCCACGGTTATTAAAAAAATGCATCAACCTACTAAATTCGCTATATACACATATTTAGACTATCATCAGAATTATTTTGAGTTTTAGTCAATTTAATGAGCTATTTTTCATCTCTAAAATGAATAAAACCATGTTTTCGGATCAACTAGACCTCTCTTATTTTGACTCGTATTAAGAATAACCCGTTTTAATCTGTACCAAGAATGACCCATTTCAACGAATCCTTTACCTGACCCGCTCGTATGTAAAGAGAAGAAGTACCTGTCGGAGGCATACGTTGGTGCCACAAATAGCAGCAAGAGTCCAAGAAAAACACCAACCATTGCAATGAAACATAGGCAAAGTCCACAGGTATACAGCTCCTTCAGGTATACCCCACACCACAACATTACTAGTAGCTGTCAAATAAGCACCACGGTGATGCAACACCACCCCTTTAGGGCTAGATGTGGTACCAGAAGTATAACCCAATGCAATACTATGCCACTCATCTTGTGGCGGTTTCCATATAAACTCAGGGTCACCAGATTCTAAAAACTCCTCATATTCAACCGCCCCTTTTCCTAGAGCATATTGGAGATTCTTTGGATCACATTCAATGCTTTCATCTTTAATAACAACTAAAAGAGGAGATTTGAAATTGGTTTGAATCTTATTTTTTAGAATATTTAAAGCTTCTTCAGCAAGTGTGAAATATTCTTGGTCAACCATTATGACAGCGGATGATGAGTGTTCTAGAAGGAAGCCAATAGTTGGAGCATTCAGACGAATGTTGACTGCATTTATGACTGCTCCACTCATTGGAACTCCAAAATGGGCTTCGAACATAGCTGGGATATTTGGTGCAATCACCGCTACCTGCCAGTTTGAACATTAATTGTGAACTTTGACTTTCAGGTCATATGAATCGCCTTTTGGAATCCAATATGTGATATGTATTTTGCACCAATGTAAGACCAAAACTTTTGATCTTGTAGTCCATCTCATGCATAAGAATCAGTTGTAAACTAAAAACAGAATTAAAGAAAAATGCATTGCACTTGAAGCTGAAAACTAATTTATTTAGTTGACTTTAAAAGTCAAAATACAAGCAATTTTTTCCCCCTAAATGGAAGTGAAAAAGTGATTTGTGGGCTTACCTATTCATCATCAACATTCATAAGATACAGGAGAAAAAGTTGATTGAAGTTCAGTTCACAAAGATTTCTTAGTTTTGCTTTATTAAGGGGTATCATAGATATTTCATCATTAATCAATGATTTACCAAATGGTATGCCAAGTTAAAATGTTACATTTAGCAAAGGCAAAAGTACTAAAAAGTGTTGGTGACACATTTGTGCAAATATCTTGCCCCAACCCAAACCTCAATTCATAAATCAATCAAACACATTATAATACGGCCAGTATGATTAAAATGTTTGCTGTAAATAGCTTGGTTTCACCATTCTGAAAATAGCAAATGATTTCTTTTGCACAGAGTTTAGTGTTAACTTCTATATAGAACACCAGTTTAATTTCGTGGGATGGGAGCAAGCAAAGTAGTTTTAAGCACTGTTGTAAAAATCGGCCTAGGCGGTGCCTAGGCGCTAGGCGGCCTAGTCAGATTTTTATTTTTTTTTGATTTTTATGATTTTTTTGACTTTTTTCTAGTAAAAAGAGACCAATTTCATGATTATTTAGACATTTCTCAAACAAAAATCTTTAATATGTCTATGAAACATCGAATCCAACCACTTAACATCGAAATCCATCTCTAAACTTTGAACTCGGTGCTTAAGTTTGAAATTTTAAGTACTTTATTAGTATATTTAAGTTTAGTTTTTAAATTATTTGAAGTTTTATACATTAAATTATTGATATTGATGTTTGTATATAATATATATTTGTAAAATTACATATAAAAATTCCGATCCGCCTAGCGTCGATTAATCCCGATTAGTCCCGCCCGACTAACTCCTAGCGACACAACCATGGTTTTAAGAGATTTCAATTCGAACTTGTTTAGTCATGTCCGTAAGGTTTTTGTGACCAAAGGGTTGGTTGATTTAAGGGTATGGGCTTAAATACGTTTGGTTTGGTAGTTTGGTTTCAAGGCATGGGTTTGAGAGAATGGGATTCATACACCTAAAGTTGAGAAGCTGATATGTACTAGTTTTTCTGCAAAGGGTACAAACCCTCTATGCATGGGTAGGTTGCATGATGAGGGTTTAGTGTTTGTTTGATGTTTCGTAATTCTAGGATGAGTGGGCAAATAATGGGGTTATGGGATGCCATGATACCCACGTACTTAATTAGGTAGTTTCTTTCCTTGCTTGTAATCCCTTTATAAGGGTTATTTTGATTTCCATGAAGTTATGCAGAGAAATAATTTAGTTCACTTCCTTCTTAAGTTCCTGATTTTCTGTTCTAATCATTGATCTGCTCGGGAACATACCATTTGGTATCAGAGCACGTTCATGATCCTATGGAAACCCGCAAGCGAACCAATGCTGAATTTCAAGCTGAAACAGAGCAAAAGTTGGCAGCTCATGATGCATTGCTCGAACGGATTTTTACAGAGCTTCAAAGTATCAACACATCCGTACGTGACCAGCGTTCTTCAGGTACTTCTGGCTCCTCTGGAGGTGGCAACAAGTCTGGGTCGAGCCCTCCAAAACCCTACTTGAAGTTGATGTTTCCTCGATTCAGTGGGGATGATCCGGCGGGATGGCTCTATCAAGCCGAACAATACTTTGAGTTTCAACGTGTCGATAATAATGACAAGGTTCATCTCGCCTCTTTTCACCTTGAGGGTATAGCTCTCCAATGGCACCGATGGCTTGAGAAATCAAAAGGACCAATGACGTGGGGTGACTTTTCTCGGGCCGTTCACAGCCGTTTCGGCCCTACTGACTATGAAGATCCGGCCGAGGCACTTTCACGCCTTAAACAGAAGACAACTGTTGTGGCGTATCAAGAGGAGTTTGAGCGTCTCTCCCACCGAGTTGATGGCCTACCAGAACCTTTCTTTATTGGTTGTTTCGTG
Organism: Mikania micrantha; assembly: GCA_009363875.1. Lineage (NCBI taxonomy): Eukaryota > Viridiplantae > Streptophyta > Magnoliopsida > Asterales > Asteraceae > Mikania > Mikania micrantha. The sequence continues at coordinate 73,770,556 of CM018695.1, read as the reverse complement.
GGTGGACTGAAGGATGAGATTCGATTAGAGGTTAAGGTTAAGAAACCACGTTCATTGTCTGATGCCATTGGGATGGCACGCCTTGTGGAAGAGAAATTGAATTTAGCTAGACCACATGATTCCAGTGGAGATACTCCTGCTACAGGCTTTTTGGGACCAGCTCCCACCAACCAACTGGCACTTCCTGCTCCTAACCATGCTAGACGTCTCACAAGTGTTGAGCTTCGTGACCGGCATGCTAAAGGCTTATGTTACTACTGTGATGAAACATATAAGCCGGGCCACAAATGTTCTAAACCGCAGCTAATGATGATCACCGACTCCGCGAATGACCCTGATTTTCACCTTGATGACAAGGTGAATTCAAGTGGGGTGGAATGATATGTACTAGTTTTTCTGCAAAGGGTACAAACCCTCTATGCATGGGTAGGTTGCATGATGAGGGTTTAGTGTTTGTTTGATGTTTCGTAATTCTAGGATGATACCCACGTACTTAATTAGGTAGTTTCTTTCCTTGCTTGTAATCCCTTTATAAGGGTTATTTTGATTTCCATGAAGTTATGCAGAGAAATAATTTAGTTCACTTCCTTCTTAAGTTCCTGATTTTCTGTTCTAATCATTGATCTGCTCGGGAACATACCAGAAGCCTCCATACTAGCCTAAAAGGGTTGGGTTTAGAGATTCATTATCAATCACATTCAACAATGCGAACAAACCCATACGGCCATACCCATGGACCATGGTAATATCGAAACTGCAATCCAAACACAGCCTAAGCATTGTTTCTTATGACAGGTTGTGGCTTATAACCTAATTGTTTCAGCAAAGATTAGGTTTACAATCTCTCGTTGACCATGCAGAAATCATGAAAAGAATTAGTAAAAAGGAGGGTGAAAGAATTCTTAAAGTTGACCAAAATGTATGGGCTAATCAAAACAGGGGTTTGCATCTCTTTTAACTTCTCGAGATCTTGGTTCAAGTCTTTCTCTGAGCAATTGCTTATAAATGAACAGGAGTTTTCCCAATTCTCAGTGTGGTTTTCTCATGATGGGTCAAATTGTCCGTTCGACGAGAGGTGCTTGATTTAGTGGATTAAAAAAATAAATCAATCAAATAACTTCCAAACGCCTCCCTAAATCTAACTTCAATCAATTATTTGATTACCTATTTACGACTATTAAATTATTATTCCAATAATCAATGCCCAAACACTCAATTCTAACTTTAATAAATCAAACAACTTCCAAACACCCCTTAAATCTAACTTCAATCAATTATTGCTAACCTATTTACGACCTTCAAATTATTCCAATAATCAACGCCCAAATACCCTAGGTCAAAGAAATAGTAGCTAAAAGGACATCGATCTTTAAGGCGTTAATGATAGTCTTACCTTCGAACTCCCAGATTAGAATGACGATTTTGACCTTTTCTTTCAGTCAACGTTATCAATTACCAAAATCTAGATTTACGCATTTATAACAGCGATTTTCCACTTTTACGATCATCGTGATTGTTAATATAACTTTTCATATCAATAAAATCGTATACTTATGATCAGACGCACGAAGTAATAAAATAAAAAAGAAGAAACGAAACAACGAAGGCGTTACCGTTGAACCGAATCCGACTGAGTGATTGGTAAGGGCGGATGCTAAACGGCAGCATCTCCGGTAAGTCTGCTGCCACGTGTAATGAACTGAACCGTGCACCACCGATCTCCGGTGAGGGTGAACCAGTGCAGCTCGCTTTAGAAACCAAAGCGGTGTTAGTGCTGTGTAGTTTGCTTCGTTTTTAGGCAGATCGTCGATGTCTCTCTCGTGCACCGTCATCTCGCCCGCTTATATCGGAGTTCTATTACGATTTGTCGAATGGCAGCTTATGGGATGACGAGTGCTTAAATAGGCAAATAGCGGAAACGTTTGGATTTTGATGGTTACATAATAGCCCTTCTTCTTTTTCCATCTTAACATTTTCATCCCAAAAGGAAAAAAAAAAACTTGCAATGCAATTTAATGCATGTCGATTAGACGATTATAATGAACATTAATTTTGATTCAAGAGCCTTTTCTGAAAAGACAAATCAAACAAAGTAAAAGGGAAAGAAAATAGTCCATTTTTTTTTTCTATTTTTACAAAGGAAGTAGAAATAAAAAAGGAAAGTTTTTATTTTAATAATCTTCTCTACTTGCTTTTCTTTAAAAGTTTATTAGTTTGAAGAGAAAGTATTTTTATAAGGATTTTAACTAGGGATGGCAAAAAAAATAAAAAATATCGCACCCGACGGGTTTACCCGAACCCCTACATATGGGACGGATATTTTCGAACCCGATGGGTATTGGTCCGGTATGAGATTAATTTTCAAAATTTTTGTGGCTATGAGACGGGCATAAGATTTGCTCATATACCTGATTACGCGATTATACACACCCATTTACCCGTCTTGTGTAACTGATTATAAATACCCATTTATAAACATTTGAACTAAATAGATTTTTTTATTCCTTTTGAATTGTTCATGGGATTTGTTTCTTTTTTTTTATCTTTGTTTTTTTTTTGTGACAACGACAATAATTTTTGTAACCATTTTGTTGATAATTGATATTCTTTTATTTGTCTTGAACGATGCTAATCAACTTATGATATTTTAAAATTCATTTTATTTGATATATTAACAGTTTGTTCTTGACATATTTAATATATATTTTTTAGTTATGAAAAAATAAATTTATTATTAGTTATCCGATACTTGAAGTGTTTTAAGCCACTTATTCTCAACGGGTATATTTAGCTAATTAACAGATATACCCGAAACCCGTCGGGATACTCGACGAGTAAATACCTGATAGATACCCGATAAATTTTGGGACAGGTATGAGAAAACTTTTATAATCAGATATGCGACTGAGATTACCCAAACATGTCCCATTGCCATCCCTAATTTAACTCATACTTTTATGAAAGACATATACTAACACTAGTAAGCTACAAGACTGTAAACAAGCATGCATCAATTGTAAAGTGAATTTTTTTTGGTAAACATCATAAAACATTTTGTGTATACTTTTGACCTAATTAGTTTTTAATGGTTAAGATTAATGGATAACAATTTAATATATAATGGACCATATTTTGCCTTATTTACCAAAATAGTTTATGCAATTTGCTCGTTAATGACTTCAGATTTATAATATTTTTGATTGAGATACGAAGAGGAAGAAAAGTTTATTTGATTCTTGAATGCTCCTGATTTAAGATCGTCGCCATGTCAATGGCATGTCTGACCTAGTTAAACTCTTATACATGTGTAATATGATAATTCAATTTTTTGTTCTCCGAAATTTACATGCCTTTGTGATAACATTCAAGAAAAATTAGTTTCCATAATGAAATAACATTAAACTAAACAAGGGTTTAAGATCATGAGATTTGATTTCTATATTAGTTCAAGAAAACTCTTAGCCTAATATAGACAAATAATTACTTATAAAATAAAATTGTCTAATTCGAATTGAATTAGAACTCTAAATTAAATACTTAAAAATTCAAGTTTTTTTCACCAAAGTTATTTACTCAACTTGCCCGACAATAAAACTTAATCCGACCTTGCAAACAGGGTCGGCCCAAGCATTTTGAAGGTCCAAAGCGACTAATAAAATTAGGCACTTTTAGTAATAAAAATTTTGTTTTTGTTTCTAATAAATGTTGATAACACACTTAACATAATATTATTTTGATAATGACATAACAAATATCTAATAAGATAATGACAAACATGATCAACAAAATTGTATTTAACTTACATAAAAAACGCAACTAAAAAATGATCATGCATTATTATCATATCAAATAATAACTATAGATTATAACAAACACATAGTCATAAACAATTTTAGAAGCCTATATGCAATAAAATGTTCAAAAAATAAAATTAGCCTTTAATAAAATTAAAGAATTCAAAAATCAAATAAATCAATTGGTATCAAAATCAAATTAATAAATAAATAACAATAAAAATTAACAAAGTTAAGATAAAGAAACAACTAGAAAATTCAATCAATGACTACAATAAAAAATTAAAAATATCACATTAATCAAGATGATCAAATTAAAAATTAAAAAGAGAGAGAGAGAATGCAAGAAAAATCCAAAACTATCACACCATAAAGTCTAAAATTGCATTTTTTTTTCACCCTGGTTTTTCTTTTTTGTTTATTTTGGATCAATTTAACAAAAATCCAATGTATAGAGAAAATTTGTTAAAAAATGGGGCCCTTAGGTTTTGGGGGCCCCAAGCCCTAACATTACTATTTAAGCCGGACCACCCATGCTTGCAAATATTAAAGATGTTTACTTCGCTTATGAATGACCAATTTTTTTGCAATTTAATATCTGATGATTTGTAATCAAGATATAAGTCAATTGTCTGAATCAGGCTCCCGATAGCTTCACAATGTCAATACAAATGACCACAAAGACTTTGTCAATATATCTAGGTAAATTGTCTTCTTGTGTTGAAAATGATGGGAATTTAACGACTTTTGTATTTCATAAAGTTTCAAATTCTAGTTTCATGGGGCTTGTTTCACCTTTAAAAGATTTTTGTTAATTTATAAGCTTTGTCTTTCTTAACTTTATTTACACACACTTCCAGTTGATATATAAGAAAGTCGTTTTCATATCTAAATGATGTGCTCAGTGGCGGATTCAGAAATTTTTGTTAGAGAGGGCAAACAACGAAATTATAAGAACGACATGACGAAAAAAGTTAACTGGACGATTAAAAAGAGTCAAAACGGGTCGGTTAAAACAAATATAAATGAGTTTGTTAAAAGGGATAACAAATTAAAATTAAAAGAACACTATATACACTATAATCACATTCGCATAACTTGAATTGCTAGTGAAATAACTTGTATTTCAAGACCTGGATTCTAAAATAGTATAACAATAATTACAAAGTGAAGAATAACTAGAAATTTTAATTCGATTTGCGGCCAATTAATAAAATAAAAGAGGGCTAATATTTTTTTAGTTTAATTTATTAGAAAATTTATATTAATTATCTATTTTTGAATGGAGGCCTTGCCACCCCCTCACATCCTATTAAATCCGCCCATGGATGTGCTTCCCATACATCACGGACGGTTAGAGCAAGGATCAATCTCATAGTTTTTTATTTGTGTAACGTGGGCAAAAAGCCTATCCATACCGAATTTTTGAGCATATCTTTTGGTAAACACATGAGTTATATACTTAATAATCTTGCTTGTGACATCCTTTTTGATTTTTTAAACTCACTTGTAACAAGTGATTTTCTAACATATGTAGAAGTTAAATGAAAGTTAACTATTTCTTAAGTATTGTTTCTTTATTTTTTCAATATATGCAATTTCTATCTCCATTTTTTTTAACCACTCTTTTACCCTTAATGCCGATATAAGTCAATGGTTCACTATATTGGGTTAAGAGAAGTTCTTGGTCTTATATTTCATCGTTCTTATTACCCACTCCCCCGCCCCCAAAAAAAAAAGGAAGAGGAACCACTCAAACAACTTTTATCAACGTCATATACACTTCGCGAAAACTGACTCGTCGAATTCTAAGCTAGAGACCGTAAATCCTCAGAGCCAAACATATAAATGCCAACCCTATATGTGTGTGCATAGGTTTCCAAAAGCTAGTTCCAACACTAAAAGAACAAGTCGAATCAGATTTCAGTTAAGCCGGTTTCCCAAGGTTCTCAAACGAAATCAATTTCAACCACATTTTTTTATTTTAAATTTAAAACAGAATACCGTTATTTTATAATATTAAATATGTGCTTATAATAATGATTTTATTACAATTCATTACTTATCATTTGTATGCATCTCTTGTGGTTTTTGTTTTTGTTTTTGTTCTTTATTTTTATTTTGTTGTTTTGTTTTTATTTGTTATTAACATTATGTTTAATGTATTGATTGTATATATAATTAAATTTTATTAAAAAAATGATCAGTCTATTTTTACGATAGTAACACGCATTAAGATATTTTTTTTTTTTATCTATTTTTTAATATTTAGATCAAACCATCACGTGACATATCGAATATTTAGTTATTTACACTACAGTTTTACACTAAAACTCTTAAAATGTTAAATCAGTTAACTGGACTGGACTATTCATCCTTCAATGCACATTTATATCTTGAAACAAAAACGTTGGGCCAAACCCAGCCCAATCTTCAAGGGTTTTAAGATGGACGCGTACCTCGTATCTTCCTTCCCATCTTGCAAACCCTAATTTCTCGGAGCAGCAGCTTAGCAGGTTTACCCTCATTTTCTCAATTCAAAATTCGTTTTCACATTTGCAGATCTGTTCATAAATTTGATGGTTATTTCGACTTGTTTGTGTGCTAATCTGTTTGAATTTTGGTGAAAACAGTGTGCGACAGATATGGCCAAGTCGAAGAACCACACCGCGCATAACCAGTCGTACAAGGCTCACAGGAACGGCATCAAGAAGCCGAGGAAGCACCGACACACTTCCACCAAAGGGGTAATCCTTTCCTGTTTTTGTAATTTTTTATCTTGGTGCGAATTGGTAATTTGGTATTGGATCGGTGATTTAGGGTTTACGGTTGTCTTTCATCACCATGTTATGTTGTAATTTATAAAATCTGATTAGTTTCTTGTGACCCTAGGTGAATTAATATTGAATGATCTTAGATGTTATTATAGTTTTTTTTTTTTTGAACTGCAATAAAAGATTTTATTCATCAAAACAGCTAGCGGGTAGGTAGCAACAAAACAGAGCAAAAAAAAGGAACCAAAACATACACCTGAGGATCAAGTCCCTATTCTATATCCTTATAATGCCCACCCATGGATTGACTGACCATTTCTCCCGATCAGTTGAAATTTTTGTACCTCTCTGTTCCGCCAAACAATCGATTTGTCTTTCTTACCTGGTTGAAACACCAATTATTCCTGCAGAGCCATATACACCAAATGGTGGAGGATGCAAGTAATATTTTAATCTTCCTCCTGAGACCCACCTCGCTACCATCCCTTAATGTGCTTAAGATGTTTTGTATTGATTCGCTATAAATAAAGTCTATGCTTGCCCACCATGATTTACTCCTCCATACTTCCTCATAATCCAGCAAACATAACGTGCATCTTAGAGACTGGTCATGTATCCCCCTTGAACCCAAATTAGCCATAACTGGAATACGGTCCAAGGATAATCGCCACACGAAACATAACACCTTCGGTGGAACCCATTCAGATTATAGTTTGACATCGATTATGATCCAATTACTTTTTTGCTGTTATCAAAGAAATATTCCGATTGTTAAATTGTTATGGGATGGATTAAACATAAGATTATGTTTTTATTTATGTTTTTGATTGCAGATGGATCCCAAGTTCCTGAGGAACCAGAGGTATGCTAGGAAGCACAACAAGCAGAATGGAGAATCTGCTCAAGAAGAGTAGATGTTTTTGGGTCTGGTTATTGACTCTGCTTTGAGTTTTTGATATCAATTAGAACTTCAATATTTTCATTTAACTTTTGAATCTAGGTCAGATTCTATATGATGTTATGGATGATTGATTACCTTTTTGCGTTCTATGTTTTTAAATGAAATTATTTCTGGAGATGGTTGGTTACCAAATTTCATAACTGTAAGAAATGCCAGTAACCCTTTTCTTCTATGGACATATCCTATTGTCTGAAATTTTCAGATTTATGAAATTCTGATATTTGAAACATAATATATCCGAAATTTGAATGACAAGGTTATTAAATGATCAAGAGGGAGTAAATAAGAATCAAATTTTGATGCTTTGGACAAACGCTTTAACTAAAGATCTAGAACCTGAGCTTATGTGATGTTTTATCACTAAATGTATTTTATATTTAAATATAGGAGTCAACAATGGTACGAAGAATGAATGCTATGTACTTAGTCTACCCGTAGTGCCTCCCTCGCCTGGCCAGCGGGGTCTCACCCTTTGGTGGGGTGTAGCGGGAACACCGCCACCCACTTCCATAGGTCCCGCCCGGATGAGTTCCACGGCCCCTGCGCCCTGTGCTATCTTCTTCACCCTATTGGCCAATTCAAATTTCAAGTGGGCACCTCTCGCTATTTCTTTGATGATGTGTAATAGTGGGGAAGAGTTTTCGGTGGGGTGACCACTGTAGGGTTTTGTGGTTTTCAGTGGGGTGATGACGTGACAGGAATTTTTAGTGGGGTGACCGCTGTGGATGACCTTATAAACAAGGTTTAAAAAAACGGAAACGAGCCTCGAGGCGCTTTCTGTTAGACTCACGAGGCGTAAGCCTCAAGGCGGATCAAGGCGTAAGCCTTGAAACATTATTAAAAAATAATTAAAATAATAGATACATCTCATAAAAATCACAATTAAAGCAAAAATACTTCAATAACCTAATTTAATAATATCATGAGATTTAAATATTATAAAATTCCTTTTCTGCTGCGATCATTCTTAATGTTTTTATTAACCAAATTTAATTCCTCATCGTTATATTCATCAATCAAATTAACTTCAACGCTTTTTCTTTTCCTAGATAATGAGCTCTAACTTCTTTCCTGTTTGACCCACCAACTCCACTAGCATCATCTTCATCAAAACTTGGGTTGACTATCCACTCATCATCCGACAAAACTTCCTCTCGAACTATCAAATCCTCGTTATCTTTTAGATTAGTCTTCCTTATAAGCTTTTTCCAATTTCTTAGTGTATATAATTTACACCAACATATTCAAATTATCGAATATGAAATCCAAGAGAATGGAAGCTTTCAAAGTCTGGGAGAATGGAAGGGTGAAATGTGTGTTCGAAGTCTAGGGGGTGATGGATGAAGTGTGCGTTTAAAGTCTGAGAGCAAAGTTGTGTTCTAATTTAATTTGAGTTTGGGTGGCTAGCGTGTTTTCTGTCAAATGGGCCAAAAATGGTCTAAAATAGGTCAAATATATTACAGAGAAAAATAAGGCTTGTTTAGTGAGGCTTAAGCCTCAAAGCCTCGCCTCACAGCCTCAGGCCGCCTCAGACAGACCGAGGCGTAGGTTCCAGCTACCTCCCATGAGGCTAAGCCTCATAAGCTTTTTTCCAGCGCCTCAGCCGAGGCGTAAGCCTCAAGGCGGGCCTCAGAAAGTTTTTTTAAACCATGCTTATAAACTGCAAATGTCAATGTGAGTCCTCCATTTTTATTAAAACAGGATGATATGTGTAGAGGCTGATTAGGAGTTCACAAATATACATATAGGATTCGGAATAAAATTTGGAGAATTGCATGGGTATCCTTACAAACTATATCCAAACAAAACTTTTGATATCAAATATATTCTTTTCTAATAATAAAAATATCATATTTAACCTTATTAATATATTTACTAAAAATATTTATTAACATGACCATTTCACCAATAAATTTTATTATATCGAATATTAGGGGTGCTGAATGGGTTGGCTTGTCAGGTTGTGGGTTCAACCCAACCCGAAGCCGAAAAATTTTACACCAACCTGAACCTGACCCGACCCGACAATCAGGTCAGATCAACCAACCGGTTGACCCGAACCTGACCCGTTTGACCTGAAATATGTATTTATTTTTTCATATTTTACTCTAAAATCATAATTGATAATCAAAATATATTATATAATTAAAAAACAATAACCAAAGTAAATCAGATTTTAAAATACATTAGTTTTCAAAATAAAATAAAAACATTTTTCAATCAAAATATGTTTTTTTTCAATCTTGTTCATAATTTATTTGATATTTAACATTTTTATCATATTAAAAATTAACGTCTTCAATGATATTAGTTATTTTTTTTTGGTAATACAATAATTAGAATATAAATATATTAAAATTCAACATTTAATACTATAATAATATAATATATGTTTTTTTCTAAATAAACGGGTCGACCCGCCAACCTGATGGGTTGACCCGAACCTGACCCATTTATATTTTCGGGTTGGCGGGTTCGACCTGAAATGAACCCGAACCTGTTTAGCCATAACCCTAACCCAGAAAAATTCGTGTTAGGTTCGTATCGTGTTCTCGGGTCGTGTCGAAAATTCACGTCCCTATCGAATATACTATTCTTAAAAAATTAAAAATATCATAGATGTTCATTTTGACGTTTTATATTTGATATTTAAACTATTAGAAGAGAATGTATTTGATATTAAATATTTGATTTAATTACATAGTTAATTTAGCAGTTTGTAAGGATATCTAGGAAATTATCTCATAACTCGCTCTTTTTGTACCAACCCAAATAATTTTGTCAAGATAATCCAAATTTTGGATATTTTTTTTCGAACATAACTGTAACACATATACAACATTTTTTTCTTTTATGTGTATGTGTAAATTACATTAGCGTTTAAGAGTTAATATCGTTGTAAATTTTGGGTCTAAAACAGTTAAAGTGTTGTAAGTCAAAAACTTATAATGATGTTAACTCTTAAACCATGTTGAATTTTCTGTTTCTACATGTGTTACAAAGATGTTAAAAAAAATCTAAGATTTGGCTTGATCTTGATGAAGTTATTTGGGTTAGTACAATAACAGTGAGTTAGCTATACACACACACACGCTTTATAATAAAGGAATATTTCTTTGCTTACATGTCATCACCACATTAATCTTTTCTTAGATTTATCATTTGTAATCTTTTGATTCACACACAAACACAATGGAATTTTCTTTTATTTTATTGTAATTATAAAATGTAGACATTTATGATAGGTTATGTTATTTATTGTAAATTTATTTTAGTTGCATTATTTTTTTACCCAATCCCGTGTAACACACGGGTTTTTAACCTAGTGTATATATATAGGGGATTAAATTTTTTTAATAACCCTTATCTTTTGTTACAACCCATACTATCATCCAGTGGTTACTTTAAAAAGATAAGTATATAGGATCGTGTCACATTATTTACGTTAAATTAAAGTAATGTAATACGAAATGAAGTAATTTACAATGACATAATTAACGGTGACGTAACACATTATTTACAGTAATGTAATTTTCTCTTTAATTCCATTATAATGTTGACTAGTTTTTTTAAATTTTTTTCTCATTTTCCATTGTTTACATCGATGTAACGAACATAAATATAGCACATTATTTTGAATTTTTTTCTAACAATGATAAATTACAGTGATGTAATATAACACATTATTTTATTTTTTTCTCTAACAATGAAATTACAATGATAAATTACAGTTATGTAATATAACACATTATTTTGATTTTTTCTCTAACAATGATAATTATAATGATGTAATTTATCATTGTTAAAAAAAATTCAAACTAATTTGTTGTATTTAGCCTTGTTACAAATTAAGGATGAGCAAAAAGCCAAAAAAAAAAAAACCGAATTAGCCGAAAAACCGAACCGAAACCAAATTAACCAAAAAAACCGAACTGGAAACGAATTAACCGAAAAAAACCGAAACCGAATTTTACGTCAATGTAAATTACATCACGGTAATTTATCATTGTTAGAAAAAATTTCAAATCAATTTGTTATATTTAAGCTTGTTACAATGATGTAAATATAGGGCATCTAAAAAAGTAAAAAAAAATTAGTCGAGACTATAACGGAATTAAAGAGAAAAATGAGACGAATATAATGGTGCAATTTTTTTAAAAAATAATATATTATAAAAAAGTTATTAATGTTTAAAAAAGAGGGGCAAAAACTTATAAAAGTAAAATGACTATGATGCCCTTTTTAATATTTTAATGAAAAGCTTATGTGTAATTTTATTATTAGTTGAAATGGGTTAGGGGAGAGTTCAAATAAAAACTCATTACTTTGAAGAAACTAAGAAAATTCGTACTAAACAATTAATTTTAAAAAAAATATCATAATTTTTTTATTTAGCTTAGAAATGGTATTAACAATTTTTTTTTATAAAATGTAAATTACGAAGTTACGCATATGTAACCAACATAGTTACATATATGTAACTCATATATGTAATTTACAAGTTACATATATGTAATTAATGAGTTACACATATGTAATAACATGAGTTACATACATTTTTTTATTTTTTTCTTTTTGTTAACATATCTAACCTTATAATAAAACAAAATGTAAAATAAAAAACGAAAAACGAAATTGATTGATAACAATTGTGATTAGTTTTCTAAGTTTTCTCCAAAATAGAGGTTTTCTATAAAACGCTCCCCCTATATATATATATATATATATATATATATATATATATATATATATATATATAGGGATGTTCGAATGAGAACTATTGTAACTTGAGAATTAAAGGTGCCATTTCTAGCTATAAGTTTACAGAGTATAATAGTAACTTCTCATGCATTATAGGAAAATTACTTTTATACCCCTTAAGTCATGTGGTTATAAATATGATTCTTTTAGTTTTTTTTACAACTTGTGGTTTAAACAAGTAATAGTTTGGCCTCCAACCATAGTTATATTTAGAGGTTTAAACCATTAGTTGTTTTAACTATAGGGGCTACATCGATATGAGATTTTATTTTATGTTGAAATAGTTAAAACACTTAAACCACATTCACATGGGTCAAAATCGTAATTTACTCTTTTTTATTATTTTAACTTTTATTATTCAAGTCATCCAATCATATTAAATATTTAAAAAATTTTACCACTCAAAAAACAATTAGCATCATTATTCTTCCTTTTCATAAATATTTTAACAAACATAATATGAATATGGTGAGATTTAGAGACTTATATATAAGCTTTTATATAAAAAATAAGTTAATATAAAAACTATATAATTCATTTCACATTAAATTCATTTGGTTAATACTATATTAATTATTATTTATATTTGTAAGGTTATGTGTATGAGGGGTGATCGGGGCGTGATGGGCCTCGGTCATGCCTCCATGACGCCTTACCCCCACTACACCTCGGGCGTGACCGAGGGTGGCGTGATGGTGGTCACAACATTTCCCAATGAATGACGTGAGAATGAAGGATGGTATGATGATTGATGATGGTAACACATATGTATGTAAACAGGAAGTGATGATTTTAGTTGTTTATATAACACGTATGTGAAATGATGAGGTGTGATGAATACACATAGCCTAGTACATAATATATATCCATAATCAATGATGAATATTAATAATCAAACAAGAGAGATGTAGAAAAACCAAAAGCTAGACCGACTTGAATAATTACAAGTTTACAACCAGTATCATCAATTATTTTTATTTATTAGTATTTACCTGAAATGATAATGCCGTCACAAGTTGCATTAGAATTTTTTTAGTTGTAGGCCGCTTTTCTCTCTCAGGTTCTAAACATTGGTAGGCAATCTCTTGAAATGTAGTCAAGGATTGGGGCATGATCTGTCCCCTTATATGCTCAAACACCATCTCATCATGCTTTCCATTTTCAAATATGTTTTTAATGTAATCCGGTAGATAGTGACCCTCATGTTTGTGGATTGCAAACGTTGATCTCCCACACAAAACCTCAAATAAAACCACACCAAATGAATAAATATCGGATTCTATAGTAAGGAATCCTGATTTTTTGTAAATTGGATCCACATATCCAAATGTGCCACACACATGATCAATGACATAGTCTGTTTCTTGATTTATTGGACTTATTAATGAAAGCCCAAAATCAGCAAGTTTAGCTTTGTTATCATCGTTTAGTAGAATGTTTGCAGCTTTGATATCCCTAATAATCACCTTTGCTTGCTTTCCAATGCCTCCGTGAAGGAAATCCAATGCGCGTGCAACATCAATGCATATATCGAGTCGTTTCATCCATGTAAGAGAAGCATTGTTCAAATACCTATCAAGACTCCCTCTCGATGCGTACTCATAAACGATGATTTTTTCATCTTTTTCGTCACAATAGCCTACAAGACCAATGACGTTCTCATGCTTATACTCCAAAAGAATTTGAAGCTCATTCAAGAATTGTTGTTCCCCTTGACCATGACTTGCATCCAATCGCTTTGCAACAATGGTTTTAAATCCATCACCATCTTGTAGCTTTCCTTTATAAACTCTACCAAATCCTCCTCTGCCAATGCAGTTGTTTCCATGGAAGTTATTTGTGGCCATCTTTATTTCTTCAAGTGAAATTCTGAGGCTGTCCTTGCTGTTTTTCTGTCAAACATAACACACACACATATATTGATAAAAATAACTTTTTAAAATAAATTAATGATTAAAATGGTGTTGAATAATTACATATAAAATTTGGTGAATGCTAAATATTAGTTTGCTTACTTGAAACTATGCCAGGCAAAATGAGCGAGTTAGGTTGGGTAACGGGTCAGAACGGGTGCGGGTCATGATGACTTTTAAGCAAAATCTGTTTAGGTTTAAACAACTCGTTTTAAAACAAATCAATTTCGCTCAAGTTAAAATGAGTTCTAACTAAATAAATAGTTTATTTGAATAATTTTTTTAATGATTTTGTTGTCAAATATATCATTAATCATTCTTATCTGTTGGAATCCATTACATTCACATACTTTTTAAGTTAGCCATATTGACCTGCTTTGTGTTAAGGTGTTACCAATCTCAACCCATTCTATGTCATAATGCTACCCATTTCAACCTAAAACGCAATAACTGTTTACCCAAATCTACCCGCTTATCTTGCTATGAGTTAAGATTGCAAGTATACCTGAAACCATAATGCTTTCTCAAGTTCCTGAACAACAACATTCATTGTTGGACGTTGATCTTGAGTTTCTGCCACACATTGATATGCAATTTCAATAAATGTGTGCAAAGAATCCAAGTTGGGTCCTCTGTTTAGAAGAAAACTGTTTTCCCCAGTTTCTCCCTTTATTACAGGATCTATCATCTCCTCTAGTGTTTCAGCCCGGAAGCTTCGTCTTGCGACGGGGGCCAGCCCTCTATCACTCTCCTGTAGGTAAATCCGGTCGTAGGCTATCCTCCCACATAGAATTTCAAACAAAACAACTCCAAAACTATAAACATCTGATTCTTTTTTTAATCTACCAGTCGCGTCATACTCAGGATCAATGTAGTACGTGTTGCCAACAATCCTATCAGGATAGAGAGGTTCATGATTCCGAGGCACGAATACGGAGAGCTCAAACTCAACAATCTTTGCCCCCCAGTTCTCATCCAACCCAATGTTGTGGCTGTTTATATGACGGTTTATTATCATCTTCTGGTCTTCCATCTCTGAGTGAAGGTAATTCAACGCGTTTGCAACATCAATGCAGATTTTCAAACGTTTTTCCCATGTCAAAACACGTATGTCGTTGACATTGTTTCCCAAATAATCACAAAGGTATCCCTTAGAAACATTCTCAGTAACAAGGATCATCTCAGACCCTTCAACACAAAATCCAAGGATAGTGTTTATGTTGCGATGCTCAACGTTGGAAAGAACTGCAAGACTTGTATAGTACATTGGTTCTCGTTGCTCGTCGTCTCTATGAAGGAATCGTTTTATAACTACAGTTCTTTTGGGACATTGTTCCTCTTTATTCTTCCCTTTCATAGATTCATCAAAATGGTCAGCCGTTTGTGAACTGTCGGATGTTATTTTAATCAATGTTTGTTCAGTTACTCTTTTACCCGCAAAGACAATGCAGGCAACTTCTGCTCTATACAAAGTATGGCAAGGGGCATATAGGATGGCATATGTCTCTGAAAAACTATCTGTTGCTTTTTTAATATCAGTGAGACAAATTTTCATTTGTTTCAGTTTCATAAGCTGCCACAAGTGGGAAAAATAAGTTACAACTTATAGATACAGATATCCATTCCTTTGTAAAGCCATTATTAATTTAGGGACCAGAGGTCTGACTAACATTTGTAAGAGACTAAAGTATAAGTCAATAATTGTTTTTATGTTTGTTAATTTTGTTTTATTTTTATGTTTCATTAGAATCTCGTGTGTTACAGACATGAATAAATGAAATGTTATACACTTTTTAATTTAAAAACTTATGTTTTTAAAAAACATGTGTATTGCATTACTTGAATAAACCCTGTATTACACATGTTGAATAGAATATAATATAATCAGTTAATGTTTATGAACTTTGATGTGACAATTATAAATTCTGTTAAGTTAAGTTTCAATTTTTCTTTCAACTAGATGTTAACATTTTTTATATAACTGATAAATGTTAATTCAATTTAAGTATACTTAGTCTTTAAATATACTTTTAGCACATAATTAAATTAACTTAAATTTATTAATACATATTAAAATTTTAAAACAAAAATTTTGAATTTATTTAACATCGCTTATTTTTCAGTATTTTACAACGACCTTGTGCAATACAACACCAGTACACCACACTAATACCTAATTCAACAACTTCATCAATTAAACTCAACTCTTAATATACTATTATTGCTAGTTGACTATTTGATTAAATTTACGTGGTGCTTACATGAAAATGTAATCAAACCTTTTGTGAATGATGGTTAGACATAGCCTAAGATTGGTTTGTTTTCATACTTTAGTTATCTGAGTATTTCTTTATATTTATTAGTGCTTTGAGTACGTTCTTTTAATATTTGATGGCTTGATGCTGACCCTAGTTGGGATAGGAGTTGTTACAAAATTATTATGTAACATATCTCTAAAGCACTAAAGAAAATCGGATTATAATAAGTGTTTCTTTATACTTATTAGTGCTTTGAGGTAAGTTTTTTTCTTTTTCTTTTTCTTTTTCTTTTTAATTTTTTTTATTTTTTATAATAACATATATTACATATCTAAATATAAAAGAATAAAGAAAATCGAATTTTACACTGAGTTTTCTTAAGTGGATCTCTAAGTTATTCTTTCTAAGATTCAATTTTTTTAAAATTAATTTATAATCAAAATTTTCCTTAAACTATGCAAGTCAAATTTAAAAGAGAGAATGATGAAAGGAAAAAAGGAGGGTCCTACTTGATGTTCATCCAAAACTTCCACCGTATCCGGTTGTTCCTCCGTATTTGGGTGTTGTACTCGTTCCTCCTTAAATTAATAATGTGAAAAAAATAAATAAATTAGTGTTAAAAATCATAAATTGCTTCCAACACCTCACTATTGAAATATCATTAGTATTTGATATAAACGTTTCTAATATGTGCAAATGGAAATTTTATATACAAAGTATTGTATTTAAATATATATAAGTTAAATTTAAAATGGTTTCAATGTAAAGTTGTTAGCATTTGAAATCTAATACTATGAATCCATATTTCGTTGCTTAAATAAGATCTTACATTGTTTAAATTAGGTTGAATAAGGATATATTTTCTTTACATTTTAACAAGAAGTTATATCAAAATTTTGAAGATGAAAAACAGACATATAATAATTTTTTACATAATATATTTATAATAATTTTCACTGTTTCGAAATATACTCATAATTCAAACAAAAGATTAGAAACGTTTATTTAGTATAACAACACTTCATTTTTATTTATCAATATGCTGGATTAAATTTCGTGTGTTACATAAGTTGAAAACTGAAATGTTATATACTTTGTAAGAAAATATGTTTTAAAAAATTGTATTTAACGAAACTTATATTTTGCAGAACTTTGATTTTTTCTAAAAGTAGAACTTTAAAATAATTCTTATTTTTTAAAAATTTATTTTTAGAAAAATTTCATATCTTGAAAACTTTTTTTAAGTGTGTTTTTTTGATAAAAATTTTTGATTTTTTCAAAATTATTTTTTAAGATGAAAAAGGAATATAATATCATTAGCCATTAGATTATAATTATTTAATAAATTAAATAATATAATTATATTAGTTATCATTTAATTTGAGAGAAAATAGATTGAGAGGATAAAAAATTACATGTGTTAATAATGTTTTAAAAAGCGACAAATGACAATAATGGTCTAAGAAAATGACATAAAAAAGAAATGTTTATTTAGAGTTAATTGCAATTTGCAACCCTGTGGTTTATGTCTTACTGCAGGTTGCAACCCTCCTTTTCTATTTTCGCAACTTGCAACCCTATGGTTTTAAAACACCTACAACATACACCCTTTTAGTTAAATTTAACATAACTCTGTTAATTTATGAAGGGTAAAATTGTAATCTTATAAATATTTAACAACAAAGATGCTGCATACATATGACATCAACCATTTTATGAATCTTTTATAAATTTGAGTTATACTGTCAATAGGTAGTCTCAAATGTATATTTTTTCGGTCATTACAGATGGGAGTCGTTCATTACAGATTTACAGAAGGGGGACCATAATGCCCCTACTTTGACTTTTAAAGTCAACCATAATACCATTGTTTGTATATATGCACATATGTTGTCAAGACGTTGTCTCATGATGCCCCTGCTTTGACTTTTAAATTCACTAAAATGTAGGGTGTTCATCGGTTTGGTTAACATTTTGTTTGGTTTATTCGGTTCGGTTCAATCGGTTTACAAATTTTTTTCCCTAACCGTTAACCGAACCGAACCGAATTCAGGAAATGGTTATCCGAACCGAATTCAATTTGGTTAGAACCAAGCAAACCGAATTCAAACGAATAAATCGATTAAAAAAACCCAATAAACCGGCTAAAAACCGAATAAACAGAACCGAATTCAATCGAATAAACCTTATCTATTATTAATAAAAATAATAAATTTAAATATGAATTCTTTTAATCGGTTAACCGAAAAAACCGAATTAAAAAAAAAATTAAAACCAAAAACCGAATAGTTGGTGTTATATGCATGCAACATCTTTGTTGTTAAATATCTTTAAGATTACAATTTTACCCTTCAATAACTAACATAATTATGTTAACTTTAATTATAAGGGTGCATGTTGCAGGTGTTTTAGAATTAGAGGGTTGCAAGTTGCGAAAATAAAAAAGAAGGGTTGCAACCTGTGATAAAGGTTAAACCACAGGGTTGCAAATTGCACTTAACTCGTTTATTTATTATAGTAGTATGCAAGATAAGATATGACAGTTATAAACCATATATTTAGTAAATTATTGCTCTTTTTATAAATAAAATTACATGTAGACTTATTTATTATTTTGTTCATTCCATATGTAGCAAACAAGGTGTGACTATATAATTTTATGAGATTCTCATCAAATTCCGATTCATTTTTCAAATCCTCAAAATAGATTAAGTTTCATCTATAAAAACTCTTACTGATATGCTTTCAACTGCAGCTCTGGACTGTTCCTTAATTTGACACCAATAATAACAACGAGAAATAAATAAGTATATATAATTAAATAAATAGAATGAGAGGGTGATAGATGAAAGATAAAAAAATGGAGGGTCTTACAGGAATATTTTCATGAGTGAAGTGAAGTTCCAATGTTTTCTCAAGTTCATTCACAAGTTGGTCCACGTTAGGAATCAACTGACCTCCCAATGCTTTCTCAGCTTCATTCACAAGTTGGTAAATATGTGACACCCGACCCTCCTTTAAGCAATAACGTGAGGGGGGAAATTAGTGCAAAATACTAAGAAAAATAGGAAAATTTTTAAAATCGGATTAATAATATGAGCTAAAAGGTACAAATTAAGGCCGTTTGGCGTGTGAAGTCATGTGCTAAGTTTTATCACACATGTATTAATTGTTTTTGTGTGATAAAATCACGCAGGCGTGAAAATGTCACGCACAAACTGTTCATGTGATATTTCATTTGTATGTTATGATTCTACGTCTGCGTGATTTTATTACGCAAGAACAATTCACACTTGTGAGATAAAATCATCCAGACCTAATAACATTGCACACAAAACATACTTTGTATATTAAGTGTGTGTGCATATATAGGATTCGGTTAAAATACAAAGGCATCTTTTCATGCGAGGTGTACGAAGTTTGCGAACCAAGTGTTAATTGTTATTGCGTGATAAAATCACACAGACACATAGTTATTATATTACACATAATCAATTTGCGAGATAATTTCATATGTGCATGATAATTCCATGTGTGATTGTTTTTATCACGCAAGAATAACAAACACTTGAGTCACAAACATTGTGCACTTAGCACACAAAATTGACTATATATGCATTCAAATTAAAACCAATAAGTTGTTAAATATAAAATATAACCATTTATAGTAATATTAGTTTATATATATGTGTGTATGTATTTTAGACGTACTAGAAAAGACAATGCTTTCTGAAGTTCCATGACAACAACTTCCATTGTTGGACGGTGGTCTTGAATCTTGGCAATACATTGATATGCAATTTTAAGAAACGTGTCCAAAGAATCCTTGTTTGGTTGTGCATTTAGAATAAAACTATTTTCACTACCGATTTCTTCCTTTATCATAGGATCTATTATATCTTCGATCGTTCCGGTGCAGAAGCATCGTCTCGCGACGTCTGCAAGCCCATCCTGACTCTCCTCGAGGAAAATCGGGTTGTCTGCTAACTTCCCACATACAACCTCGAACAAAACCACTCCAAAACTATAAACATCTGATTCTCTTTTTAATTTACCTCTAAGCGCGTATTTTGGATCCATGTAGACTTTTAGCCCAAGTTTTCTTTTCAAATACAAAGCTTCACCAATTTGATTTGGAGGCATGAATATGGAGATACCAAACTCAACAATCTTTGCACCATAATTATCATCCAACCAAATGTTATGGCTGTTTATGTTACGGTTTATTATTATCTTTTGGTCTTCCATCTCATAATGAAGGTAGTTCAATGCTTGTGCTACATCAATGCATATTTTCAAACGTTTTTCCCAAGTCAAAGGACCCACTTCGTTGACTTTTTTAGTCAAATAACTAGAAAGTCTTCCTTGAAATAAATGCTCAAGGACAAGTATCTTCTCAGAAGCTTCAACACAAAATCCAAGCAGAGTGACTATGCTGGGATGCTTAACACAAGTCAGCATTTCAAGTTCTGCTAAAAACATTTCATGTCCTTGCTCGTCGAGTCGATCAGGACGAATGCGTTTTATAACTATACTCGGCGGTTCATCTATAACGTTCTTCCCTTTCGCGAATGACAGATTTTGATCTTTATCGAAATGGTGGATTCTTGCACTGTAAAAACTATAGTATGCGGTGTCCCCGAGTTTGTATGTGTCTGAAAAATCATCAGTGACCAACTTTATATGATCAAGAGGAATCTTCAAGTGTTCCAAGTTCTTTCCCTGTGACATATATGGGAGAAACAAAGTTTCAGCCTATGAACGATTCACATTCCTTGCAAACATGCGTAAAATGTTAGCTATTTAATTAACACAAACTTACAGTTGTTACAAAATTATGAAACATGTTTGAGAAAACATTGTGTCATTAATTTATCACTGGTGCTTCATAAAGTAAAAGGCTTTTTATTGGATTGGTCTTTTCTTGAAAAGATAATCATTATCGTACTCAGTATATCCCCAAATAGTAATGCTAAAAAGGGGTCTGAGGAGGGTAAAATAAATACAACATTACCCCTATCTTTAGGAAAAAGAGAGACTACTTCTAATAAGACCCCGGCTCAAGATGTCTCAAATGATCTTATGTTCAACTACTTTTCTATTAAGAAATTATTTTTCTCACATTTGTTTAATAACAAAATGAGAATATTACAAGTAACAATAATTTGTAACACCAATTATGTCTTGCCACAGTGGTAAGATGGAGGTATTGGGGAATTGATAGGAGACCTAGGTCCTGACATCGATCCTTGATCTCACCCGGTTTTACCGGTCTTTCACCGTCGTGCGTTTGGGAGGGTGCTTGGGTCTAGTTTTTCCCCAGGAATTGGTGGCTGGTGGACTAGGGGCCGCGTACTATATACTCGGCAGTTGATTAGTTGGTCGTTAAATAAAAACAATAAACTGTAACGTGTTGTTATAAAAAAAAACAAATTTGATCGATCGATATTTAATAATATGGAGTGATAAGCCAGATCTGGGTAGGTTAACCCGAACAAATAAACGTGACTCAATCATTAAAGTGTTGAAGTGTTTTCCTTAATTTAAGTATACTTTGGAATAATGGGAATCAATTCATCTTTCCACCAGCCCAGTTATTTTATTTTCTGTAATGCTTGTTAGAATAAAGAGAACTAGCTTTAATAACATGGCAGGTAGATTCAGACGCTCGCTGACAGATTCGGAGATGCTTTTCAGTGAAATAAATGGTTCTAGCCTTTGACTGATTCAGAAGTAGTCTAACAGTGAAATCGTTAAGGAGCTACCAAACAAACCCTATACCTAGCTACTTGACTTTCCTATAGAAGATCTTGGGTTCGAATCTATGTTGACACAAGGCCAGGGATTCCCTAGTTGTGGGGTTTCTCCTGGGTAGGCTTGGACGTATGCCCCAGAACGTCAAATCTAAGGAAATAGTTGAAATCATGTATTGGATGTCTGCATTTCAAGCCGCTAAAAAAATCAAACAACCTTAAGTAAAGTAGATCAAAGTAGGTGCGTCAATCATGTCCGATTGGCAGGTGGCAGAACTCGACTCATAATTTTATTCGTGTCAAAATTTTCAATCTTAAATTGAAAAGATATAAATCCCGGTTAAATTCAAACATGACACACATTTAACTCATTTATCTAAATAAAATCAAAACGAATTTTCGAGTTGTAAAAGGGTTGTTGAGTTGTAAATAGGCTAAGATAATGTGCTATTGTGCTTAATAGGTGAGTGTAAGTATGACAAATAGTTAAGATGATGTTTTGATAAAAAAGCTGACATTATTATAACTAACTATATGATTTTTTTTTTTTGAAATATAAAACAGGTTAACGGGTCGATAGTAGTATCATCCGAACAGGACCAAAGTTTTGATAAAAATGTACTTCATGTGGATCAAACAGAGAGAAAACCTTTTAATTTGATCAAAATCATGTGTGTATGTGTATGTGTATGTTTAGAGAAACGATGGGTGAAGGAAGAGGCAAGTGATATGACAAGCAGAGGCTTGAAGATCATCTCATTATGGAGTAAAAGGCAAAAATAAAAGTAACTTTGACCTACTTCTTCACATTCACTTATTGTATGATAATTTAACCTCCAAAGACTTGTTCTTTTGGGTTGTATTCTATTATACAAGTATGCTATGGTGCCTGTAACTCTAAACTCCATGTATGATGAAAGAACTCAAGATATGATCAATTAGATGGGTGATTCTATACCATATTTGAAAGACATATAACTTGTGGTGCTACAAATTTATTTGTTTATTAAGTAGCTAGTATTGCTTATGAATTAATTAATGCCTTATGTTATCATAAGTTATAAATATAGTTGATTAAGTTGAATGTCTCCAAGAAACAGCTCGTGTACGTTCATTTGTGTTCGTGAACGTTTGGTAACATGTTTCTTTACGTTCGTTTATGTTCAGTTAAGTTCATTTATTATATTTATTCATTAAATGAGTTTTATATTATTTTTAATTTAATACTATAATATTTAAGTTATTTTTAGTTTAATACTACAATATTTAAATTTATATATTTATAAATGATTATATCCAATGCTTGAGATTAAGAATGTTGATTTTTATTATTTAAATAATATGTGTTCATTAGCGTTCGTGAACAAACTAAATTTCTTAATGAACGAACACGAACAAGAATTTTTGTTCGGTTATCGTTCGTGAAGAAGCTAAATATTAAATGAACGAACACGAATAAAGGCTCGTTCGTGTTCGATTCGTTTACAACCCTAATCAAGAGTAGGTGTAATTTTTTTAGGAGTAAACTAACTAAAACAATGGGAAATGAACTAGCATAATAATAATAATAATAATAATAATAATAATAATAATAATAATAATGATAATAATAGTTATAATTAATAATTAAATAATAAAAAAGGGGTCATACAAGAATTTCACGTGGCAGTTGAAGTTCCAAGGCTTTCTCAAGTTCAGCCACAATATAGTAAATGTCAGGGCGGTGTGCTCCCTCTTCTTCCAAGCAAGAAATTGCAAGATGCGAATATTTGACAACTGATTCAAGAATCATTTGATTCCACAAATCAGGATGAATGATATCCTTAAGTGGTGTTTTGTTTTCATCATCATATTTCACCAATCGAACCAGTAACCTGCGATCACGAGCCTCCATCTTCTTAACATTAACATACGCTTTCCTCCCATACAAAATTTCAAACAAAACCACACCAAATGAGTAGATATCAGACTTATGTGTCACCCCTCCAATCTTGTCAATTTCTGGATCCATATACCCAATTGTGCCAATCGGTACACAAAGGATAACCCGACCCATTCGGTTCACTGATTGTTTGATGGAGATTTCAAAACCAGATAACTTGGGTTCCCAGTTCTCGTCTAACAAGATTGTGTCGCTGTTGATGTTACGATGAATAACACCATAATCACGCCCCTGGTCATAATGGAGGTAACTCAACGCACGAGCCACGCCTACACTTATCCTCAGTCTTTGAGTCCATGTGAGGTCCGGGCTGGTTAGATACTGGCCGAGACTTCCATTGGCTACGTACGTGGTTACGATGATCTTCTCATCTTTCTCGTCACAAAACCCGACAAGAGACACAACATTTTTATGATTCAGATCACAAAGCATTGAAATTTCAGTCAAGAACTCGACGTCTCCTTCTTGGTGCTTACGGTCTCGCCTTCGTGCGGCGATCTTGAACTCGTTTCCGGACCGCAAGAGGCGGCCTTTATACGCGGTACCGAATCCACCGTGTCCGATGATGTTGTCATCGTGGAAGTTGTTGGTGGCCTTTGCTATGTCTTCAAGTGGGATTTGTAAGTGAGCAAACTTGGTGATTGTAGTTGATGCCATGTTTCTGTTTATCGAGTAAAGATAAGAGTAAAGTGCAGAATCAATGGGTTACAGATGAATGAAAAGATGCTATCAGCAATCATATATACATAAATATAAATACAAAAGAACATCACAATTATTTGAAAATTGAAACGGACAAAAAATTAATTGTGTTTTTAAATGATGTTATAGATGATTGTTTTTAGTTCTTTTTTTTTAAACTTGTTAGTTTTTATTTGATTCTATTCTTAATATATACACAGATATAGGGAGATGTTATAGCAAAAATGCTTAGACTGATGAGAAATGTGAGAAGGATTATTATATATAATTTAATGCTTAAGACCAAAGTTGTATTAAAAAGTTAACATAAGGTGTTTTAGTCATAGACACTTTTATTAACTTTTTAACATGTCCCTCATTTGTAACGCGTCATTATATCTTTTTGTCTGTTATTGTGTCTTTTTGTCTATTATTATGACTTTTTGTTTGACATTTTGTCTTTTTGTACGTCATTGTGTCTTACTATTTTTTTTATAAAATGATAAGTTTTAAAAAGAATAATGGTAAAATAACACAATCACTTACCTTTTATATATATGTAAATCACAATGATGCACAACAAACTAATCTAATGCATAAAATACAATGATAAAAGAAAATCAAATAGTCAAAAACTTAAAACACATTGGTTAATAAAATAAGAAGTTTTGAAAAATAAAATGTTAAAATAATGCAATTGTGTATTTTTAGTATCGAAAACATAACAAATAAATAACAAATTTATGTAATATAAAAAAACAATAAAAAACATGAAATAAGTTAAAACGTATAATATATACAATGATGAACACATATAACACAATGACCAGAATGTAAAACACAATGACGAGTATATTACATAATGTTCTGAATGTAAAACAAAATAATGAGTATATTACACAATGACCCGAACGTAAAATAAAATGACGAATATATTACACAATGTCGTTAACATAAAACACAATAACCAAAATGTGTTTTTCGAAAAACTAAGATAATTTATGTTTTCTAAAATTACGAGTTTTTTAAAAGCACAATGGTGAAATAACACAATTATGTACTTTTAGTACATAAAACATAAAAAATTAAATAACAACAATTTATTTAATGCATAAAAAACAATAACAAAATGACTCATTATGGTATAAAAATTAAAACATAATAATAAAGACATATTACACAATGACCTGAAGCATTAAGCACAATGATTAAAATACTCTTTTTAAAAAATTAAGAAATGTCACTTGTTAAACCCACATTCATTCTCACACTTATCTCACTAATCTAATACTTTTTACTAGAACTTTTATATATACTCTAATCATCTATCTAAACCTTAAAAAAATTGATTTTTATTATTCATCAACTTTAATTTGTATCACACGTTTTTTCAAGTTTTAAAATAAGTGATCAAAATAAATTAAAAAAACTCTTTAACACCAACTTATTATTTGATACAAGTCCTATAGTATACACGATAATGAGGTTTCAAAAAAAAATCAGGGAGAAGCCTCCAAACTTTCATTTTTTATTTTTTTAATTAGTCTCATAAATAATCTTCTAAGACTATGTGCAATACAGAGGCTTGATGAAGGTTCAATCGGTGTCACACAGAAGCTTTGACGACCGCCCCCATGTTTTTTCGTGCAGTAGTGTAAATTTTCTGATACGTAGTGTAAAATTTTTTAAAAACATTTATTTCGCCCCTCCTGGGATTATGGTCAAGCTTCGCCACTGCGAGGGCTTAATATATGTGTAATGTGCAATAAGGGGGCTTGATGGCGGTTTTGATGGACGGTGAAACGAGTGTTTTTTAATGGTTTAGAAAAATTCAAGCTCTTCTTTATGCTCGTGAGCATCGTCATCCAAAACCGATCGCGTCTATATTAGAGTGCTTGTGTAGTTTTTTTTTTTTTGAACGGCAAATTTTATTAAACCATCAAAAACGAGTCAGCAAGTTGCTAGAACCCAACTATACACCAAAAAAACATTAAACACCCACCCAATACACAATACATAATGAAATTATGAGGTAAAGAAAGGCTCATAATGTAAAATTGATCCACTTCTCCCATGTCAATAATTCCCACCTAGAGTGCTTGTGTAGTGAAGTGGAGGTATGGATTCGTGCTAGATCGAGAGCTTCCCTGCTCAGTTGGGATGATTGGGATTCTTTTGATCTTCATTGCTTGGGGAATTAATGTGGGGTTTAATTGGTCATTGGTGTTGTAATTTCCTTTTCTTCTTGGTTTTTTGTACTTTGAGACTAATCTCTTAGTCTCCTTTTTTAATGAATGTTTGTTGGCCTTTCAAAAAAAATGAAAGGGGGTGTGAGCCTCTGAGGGGTCACGATGTGTGAGTCAAGCCCCAATCCCCATAACACACTGCCTAAGAGTGGGTTAACTAATCGGACTTCAAAAGCCGAGAAATATGTGAATGGACAATGGAGCGTCATTTTCAAGATGAAAATTATTATTATATCACGCGTGGCTTCCTTTTTTTTTTTTGAACGATTTTTATTGATTTATTGCTACAATAAACTAAGCATGGCTGTTGGACAGAAATTACTATAGGATTATAGAATTTTTATTGAATTTTTAAGAGGGATGTGTTGCACAAACGTTATATTAGGCATATATGTTTAATTTTTTAATACGTTTTAGTTATTTCATTTGATGTACATTTTTTGATATGCATGAAAATTATGTTGAAACAACATATGATTCCTTGGTTATTATTTAACATATATGACGTTAAATTCCTTGATTTGCACGTCAATTATTTGACATCATGTTAGATTCCATCATGAGCTATTCATTTTCTTTGTTCAGTTTCTCCTCATTTCCTTTGCTTCTTCAACTTCTATATCATTAAGTAGAGACTTAAACTATGTACGTCACTTTGGAACATCAGCTATCTGGCGATCATTGGTAATTCTCTTAATGAAATAAGTATGTATAAAACCAAACACGTAAAACATGACTTCACCAGCTAGTTGTTGTTTGTTTAATACATACTGTTGTTTCAAGTGTTCTGATATATATGTTGATGAAATCATGAATTAAGCTATAAATAAATAGAGGACTTTACATGTGAAAAAGTGATGAACATCACCACCCACGTGCATAAAAACTATATGGTCATTTATTTGCAATCAGGTTGGCTGGCCGGGTGGAACAACTAATAAATAAAAGGGTATTTCTAAATGCACCCTACTCTAATTCTATTTGCACCTTACTCTAATATATTTATTACATTAACTAATTTTGTATTTTTCAAAATCCAATCAAATTAACATAAGAGTTTGAAAAATATTTAATTTCTTTCATTAAATATACTTACCTCATTTATTACCCAATTTATTAAGTTTTATCTAAATAAGTGTGAGTAAAAGTATTTAAGAAAATTATGTTATTTTAAAAGCTTTATACAATTACCACATATGCTATTTTTAGAATTTTTATACAAAATTAGTCTGATTAAATACAATCCATAAAAAATGAGTGGAACAATATATCAATATATTACTGGTCAATTAATAAATTGATACACACGTTAAATGAATCAAATTGATAAAAATTTGATCATTAAAAATAATCTATAACAATATGTGGAACAATATATCAATATATTAATATTTAGTGTCTAATATACTAATATTCTATTTGTGTATATACAATACGGATGAAAAAACGAAAACTAAAATACATAAAAAAATAAAAAATAAAATGAAAAAGATAAAGTTTTATAATGTTTAAATAATAATTATAAAATTTTATTAAAGGTTTATACTTGTGTAATATTTAATAAAATAATTAAAATGGTACTAATAAATGAGAGTAATAATTAATGAAAGAGAGTATTAATTAATTAAGGGGAAAAAATTTAATACTTGCAGAATATGAGAATATAGTGTGGGCTAGTGGGGTGTAAATAGCAACACCCTAAATAAAAACATGCAGTCATGTGATACAACCAACACTAAAGGAACGGAACCCCAAAAATGTGTCTAACCTCAGATCTCTCTATAACGCCGCTGAAAGATACTTAATGAATTTGGGGAAACTCTAATGTAGGTTATTTTACATACATTACAATCAAATGTTCTTATTTATCACACTTGGAAGGATGCACCCACTAACGTCGTCTCATATTTTCTTTATTTTTTTTGAACGGCTTGGTACAATGACACCCAAGACGGGATTTCAACCGTCCCCTCGGATTTGACGCTTTGGGGCATTTGCCCGAGCCCACCCCAGGAGGAACCCCACAACTGGGTAAACCCCCTGACCTTGCTTCAGCAAATATGCCTCAGCCCGGATTCGAACCCAAGACCTCCCATAAGGAAGTCAAGGGGGTAACCATTATGTTAGAAACCCTTGGTTATCATATTTTCTTTATTCATCAAGCATCATACGACATGCATTCATTTATGACTTGTTATTAGAAATGACCTATAAAACGAACGTCTACAACCTAACATGTGTTTAAATTATTAATGTGACTTCAACCCGTACTTTGAGCCTAAGCTTGAGGAAACTCAACCTACCCTTAATCACAATC
Organism: Mikania micrantha; assembly: GCA_009363875.1. Classification (NCBI taxonomy): domain Eukaryota; kingdom Viridiplantae; phylum Streptophyta; class Magnoliopsida; order Asterales; family Asteraceae; genus Mikania; species Mikania micrantha. The sequence goes on along the minus strand of CM018695.1, from coordinate 73,741,156 downwards.
ATATATGTTGCACGTCTCTCATCTATCCATTTCGTTGGGCCTAAGCTTGAGGAAGTTCAAGTAAAATGATGCATGCATGACTTAGTAATGATATGAATAGTGTGGTCATGTTAGATAACGGAGCCTTGTATTTTTTGCAAGCATGAATATAGAAGTCTTGCAGTTGTTGTAAGTATGAATAAATGAGTCTTAAATTTACTAGCTCACATGCTTCACCTTAAATCAACCGGAGAAAAAACAAAGTATGTTTGATAAGAAAACAGCTTCATCAATGGTAAAAATACTAAGATAGAAATTGATGAACGGTATAAAATATAAATTGCAACTGTTAGGGGCCGTTTGGTAATATCTGAATCATTAAGTACTAAATGATTAAGATGTCTGAATGGTTAAGAGGGTCTGAACCATTAAGTACTGAACCCGTTAAGACTGTTTGGTTGAACATCTGAATAAATATGCATGATGATTATTTTACCCTTTTATAGCCTTTTTTTTTCCAAAAATAATAATATAAATAATAAAAACAAGGTAAAATCCAAACATTCTAGTATCCAAACATCCAAATTACACAATAGTTTTTTTTTTTTTCAAAATCCATAAAAACAAAACCTATTTATTAATATTCATTTAATTTTAAAAGATTGTATAATATGTTTTAAAAATTAGTAATAATTTATTTATTTATATACATAATGATGAAAAGGGTTAAAAATCAAATTGAAGGGGCACAACAGATCCAAATGAAGGAAGACTTTCGAGCTTCTTTCGAACATTCGACCTTGATCCAGAGGACAACTACATGATTGAATCTATCGGCCTCTGATGACGTATGGCATGCTATCCTTCTGGCCAGAAACAGTGGGGATTGAATCTATTGGCATTTACGCATGTGTTGTTCCGCCCATAGATTAATGATACCAGCATGATGGCGACGCTCGATTGGAGGGTGGCGGCGACCGCCGGTATGGTGGCGACGGCGGGAAGTGGATGACGACCGGAAGGAGCTGCGGGAGGGCTGTATGGTCGAGAGGCAGATGAGGGAAAGGAGGTTAGGGTTAGAAATGAAAGGGTAAAGATAACCCTTTGGTTTAATTTTTTCATTCAGACTTGTGGGATCTGAATGAATCAGACATCCATTCAGATGTGGACTCCCATTCCTACGTGATTTTTTTAAGTGTCTGAATCTGAACCATTCAGATTCAGACCCATTCAAACCTATTCAGATGCTACCAAACAGCCTCTTAGTATTGTTAATTGTAGAGGGTATTGATTGTAATAAAGGAAAGTAGAGTCACAAGTAATAAAAAGTAGTTATATGGTTGTTAGTCGTTGAGGTCGTTGATGTCTGTATAACTACCTATTCGATCATAATGATAAACCAGCTATGTTTGATGTATTTCCCTCTCTTCTATGTTCTTTCTTAATTCTTGTAGGATCGGGTTGTTATCTCTAAACAACACTTCACAAGTATTTCTTACTTAATTCTAACAGATGCGGAATGTTCTGTTAGAATGATCTCACAATTTCACTCAAAGTGACACAATAATAATCTTTGAACAATATTAAGAACACAAGAATAATTCAAGCTCAAGGATATATTTCTCTCAAAGTGGAAGTATACAAGCAAGCACACTTCAAGCAACAATACATTGGGAGGTTATATAGCCGAGGCTACAACCGTATACACTTAGGAATACAAGTTGGGTATACTAGACAGGTACATAAAGTAAAGCTTATTCTAGTATGTTGAGTGTCTTAACAGGCTAAGACACTCAGTCATGATCATTACATTAATAGACATTGACTTTACAAAGGACTATTAAATACAAAAGACATTTAATGTTGTTGATCTTCAAGGCTTCAGATGATCTTTTGCATTTAATGCAGCATGGGAGAGGTAAGGCGCTTTATCTGACTCATTACATGTTGTCTTTGTCTTTACTCAGACCAGCATGTCTTGTGTCAGTACCTTTTGTACTATGAGAGTAAGCTGCTACAGTCTTTGTCAGAGGATAAACCTCGGAAGTCTTTGTCTTTAGTGCATAAGAAGATTCCTCGGAAGTCTTTGTCTTCCGAGCATAAGAGGATTCCTCGGAAGCAGTTGTCTTGTACAACCTTCGGCAGGAACCAGTTATCCTTCGGAAGCAATGTTGCTTCCGAAGAATCACTTCTTCCTTCCGAAGGTGTTTATTCAAAGAGACTCCTATACTTAGACAAAACAAGAAGTTTGGTGAGCATCAGCCTTTATTAGTCTTTACAGTCTCCCCCTAGGCTGATGCTACCAAAACTTCTAAGGCATAAACCTTGGCTTCCATGTACCCCTCAGTACCTGTGCCCTTTTTCTAATTAATCTGATAGCTGACCTCCCATCTGCTCCATTGTCAGGATTATTGAGAGGGAGCATATCTAGATCAAATATATAGGGTTTTGCCAACATCATCAGATGCAAAAGATCCACCAGTTTTATTTCTCCATTGTAGTCGGTGAGGATGAATATCCTTTCTTGTGCATTGAAGCTCCAATTTACCAAAGGGATGTATGAATGCTCATGCATTAATCTGCTGATATCCATCATGTCTTCTAGGGTTTGTGTAGTTTTGGGAGTTGCTTCAGATGTGGCTTCAAGTACTGAGAGTGTTGTATCAGGCTCAGAGTCTAAGGGGATAGTTTTTGTTTCCTTTTTCCTTTTAGCCATGCTCTTTCTTCTTGTGAATCTTGGTTTGTCTTGAGCAGTGGCTTGACTCCTCAGAACTCTGGCCTGTTGGGCTTCCACAGTTGATTCTACTGCTGCACCTGTTGTTGCAGTAGGCTGTGGCCCAATATCCTCATCCCTTGAGGGTTCTGTTCTCCTCTCTTCAGCCTGTGTATGTCTCTCAGGATCAGGGTTTGGTATTGATTGTTTCCTTGTAGTCTTCTTACCCTTTTTGTAGACTGAGGAGATTGGCATGTTATCCATACTTGGACTTGAAGGAGGAGATATTGGTTCTTCTTTTGGATTTAGGGGGAACATGTTGGGGAACATTGCTTTTGTTGCTGCCCCACACATGACTTCTTCTCCCTTTCTGATCCCTGCACCAGAGAGGGGAAATTCTATTGTAGCTCCTCCCCCTAAACCTAAGCCTCTCATTAGGCTTTCCTTTCTTGCCCTGATTTGTTCAATTGAAGGTAACTCACCTCTTGCAACTTTGGCTTTTATATCTCTGATATGCATATCCATGGTTGAGTTCTTCATTGGGCCTAGCTGCCGAGCATGGAAGCCATATTCCAAGAGAAAGGCCTTGTTCTTGTCTCTGTAGGCCTTCTCTTTTTGCTTCTTTGTAAGTACACTCAGGGCCTTTGATGCAGCAACAGCTTGTTCTTGCTGCTGCACCTTGTCCAGCTCGGCAGCCATTCTAGGTACCGACCAGTTGATGACTTCATCAAAGTCATAACCATTTTCTTCTAGCAAAGCAGAGAGTCTAGCTCGCTCTTCATCTAGAGAAGTGTTTGGTCGGCCCTTTGTTTTCTTTGGTCTCATCTCCTCCTGTTCTGCTTCCTCCTCTGGGGTTAGCTTACGTTTTCCTTTGTCATCAGCAGTTATTTTTGCCCCAGAGGAGATTTCTTCTGTTGCCTCACCAGCTGGTTCATTGGCATGTAGCTCCTCTGTGGAGGAAACATCCAGGATGACTGGGCCTTCGGAGGCAGCTGCAGCTTCGGAGTTAACCTCAGCATTCACTGTCTCCTCCAGTTGACCAATCCCCTTAGATGATTCCTTATTGGATTCCACAAAGGGCTCAGGAGAGGAAGAGAGAGCTTCAGCAGCTTCAGTCCCAGAAGGGGACACAGATTTCATGGAAATTGATTCTTCTTGTGATGTGTCTTCCATGACAACCTGAGCTGCAGTCTCAGAAGGAGACTTAGTCCCAAGAGGGGACTGAGGTTCCAAAGAGACATTTGATGTTTGCTGTTCAGTCTCTTTGGCAACCTCCCTTGTATCCTCAGAAGCAGAAGAAGAGGAAGTAGAAGAAGAATCTTGAAAATAAGTACCCAAGAAGTCATCCCATTCAGCAGTCAAAGTGACTAAGGATGGAGTAACTTCCTGTGCACCCTCCTCTTCTCTTGCTTCTGATCCTGACCCTGCAGTTGGTATATTCTCCCCCTTTTTGGTAGCATCAGGGGAGGTGAAAGTGGTAGTAGCAGGATCAGGGTGAAATGGATGTAGAGTGACCGGGGGACGCCTCCTGAGGTCCAGAATAGTGGCATCTTTGGTTTGGACCTCAAGCCGCAGGGTAGCCACCTCAGCTTCTAACTGAGCTACCCTGGCTTGGAGGGAAGTTATTGTAGCCGTCAATTCCTGTGTGGATGTGCACACTTTGAGTGAAATTGTGAGATCATTCTAACAGAACATTCCGCATCTGTTAGAATTAAGTAAGAAATACTTGTGAAGTGTTGTTTAGAGATAACAACCCGATCCTACAAGTGCTCTGATACCACTTGTAGGATCGGGTTGTTATCTCTAAACAACACTTCACAAGTATTTCTTACTTAATTCTAACAGATGCGGAATGTTCTGTTAGAATGATCTCACAATTTCACTCAAAGTGACACAATAATAATCTTTGAACAATATTAAGAACACAAGAATAATTCAAGCTCAAGGATATATTTCTCTCAAAGTGGAAGTATACAAGCAAGCACACTTCAAGCAACAATACATTGGGAGGTTATATAGCCGAGGCTACAACCGTATACACTTAGGAATACAAGTTGGGTATACTAGACAGGTACATAAAGTAAAGCTTATTCTAGTATGTTGAGTGTCTTAACAGGCTAAGACACTCAGTCATGATCATTACATTAATAGACATTGACTTTACAAAGGACTATTAAATACAAAAGACATTTAATGTTGTTGATCTTCAAGGCTTCAGATGATCTTTTGCATTTAATGCAGCATGGGAGAGGTAAGGCGCTTTATCTGACTCATTACATGTTGTCTTTGTCTTTACTCAGACCAGCATGTCTTGTGTCAGTACCTTTTGTACTATGAGAGTAAGCTGCTACAGTCTTTGTCAGAGGATAAACCTCGGAAGTCTTTGTCTTTAGTGCATAAGAAGATTCCTCGGAAGTCTTTGTCTTCCGAGCATAAGAGGATTCCTCGGAAGCAGTTGTCTTGTACAACCTTCGGCAGGAACCAGTTATCCTTCGGAAGCAATGTTGCTTCCGAAGAATCACTTCTTCCTTCCGAAGGTGTTTATTCAAAGAGACTCCTATACTTAGACAAAACAAGAAGTTTGGTGAGCATCAGCCTTTATTAGTCTTTACAATTCTATTCAATTTATAGCTAACAACAACGGCCTGAGTAAAGAGACCATGCGGCATATGTTTGTGCTTTGTTAAGTTTGATCTAAGATCAACAAGCACTTTACAAATGTACAAAAAAAGGTTGACTTACTTGAAAATGTAGTGCTTTCTCAAGTTCATTTGCAACAACTTTCATTGATGGACGTTGGTCTTGAGTTTCTGCCACACACTGATTTGCAATTTTAATAAATGTGTGTAAAGAATCCTTGTTAGCTCCTTTGTTTATTATAGGATCTATCATCTCCACTATTGTTCCCATAGAGAACCTTTGTCTTGCCACATGGGCTAGCCCAATCTCACTCTCCTTTAGGTAAATCCGGTCGTAGGCTAACCTCCCACATAAAATTTCAAACAAAACAACTCCAAAACTATAAACGTCTGATTCTCTTTTTAACTTACCACTCTTTTTATATTCAGGATCTATGCAACATGGAGGGCCAACCCGTTTAAGAGGAGCTCCGTCTTGTTGATTTTGATGTAGGAAAGCAGATTGATGAAAATTTACAATCTTTGCCCTCCAGTTCTTGTCCAACCATATGTTGTAGCTATGCATACTATGTATTATTATCATCTTTTGGTCTTCCATCTCAGAGTGAAGATAGTTCAATGCGTTTGCGATGTCAATGCAGATTTTCAAACGTTCTTCCCATGTCAAGATATGGCGCTTGTCGTTGTTTGTCAAGTAATCATTCAAATTTCCATTACAAACATCGTCAATGACAAGTATCATCTCAGAAGCTTCAACACAAAATCCAAATAGAGTGACTATGTTGGGATGCTTAACACTGGTAAGAACATCAATTTCTCTAACAAAATGTTCTTCTTGGTATAATTCGTCTCCAAAAGATATGCGCTTTATCACTACATATTGCTCGAGTTCTGCTCTGTAACAAGTATAGCAGTGGTTACTTGCAATTTGATGTTTTTCGGAAAAATTGTCGGTGGCGAATTTAATATCAGTGAGACGAATCTTCATGTGTTCCAAGTTCATTACCTGCACATATGTGAGGGAAAAAAATACCTCTTATACTTGCTAGAAAATTAAGAACAAAACTAAGTGTGGTTAATATTTTGTTGATTCATTTAGAAAAACTAAAGATGACACTCGAATCTATCTCCGGTTTAGCTTACAATGCATAAGACGAATCCGTTCTAAAACCTCGGACCAAGCTAATTCACTACTAGCTATACAACATTTCTAATAAGATATTAGGCATCCAATCAGGGGTTTTAAATCAAGTGCGAAAGGTGCGACCACACATGATCTGCTTTTTTAGGGGGGCTTAATTTGTTAAAAAAATTGCAGATATATATATATATATATATTAATTTATTTTACAACAAACACATATAATTTACAATCCAACTTTTTAAATATATTTAACCCAATTATTAATTTTATAAAAGTTAAAATAAAAACTTGTTCCTTCAACATTTGACCTAATAACTCATTACAATTAAAATATAGGTAAAAAACAAATTAACTCACTTCAAATTTAATTACAACGAATTAAACACACAGGGGCTCATGCTTAGCATTCACATATGACAAATAATCTCTCAGAGACGGCTCTGCATCCAATGGTCGTATGTGTTGTGAATTTATCCATTGGGATGCAAATTACCCAAAATCAAATCTTAAAACGGCTTAAAGTATCACACTTAAAACATTTTATACATTTGTAATAAGACATTAGGCATCCAATGGTCGTATGTAATGAGAAATTATCTAATGGGATGCCCATTACCCAAAATCAAATCTTAAACCGGCTGGCTTAATTAAGCATCACACTTTTAAGTTTTAAACATTTTATACCTTTTTTTTATAAATAAATTTAAGTTTGTAACATACTATTTACCATATATTTGATTTTGATGTTAATGGGTAAGCATGGTTGGATGATCGGACGGGTTAATACCATGCCCGTATCCCAAGCACACAATCAAGTTCCATAAACATGATAGTGAACGCCACCATTAGGCGCCCCTCACCGACCGGTCCCACGACCAATATGAGGAATGTAAGTCGCGTGAACCAAGTTCCATATTTGAATTACCCATAAAAGTAAAAAAGGGTCTTACAATATTCACAACTGGCAGATGAAGTTCAAGTGTTTTCTCAAGTTCACCAACGATATACTTCATACTTGGGCGGCATGCTCTATCCTCATTTAAGCAAGAATATGCTACGGTTGAATACTTGAAGAATGATTGTGGGTAAATTTCTAGATCAGGATGGATTATGTCATGCAGTGTTTTGTTTTCATAATGATATATGGCCTCGTATGCTTTCCTCCCACACAACATTTCGAATAAGACGACACCGAATGAGTAAACATCTGACTCGTGTGTCGCACCTCCCATCTTTTCAATTGCTGGGTCTACACACCCCATTGTGACACTATGTTCAAAACCAGATAACTTGGGTTCCCAGTTCTCGTCTAATAAAATTGTGGAGCTGTTGATGTTACCATGTATAACACCATAACCACGCCCCTTTTCACAATGGAGGTAACTTAAGGCACGAGCCACACCTACACATATCCTCAGTCTTTGTGTCCATGTTAGGGCCGGACTCTTTAGATATTGCTCAAGACTTCCATTGGCCTCGTACGTGGTTACGATGATCTTCTCGTCTTTCTCGTCACAAAACCCAATAATAGAGACTATATTTGTATGGTTGAGATCAGAAACCATTGAAATTTCCGTTAAGAGCTCGATGTCTCCCTCTACGTGCTTAGGATCTAATCTCCGTGCAACGATCTTCGACTCCTTTCCGGACCGCAAGAACCGTCCTTTATACATGGTACCAAATCCATCGTTTCCGATGATGTTATCATAATGAAAGTTGTTGGTGGCCTTTACAATGTCTTCAAGTGGGATTTTTAAGTGAGCAAACTTGGTGATTGTGGATGCCATGTTCTGTTTGTCAAGTAAACATAAGTGCAAGTACAATGGGTTAAAAAAAGACAATTAAACTATATTTTATTTATAAAAATCATAATAAAAATACAATACATGTAAAGTTGTTCTTGTGCCGGACAAAATGAGCGGGTTGTGTTTGGTTGGGTAACAGGTCTAGTTGGGTGCGGGTTAAGCAAAATCAGTTTGGGTTTAAACGAGTCATTTTAAAAAAAAACATCAAATTAAAATGAATTGTAACTAAACAAATATTAGTTAAATAATTTTTAGTAATTTTCTCATCAAATATATTATTGATCATTCCTACTAGTTTGAATCCATTATATTCACATAATTTTTAAGTTACTCATCTTGTTATAGGTTAAGATTGTTAGACCTATTTGTTTTCTACGGAGTTTTATTTTTTAAAATCTATCAAAAACAACATATGTGGAGACTTTTTTAAGTAACTTGTTATCTAAAAAACAAGTACAAGTATCACTTATAATCTCATCATAAGTATGATCATGCAAATTTAAGGAAGACGATTGCAAAATATTAAGCAGTCGGTCAGAATTTTAACATATATATACCACTGGAAAAAAAAATTCAAGGGGGGCAGTTGCTCCCCCCACATCAAAACATAGGTACACCACTCACATGGATTGTGGCTGATAATTCCAACCCTGCTTAATTTTATCATGCAAGTGTTAATTCTTATTGTGTGATAATTTCATGCAGATTTTGTATATTTCACGCATAATTTGACCTTTAAACCATATATATGTATATACATATGTGTGTGTGGGGGTTTAAAAGAAAACTTCTCAAATTAGGGAAAATTAGACAACTCTTACAAACCGATGAATTTTTAATTTTTTTTCATGACTTTTAATTATAAGTTTATAAATGTTATAAGCAAAAAAAAGTAAATCAAGATATGTAACTTACGAAGTTACGTATGTATAACTTATGAATCTTAGTATATAACTCGTAAAGTTACATACATGTAACTAGGAGTGTTGATCGGGTTTCGGGTAATCGGGTTATTCTTTAAAAAAACTGACCCGCAACCCTACCCTAATAACGTTCAGGTCAGTCGAGTTAAAATTTATTTGCTATTATCTTAATCCAATTTTAAATTGATACAAATGATTCATGTGCCAAACATATAATTCAATGGAAAATGTGTTGGATTATATATAACTTGATTATTAGCCTTACTCATAAGTAGTTAACTTAATTAAATATTTTGGTGAAAAGTTAGAAATGGTTTAGGTGAAAATTTAAAAAATGTTTTATAAATATATAACTTGACCAGGATAATCCGAACCGATTAAGCTTATTCGGGTTCGGGTATGGTTTGGGTATTTTCTTGTATTTAAAGTGCGTAATTTTATGTTTTTCTTATCGAAATACTTGGAATTTGGTGATTGGTTGTATGTTTTTGTGAATTTCAGGTTTTCGGGCAAAAAGTATGCATGTTGGAAGTTCAAGGAACAAATGATAGTTGAAAAGGGGAGTTTGGAAGGCCAAAATAGCAGAAAATGAAGTTTTCCTTGAAGTGGCGTATCAAAATGGCGTATTGTTGGCGTATCACAGAAGTTTTAGGGCGGAAAAGCAGAGGCCGTCGTATCATACGCTGGCCTGGCGTATGATACACCGGGTGTTCATTAATGTGCGGGCTTTTTCCGTTTTGCCACCTTTTTAAGCCCAAAAACCTAGGGTTTCGACTTATCCTTGATTGTGACGATTTTTCTTGATATTGGGGGAGTTCCAAGGCCTGGAGAATCACCAATTAACCATTCCAATCACATTAGAGACTCCCGAATTGATTTTAGATCGATCCAGAATTAATGCAGATGCAAGGCTAGACTCTTTGTGACGATACCCGGGTGAACGGTTGCTAGGGTTAGGGTTTTCTTATGGTTTCTCTTGTAATTTGGATGCCAACATTGTTGGATTTGAGAATCTTTATTCGTTTGCATGTTTGATTTTGTATTGAATTATTTGCATTATTTAACCGAATTAGGTATTCATCATTTTTCAGTTTAATATTGTCAAACATTGAATCTTAATTGGGTTGTTGATTTCAAATTGGTAATTGTAATTGGTAATATAGGTTTATCATTAGTTGGTTTTGATCAATTAATTTACAAAATCAGAATTTTGAGTTACAATTGCCCGTTCATATGAAGTTCAAGCAAATCAAGTCTATGTGATTTCTTAACAGGTCAAACCACAAGACTACCATAATTCCTTGCTAAACTAAAACTCGGGTATGATTCATTTCCACTTTTGAATTACAAATCATTTAAATTTAGTTGCTTGCATAATTACAATTGGTTTTCTTAGTTAATTCAACAATTCTCAATTCAAGTTTACATTTTTAGTTTTAGTTAATTCTAGGTAACAAATCAAATAGCAATCACACCATCCACATAAACTATTCGTGGTTCGACACCCTACTAGTTAAGCTAGCTAGGAACACATAATTTAAACTCTTATTTGATTGGTACATCGACGTCAGTCATCGGGTTAGTCAGGTTCAGATATTTTCGAGACCCCTACATGTAACTCATATATATATAGAGAATGTATCCTGTGAAAACCCAATCTTATAAAGAAAACCCTTAAATTCTACCTAGACCATTGATTTGGAATCTTAAAAATAAATATGTGGTCCATAATAACCCAAATTAAATTTGGTTTGTTTACACAAGACCCATTTTTTATTCAGCTAATATATTTTAATTTTGCACATTCCTAACCTTATAATAAAAAAACAAATAAACAAACATACATACATAGTGCATTCCCACTTTTTGGGGTCTAGGAGGAGAGAGATAAAGACAGACTTTACCCATAATACAAAATGAAGTAGGAAGACTACTTCCAAGAAGTCCCCCGTTCAAAAATATATTTTTTTTCTTTTTACATCCCATGAGCACTTAAACATATCTATGCATATAGAATCAACCAGAATAAACCCATGCATATAGATCATGGAAAGCAATACAGTTTGAAAGGCATAGAAGGTAAAAAGAAATGAAAAATAAAATCGAAAAAAAATTTAATTGGTAATAGTTGTGATTAATTAGTTTATAAGTTTTCTTTAAACTGAAGGTTTTGTTAAGAATCTTAACCCACACACACATGTTTAGGTCAACTAAAAAAATAAATTTTGCCTAAAAAAATTTAAGTATCACAAGATGTTTTACATTTTAGCATGGATGGAAAAATCGCTAGTCGCTATTCGGTCGACGGGTTAAGGACTAGTTTTTAATCGGATTGGAATTTTTATATAGAATTTTTCAAAATTTTATATATATACATACAAATACACACATTAATATAAATATAATACTTCAAAATTCAAATATTTTTCTAATAAACTTAAAGATAATAAACAAAGTACTTAAAAATTCGAACATTAACATAAACATCCTTGGGAGTCGACTGACACCGATCGTGCGCAGCTGCTTTTTGACCGATTGATCGTGATTTTGGGAGTCGATTGAAACCGGGAAGAAGAAAAACCACAATATCTTTGGGCTTGGACAAAAATTTTTGGCTTAAACATAAAACTATTGGCCTGTTGACCGATTTTTTGCCCTGTTAACCGATTTTTAGCCCTTCGACCGATTAATCCGACTAGCCCGACTAGGCCCGACTAGCCCTGACTAGGCCCGACTAGGTCCGATTTTGACCGCCTAGCGATTTTTCGACCGACTAGCCTAAATTTACGGCTAATGGCTGACTACTGATTAATCCCGATTAATCTTGATTTTTACAACACTGCATTTTAGGCATAGGGTCTAATTCTTATACATAATCTCCTGAATTTTAGCCGTGTTGACTAAAAGGGAAAATAAAGACACCATGTATAAAATCTAAAACACCATTTGGTACATATATTTTTTGAGCAAAATCCATTTTTAGCCTAATTTAATCCTCTATACACATACACACATACATTTATGTATAAAGTCCAGAGATCTAGAGAAAACCACCAACTTATAAGAAAACAATAAGTACCTCCTCTCTCCAATAACATAATTTCTTAATTATTTATTATTTTAATTGTCTAAAGGGTATTTGGGTAAGCTTGAGCACCATTATTTTAGGTGACTGTATTTTTTTTTTAACTTAAATCCATTCATTCACCAAACAAAAATAAGTGAATGAGTTACATATATACAACTTGTATGTGATACAAATATGTAACTCATGGTTTTCACAGTTTTCTCATAACTTGTGGCGTTTTCTCTTAAACCATCGGCTAAATATTATTTGTTCATTTCTGAAAAAGATAAATAGTATAAAATGATGCCATAAATAAGATTTTATGACAAACACAAGTTAAAGTTTTGTTTTATAATAATTAATGAATATAAAGAAACACTCACTTGTAAAGTATGATGATTACTTACTTGATATTTCATTGCCTTCTTAAGTTGTGTTAAAACTTGTTCTGCTGTAGGACGTTTGTCTCTTTCATGATGTAAGCACTGGTACCCAATCTTTTGAAATGTAGCCAATGATTTTGGGTTGATAGGTTCCTTTATTTGCTCGAACACCACCTCATCATTTATTCCTTGTTTAAATTTGTTTTTGATAAAATCTGATAGAAACTCACCCCCAAGTTTATGGAATGAATATGTTGATTTCCCGCATAAAAGTTCAAATAGAACCACACCAAATGAATAAATATCAGATTCTATGGTTAGGTATCCTAATTTTTTGTAAAGTGGGTCCATGTATCCTAATGTACCACATATATGATCAATGACATAATCTGTTTTCTGAGTTATTGGACTTATTAAAGAAAGCCCAAAATCAGCAAGTTTTGCTTTGCAACCATGGCTTAGCAGAATGTTTGCAGTTTTGATGTCCCTATGTATCACCTTTGCTTGTTTTCCAACTCCTCCATGAAGGAAATTCAATGCGCTCGCAACATCAATGCATATATCGAGTCGTTCCACCCATGTAAGCGAAGCATCGTTTAAATACCTATCAAGACTTCCTCTGGATGCATACTCATAAACAATGATTTTTTCATCTTCTTCATCACAATAGCCTATAAGACCAATGACATTCTCGTGTTTATACTCCAAAAGAATCTGGAGTTCGCACAAGAATTGTTGTTCCCCTTGACCGAATCTCGTATCCAATCGCTTTGCAACAATTGTTTTAAACCCATCATCGTCTTGAAGGCTTCCTTTGTAGACTTTCCCGAATCCTCCTCTGCCAATGCAATTTTTATCATGAAAGTTTTGTGTAGCATGTTTTATGTTTACAAGTGAAATTTTACGGTAGTCCTTGTTGTATTCCTGTCAATTATGAGAAAATATAAAAAGATTAATCGTTACAAATTCTAGTTGATGATTAAAATGGTGATGGAAAACAAATATATATGGGGTTGTTAAGCACATAACTTATGTGTGAACCTATCAAATGACATAGTTTTGATTAAATCTCATTAGTTATGATACGTGCAACATTAATGGAGTGAAAATAGGAACAAAAAAGAATTACCATAATTAATAAAATTTTATCAAAACTACATCTTTTTGATGAGTTTCGCACATAAGTTAGGTGTTTAACAGCTTAGTTTTCCCTATATATATATATATATATATATATATATATATATATATAAATTGGTGAATGCTAATAGAAATTAATACATTATCATAAAGAATTTTACATACAAACTTACATGAAAAAATAAAGCTTTCTTAAGTTTCTTGACCACATCTTTCATTGTTGGGCGTTGGTCTTGAGTTTTTGTCACACACTGATTTGCGATTTCAAAAACTGTTTGCAGAGAGTCCCTGTAGGTTCCTCTATTCTTTTCACCAGTTTCTTCCTCAATTATAGGATCTATAATCTCCTCTAGTGTTCGTCTTGCCATACGAACCAGCCCTTTGCAATCCTCCGTACAATACATTGGGTCATAGGCTGGCCTCCCACATAAAATTTCCAAAAGAACTACTCCAAAACTATAAACATCTACTTCTCTTTTTAACTTACATGTTTTCGTAGACTCTGGATCCATGTAGGACATTCTGGCCTTAGATACAATACGAGAAGCTTCGTCTTTTTGATCCAAGAGCGCAGAAAAATGAAAACTGGCAATCTTTGCCCCCCAATTCTCATCCAACCCAATGTTGAGGCTACATATATCATAGTTTATTATCATCATCTTTTGGTCTTCCATCCCATAATGAAGGTGGTTCAATGCTTGTGCAACATCAATGCAGATTTTCAAACGTTTTTCCCATGTCAAAATAGGAAGCTTCTTGTTTTTTTCCAAATAATCTTTTAGGTATCCATTAGAAAAGTTTTCAAAGACAAGGATCATCTCAGAATCTTCAACACAAAATCCAAGCAAAGTGACAATGTTAGGATGCTTAACACGGGTAAGAATTTTCATTTCTGTAACAAACTCTTCTTTAGCATACACTTTCTGTCCAGAAGTGATGCGTTGTATAACTACAGAAGAAGGATTTTCTTTATCTAAATGGAGTGTTGCTCTGTAACAAGTATAGAATGATTCAGATGCAATTCTGTGTATCTCCGAAAAATTATTAGTGGCTGTCCGAATATCAGTGAGACGAATCTTCAAGTGTTCCAAGTTCATTCCCTGCAAATATGTGATAAAAGGAAAAAAAGGGAGTTACAACTTCCACATGCTTAAAATGATTTAGAACAAAACTAAGTGTCATCAACAAATTTTTGATCCATTTAAAAAGAGAATACTTAAGATGATATAATCTAACCATGATTATGTGCAACTAAACCCATTGTTATCATGTAAGGGTTTATGATTTAATATTAATTGTTGTTATCTAATTTCTACTCAAGTATATGAGCCATGATATCACTTAGTTTTATTATGTATTATGCAATTGATTTCATGTGATGACTATTGGATTATCCGAGTTTGGTTGACGAGTCATGTTGTATTAAATAATTAGTTTTGTTTAGTTTCAACATGGTTATATTATTTTGTTTTTATCAAGTCTTAGATAGTGGTTTAAATCATGGGCTTAAATCCTAGTTATTTGGCACAGTGTTTGTACATGGGTTATGGGAGTCACTAATTTATGTTAGTATAAAGAGTTTACTGCCTTATGTATTCTCAATTCGAATCAATGAAAAGAAATCGATCATGAGTTTTGATCATAATCAATTCGTCATTCGTTAATTGTTCTTGTTAATTTTACCTTTGATCACCAACAATTGGTATCAATGCAGAGAAGGATTTAAGGTAACTGCAGTGATTGAAGTTATCAAAGGTCTCAATGATTGAAAAATTTCAGTGATTGAAAAATCTATGTGATCACAGGTTAGCACAAATCTAGGTCGGATTTATGTTCAAGAGTGTAAAATCATAAAGGCTGGTGCTCTCCAAAACTTTCTAAGTCCTTGTATTAATTCCCAGAAGTCCAATAAAGGTATCGAAAGAACAATGCTATCTTCCGGAAGTAAAGGATCTTCGGAAGGAACCTAAGTTCCTCAGAAGACCAAGTACCTACGGAAGATAGCCTTGTTCTTTAATATCTTCCAAGGAAGACCAAAGCTTCCGATGATACAAGCTTCTGAAGACAAAGCTTCTGAAGAACAAAGCTTCCGATCTCATGCTCAACAGCTTCCGAATACAAAGACTTTCGAAGACTTGGTTCTGACAAAGATTCCCCATACTTAAGGAAATAATCAGAGCTGCTTTATTTCTTGAATACCAACAAAGAAGACATTCTTGTGATTGTCAGCAGCACAGAAGATTTGTCAGAACCACAGAAGATAACAAGATATTAATGCCTTTTGGAGTGTAGGCATTTATTGTAAAAGTCAAAGGTGTCTTTTGTATTAACTGTAATTAATATGGCTTGGCCTGTCAAGTCCATAACAGACACTAGTTTTAGCATTAGTTTGTTTCTAGTATTTTGTCCAGCCTTGTATCCCTACGAGGATACAGCTGTAGGTCTTAGTATAAATACGTTCACTTGTTAGTTAGAAAAAAAGGAGTGAGTGCTTGAGCTAAATGTTGTAAAACTTAACAGTTGAATGCAATATACTTTTACCTTGAATTTATAGTTGCTTTCTGTATTTTGTTTCAATCTGTTTTACAAATCTAGTTGATAGAATTTCCGCATCTATCAACTTTGTAGAAGATAACTTGTGAGTGTTGTGTAAGTTACATAACCCGATCCAACAAAGAGGATCAAAAGGGTAGCAGAGATAAGTCGTATTTCAGGTCAAGGCTTGTTAAGTGTTGTTGACTGTAGAATGACGAAAGTATCAAGCAACCACAAGGCATTAAATAAAGGCTGCAAAAACATGTGAAAGGTTTCAAAAGGCGTCTGCAGGTAATACTTTCTGCACTGTTTTTAGTTAATTGTTCATATTTGGTATATCAGGATTTAAAAGTATGGTTCAATCAAAAAATCAAGCTTTGATAACCGTTAAGGAGAACAACACCATCACTCTTTAATGCATGGTGCAGTCTTCCACAAATTACATAGTAGGCCACGAGGACGAAGGTGATATTCAATGTTCATGGGGTGTGGCAGATAATCATACCAGGATCAAATTTGGATGCCAACAAGAATCAAGATGCAATTGCTCTTTTGTTCCAAGCTAAACACAAAATATTGCAAATTAGAAATCTGAAAATCACAAAGGGTTTGTGGGGTGTTCTAAAACCCTATTGGATTAATCAGTTTGTTCATGTGTAATGGGTAGTTCATGGGTCATAAATCATGGGTCAAAAAAAAAAATAATGGCTCATTAAGATTTGGTATCTGGAATTTGCTGAGTTGGTAGTAACAGAAATAATGGGAATTACCCACGTTAGTTTTGAAAGAGTCATTAGGTTGTTTGGGTCTTTGGTTGACTCCTTTTTATATGGTTAACATTAGTTTCCTTTGGATATTATGGAGTCAGTTGGCTATTTATAGCCATGTTTCTTTTATAATAATAAGTATTATTTTGCTTCTGCATTCCTCTTTTCTTTTGTAATTCACATAACAAATTAGTTTTGTTCTGAGCTTTTGTTTTCAATCTAACACTTGATTGAGTGTTGGAAGCAATTAAGGGCCAAATAATCCAACGTTTGGTATCATAGCCATGTTCGTTTGAAGAGGGTGTGAGTCGGTTTTGATCGCGGTTTGAAGCATCACCACTGTAGCCTCGATTTCTCTTGATTGAGCTTGTTCTTATGATAGAGAGAGGCTAACAAGAGGGGCGGAAAAAATGGACGTAAAGATTTCAACACAGGTGGCGTTGATTCGGTTTGGTTTGCGGGTGATAGAAGACGACAGAGGTGGTAGCAACCTTGTTTTCTTGATCGGTGGAAAAGGCTCTCGGAACAAGTTTGATTGAAAGTGTTGGGGCTGTCTAAAACAAGAAGAAAATGGAGAAATAACAAGTTAAAGAAGGATGTATGCTGTCCTTTCAATGCCCGACTTTGACACCAACAAATTATCCGGTGTGGTCTATCAAAGTTAAGGCGATAATGGATGCGTATGGCATACGGGAGGCCGTTGAATTGAAGAAAAATGTTGTGGTTGATCCAAAGAATTCTGAGCGAGCACTTGCTTTCTTGTTTCGATCCATACCTGAAAAAATGGTGTTACAATTGGCGGGTTACATCGATGCAAAACACGTATGCAATGAGCTAAAAACAAGGTATCTAGCTTGGAGTGGATCGGGTGAGAACAACTAGGCTTCAAACATTAAATAGGAAGCTTGAAGGACTACGCATGAAAGAGGGTGATTTAGTTGATGATTTTGCAACCAAACTAGCCGAGTCAGCTTCAAAGGCGAGGAGTCTTGGACATGAGATTGAAGAGGATGAATTGGTTAGGAGATTGCTTGATGTGTGTCCAAGTCTTTTGCACAAATTGTGGCCTCAATAGAACAATGTTTCGAGTTGGATTCGATGCTCTTTGATGAAGCCGTTGGAAGACTAAAAGCATACGAGGAGCGTATAAAAGGAACCGAAAAAATGGAGGATACTCACGGGAGTTTATTGTTGGCAAGAAAAGGAATTCATGGTTATGAACATTGTGGCGGTGAAAGTTCAAATCGAGATGGCTTTGGACGTGGCCGGGGAAGAGATAATGGGTCCGGGAAGAGTCGTGATGTTAATGAACGTTTTCAGCGTGATAAGAGCCATGTTAAATGTTACAAGTGTGGTAAACTTGGTCATTACAACAATGAGTGTCTAAAGTGGGAAAAGATGAAGCTAATTTAATTCGTGTTGATGATGATGAACCAACGTTGCTATAAACAAGTGGCATGAACAAACGATTAAGAGGGTGGTTATTGGATTAATCGGTTTTTTCATGGGTAATGGGTAGTTCATGGGTCATAAATCATGGGTCAAAAAAATAATGGGTCATCAAGATTTGATATCTGGAATTTGCTGAATTGGTAGTAGCAGAAATAATGGGATTTACCCACGTGGTTGTTTGGGTCTTTGGTTGACTCATTTTTATATGGTTAACGTTAGTTTCCTTTAGATATTATTGAGTCTGTAAACTATTTATAACCATGTTTCTTTTATGATAATAAGTATTATTTTGCTTCAGTATTCCTCTTTTCTTTTGCAATTCACATAACAAACTAGTGTTGTTTAGAGCTCTTGTTTTCTATCGAACACTTGATTGAGTGTTGGAAGCAATTAAGGGCCCAATAATCCAACAAACACATCATTAGGGTGTGGATTGGATCCGGGAGGCAAGGCTTCAAACTTTAACATAAGAGATTGAAAATCTCAAGATGAAGAATCAAGGTGTCATAGATGACTTTGCTAAGAAGTTGTACGAGTATGCTTCTCGAGCCGCCTCTCTTGGCTTGATTATAGAAGAGTTCATGCCTTACATATAGGAGTGCCCAAAGTGGGAGAAAAAGAATATGTCAGCTTGGCCCGTTAAGAGGATGATGGACCAACATTGTTATGAATGGATGGTGAAACAAACTTTGATTAAGGGATAAATATTAGATTATATGATGGACCGACATTGCATTGCTAGAAAATAATCAATTTAGCATCAATTTTGTGGTGCAGTTCATATATTATCATTCAAAACTTCTATGATTTCATGTTTGTTTTATAAATTTGAAGAACTTCATTTCTTCTAAACATATTTATAACCAAAATGCTTCTTAAACTTGTTAAATTAATGTGAGAGAACGATAAAATGAAGGAAAAGAAAAACATATATATATATATATATATATATATATATATAGAGAGAGAGAGAGAGAGTCTCACAGGAATTTCACGCGTCAACCTATTGTCCAATTCTTCAACTTGGTTCGTATGTGGGCATTGTACTTGCTTCTCCTTTAACCAATAATATAAATAAAAATATTAGTTCTAAAATCTATTAATTAACATTAAATCTATTAATGGAAGATAAAATTAAGGGCTGCAACTGGATGGATGGGATTATGGGAATGCAGAAAAAAAAAAAGCTTCCCCTGTAGATATCCTATATTAAAAGCTTCATCTTCTTATTCAACTTTGAAAGCCAAAAGAGTTTGTTAGTTATTTCTTTTTTATATGCTAAACAAGTGAGTCATTCATTTGAATGCACCTATTTTAGAAGTCAACTTTGTATAGTATGCAATAATATTAATTTTCATGCACCTATTTTGTTCATTCAATAATATCATGATCAACTTTCTTCTTTTGAGATGATTATCCTGGTGACAAAATTGTTCAGTGAGGGTGGCATCATGATTCTAACAACTAAACAAATAATAATCTCAGTAAAGAGACATTGGTATATTACTGAATGAATAAAAAAATTATATGGTATAAGGTATTATTAGAGTAATTTACATAAAATGTTCTTTAGGCATATACTAATTTGTTTGTTTCAATCTTTATCTTCAAAAATTACGTTGGACGTGGGGTTTTTGCAACACACTAATACGTTAGCTAGGTCTGTTAAATGATAACTTTACTCTTTATAAAAAAAGTAAACAAAGAAATAAAAAAAAAAGATGATTCAAATTCGAATGCAAGTTAAATTTTTATTATGAGAAATATTAGGTACCCTTCATCTCTCATCCATTGATGGTTGGGTATCTTACCCACATTTTACTGAAATATTTTGGTTAGCACTAATTAATTTGAAAAGGGTTTTGGATTTAACTAAGAAGGTATATAGTAACAGAAAGATGATTGCTGCAATTGATGGCGATAGTGTTGCTGGGATTAATGGCAATGGTGTTGCTATATGTTGATTTTGGTTTTCACTCAAGAATTGTTAAATATAAAATAAAAAACAAACAAACAAAAATACTGAGTAAAATCCCACTTTTCAGTAGGGTCTGGGAGGGGAAAAATGAACACAAACCTTGCCCCTACCCAAAGTGGGTAGAGAGGCTACTTCAGAAAGACCCTTGGCTCATCATCATTTTTTTTTTTAAATATATAATATGAAACCTAAAAGTTGATATATATACTTAAGGGACATTTCAAGCAATTAATTAACTCTTATCAATATCATTTTTAATTAATTGTTTTACCCTATATTTTGCGCACCATGGTTGTTTCCCATGTTTTTTATAAACTTATGACCTTAAGGTGACAAAGCAACAATCATATTTACAGATGTTTTCAGAACCGGACCGGACGTCGAACCGGACGCCTTACTGGTTACTGGTCGGACCGGATTTAAGAACCGGAATAATTTTGAAAAATATTTAATGTTTTTAAAAATCAAATAAGTTTGTTTAATTATATGTTAGTTTAAATAAAAATGTTTTTTCTTCTTGAAATCTTGTCCCACATAGGTGAGATAACAAATAAATAGATTCCTCACTTCTCTATATAAAAGAATGAAGAGAAGCACAAGTTTGTATGAAAAAAGTTGTCCCACATTGGTGGGATAACAAATAAAGGGGCTCCCACTTCTCTATATAAAGAAGAAAGAGGAGTACAAATTTGTATGAAAATAGGTATCCCACATTGTATGAAGTAGTTTTTTTTACAAAATCCTGTCCGTTCGTTTTTTTTGGGTCCGGTCCGACCGCCAAACCGTCTTGGCCGGACTGTTCCTCAATAGGCGGTTCTTCTAACTTTTGCGGGCCGGTTGTGTGTGCGGTCCCCGATCGGGCCAGCCGGTCCGGTCCGGTCGCGAAAACACTATTATTTAGGCAAACAAAGGTGTGACTAATATAATTTTCATTTTTCAAGATTCCAAATTCTGATTTGTTTCTAATTCTTTATTTTATTTGTTCTAAAAACACACTACGAAGTGATTTTTCTTGATTGTTCCTTTTGACACCAATTACAACAATGGAAAACACACTAATAAACAAAATGAAAAAAAATTCAGATGAGAGAATGATGTAGAGAAAAAAAAGTATCTTACCAGTTTGAATGGATTTTCAAGCTCATTTTCTTGCTCAATATTATGGGGTTGTACTTGATCCTCCTTTAAGCAATAATATCAAGGAAAATTAGTTCTCAAAACTATAAACAAACAAACTTACCCAGTATAAAACTAAAATTACTAAGAACAAACACTTAAATTCACAAATACCCTATGGAATCAATATGAACACAAAGAGGATCATCCTATATTTAAATGAAATAATATGTTGCAACTTGCAACTGTGAGACCTCGTTAATCTTCGTCATATACAAAACATAAATTCACTAGAATGTGTGTGAATTTCAATATATTTGATAATTATTTAAAACAATGATATTGATAACATTTTGTTACAAAATACATGTTCATATAAACTTCATGCACATGTTTATATAGATTACATGTACATGTGCACATTGTTATAAAAAGAAGAGTGAGTTATAAGAAGGAATAAAGTTTAAGAACTTCATCGATCATTAGGTTAAAAAAAGGTTTACAAGTTAAAAATTTATAAAGAACGGTTTTTCAATATAAACTGTAACGGGTTTGAGAACACACGAAAAACAGTTTGTGCTTATGAATTTAATCTACATCATCAAGTATTTTACAATTGTTTTAATTTTTTTGGTGAATCCTTACACTGATTACTTCTTTAGATCAATATCATGGAGTTATAGCAACGACTTACATGAAAGAATAATGCTTTCTCAAGTTCCTCGACAACAACTTTCATCGTCGGACGTTGGTCTTGAGTTTCTAGCAAACACCTACATGTAATTTCAAAGAATGTGTGCCAAGAATCCTTGTTGGGTCCTTTATTTTGAGCAAAATTATTTTCACCGGCTTGTTCTTGGTTTAGTAAAGGGTCTATCATTTGCTTAGCTAGTTCTATTTTACTTGCTTTTGCCAAAAGAGGCATAGCTTTGTGAACATTGCCACTGGGTCTTCTTCCACATAAAACTTCAAACAAAACGACTCCAAAACTATAAACGTCTGATTCTTTTTTTAATTTACCAGTCTTGCCGTATTCTGGATCTGTATATACAATACTCTTCTCATAGGGAACCTCCTCTTCTTGACTTGGAGAGATGAACACAGAGAACCAAAAGTCGACGATCTTGGCCCTCCAGTTATCGTCCAACCCAATGTTGTTGAGATGTATATCACGGTTTATTATAATCTTTTGGTCTTCCATCTCGGAGTGAAGGTAGTTCAACGCGTGTGCAACATCAATGCAGATTTTTAAACGTTTTTCCCATGTCAAAATACGACGCTTTTCTATGTCATCAAAATGATCACCAAGGCATCCATTAGAGAGATTCTCTAGTACAAGGATCATCTCAGAATCTTCAACACAGAATCCATGTAGAGTGACTATGTTGGGATGCTTCACACCTGTAAGCTTTTCAATTTCTGTAAAAAACGCTTTTTCTTGATACAGGTAATGTTCGAAAGGGTACCGTTTTATAACCACAGTGCCGCGTGCCATGGATGAATGATTTTCTATATCAAAGTGGTTGAGTTCTACTCTGTAGTACTCAAAAATTACAGAATCGTATGGCTCTGAAAAATTATTTGTTGCCAACTTAATATGACTAAGAGGAATCTTCAAGTGTTCAATCTTCAAGCGTTTCAAGTTGTTGACCTGCAAATTAAATATGTTTTTGTTTGAACGTTGATGTTTTTACGTACCACGTATGTAGTCTTTACCCAGCCTACCGGGCAGAGGTGAGACATTCACCCCCAGATGAGCGAGAACCCCGTGAATTAGGTAAACCCTCACCCCCATTCAGATCGAATCCGGGATAAACCCCAAGCTAACCTTCCACCTGATGTCCTTCAAACTTGTGCTCAGATAGATTCTAATCCCTGACCTCCACTTAAAAGGTAAGAGCTTTAACTACTAGGCTGAGTTTTCAAAGGCATGTGAAAACCAAAAAAGACGTTATACAGTCACAGTTTCAAATGTTTGACACGGATTAATCTAGTCAACAGGTCCAAATGACGTTATACACATTTAAAATTGTAGCTATGTTAGAAACTAAGACAATTTATATGATTTTTTATTTCTTTATCCTACTACTAATAAATGATTCCAAATAAATGTCACATAGTATTCCCTCATCCACTTTCTAATTTAATTTAAATGATCATTAAATAAAAAACATTCTTTTATATAAAATTATATTTAAGGAATGTTTAATTAAAAACTTTTTCTGATTAATTGTGTTAAATCCTATTAATATTACTTTTTTATAGAACAAAACCATGTATTTTGTTTTATTTTAGATTGAAACAAAGTTTGTTATTTTCCAAATATTAATCCTATTAACAATTTATTACAAAAATCCATTAATTGATAACAACTTTTTTAATTTTTGAAATTCATAATATAAGAATAAACTCAATAAAAAAATTTAATTTCAAATAAACCACAAATGCGACGTAAAAAATGTCAAAGATTTAAATCATAATTATACTTTTATTTTATATTGTTTTATGTAATAAAAATCTTTTAATTATGTACTTAAATTTAATAAAACATCATAAAGTGACATACTTTTTATTTTTATACACATGTAATACACGGGTCTATAACCTAGTATGTTATAAAAGAAAGCAGGAATCATGAACCCGAACACATCAAGAATATTCTTGGGTTGACACGAACACAACCCATTTGACCTGAATTTTTTTATTTTTGTTATAAACACTTTTAAAAAAATTATAACAAAAAATATAAATATACAAAAAAAAAATTACAATTGCTTATAAAATAAAATTCTAATATTAAATACCAAGTTAACTTTAAACACAATAGAAAAATTATTACATACATATAAATGGGTTAAGCGTGTCAACCTAAGAATGTCGTGGTTGACACCGACCAGACCTGTTTAGCAAATGGGTTTGGAGGTTCAACCTGAGCCTAACACAAGCTCATTCATACTAAACTCAAACTTGTTAATTTCGTGTTAGGTTCGTGTCGTGTCAGAAATTTACAAACCTAAAAACAGGAGTGGTCTACTTACAAGACTTTCACGTTGCAGCTGAGATTCCAATGCTCTCTCAAGATCACTGACAATATTGAACACATGTGGGCGGTGTGTTGGCTCCTCCTTCAAGCAAGAATATGCAACTTTTGTATATATTTCGAGTGATTGTAGGAACATTTGATCATTCCATAGATCCGGATGGATTATCTCTTTCATCGTTTTTTCTTCGTAATGTTGTATGGCCAGAGGAGCCAGTAACCCATCACGAACACATGCTTGTCTCCCACACAATATTTCGAACAGAACGACACCGAGCGAGTAGATGTCCGACTTGGATGTCGCACCTCTGATCTTTCCGATCGCAGGATCCACATACCCACATATGCCAATAGGCTCACAAAGGAACACCTGGTCCATACGGTTAACCGATTGTTTGATGGAAAACGTAAACCCCGACAGCTTGGGTTCCCAGTTCGCGTCTAGTAAAATCGTGGAGCTGTTGATGTTACGATGTATAACACCGTAATCACGTCCCTGATCATGGTGGAGGTAACTCAATGCACGAGCCACGCCAACACTGATTTTCAATCTTCGTGTCCATGTGAGGTCAGGATTGTTTAGATGCTTCATGATGCTTCCGTTGGCCTCGTGCCTGATTACGATGATCTTCTCATGTTTCTCGTCGCAGAATCCGATCAGAGAGACCAGATTTGTATGCTTGAGATCAGAAAGCAGTGAGATTTCGGTCCAGAACTCCAAGTCTCCAAGCCCATGCTTACGATCTAACCTCAGTGCAGCAATCTTGATCGACAAGAGCCGTCCGGCGTATGCTGGTCCAAATCCACCATGTCCGATGATGTTAGCATCAGCAAAGTTGTCGGTGGCATTTGCTACGTCTTCAAGTGGGATTTGCAAGTGAGCAAACTCGGTGGGTGGTGATGCCATGTCTCTGTTTAACTATCAAGACGGCGATTAAAATCAAGGTAAATTATCAAATTGTTAACAAATTCGCAAGCCAAATCACAACAATGCAAGATTCAATCTTGCAGTAAAAAAAGAGAGAGAGGAAATTAGTCATATATAGAGTATGGAATGGGTTGAACATCAGACACGCCCCAAGATGCGCAAAAACCCTATGGAATAGAGAAACCCTCACCCCCATCAAAATACCTGGGATAAACCTCAGGATCGTCATATGGGATATGTGTCCTCCAACTTGACCTCAAGAGGAGTAGAACCCACAACCTCTGTAACGAAATGTTGGATCCCTGCCATTAGGCTAAGCAATGTTGAAAAAAACAAAAATTGCTAAGTTTTTGATTTTCACTATGAGATTTGAATTAATTAAGACTTTGAAAACTTTGAAAGGATTGATTGATATTTTTTTGTCGTAATTGTTGCTCCACTTGTACATTCATTCGATCTAAATTGTATTTCTTTTTTTACCACTATCCTATTTCATGTTAAACATAATTGATTTCAATTATATATTCAGTCCGAACGATCCAGAGCGTTCATTTGAAAGGATTGAAACCCTTCTTATTGAATAATCATGAGACTTGCCAAAAATCGAAATTCTTGATCAATAGAGAAACAATATTACTATTTTTGGTTAGTAAGACGCCAAAATAGATGATTGACTCATTGACTATTGCATGAGAACATGTTCATCACTGTTTCATATGTTTCTTTTAAGTATTCTAGACCCTAATTGGTTTCATTCCAAGTTACCAACCCGTTTCTACCCTTGATTTTAGACCACTTTAACCAAAACAAAATTTGGTTTAAACTAAAACCGGTTCTTGTAAATACCTGATGTGTGCAACTCTATATATAAGTTATCTATAATCAAATAAAAATATACCAAAAAGTGATAAAAAAAATGTAAGGATTTCTTTTTTTATATCATATAAAATATCCACACGCGCTTAACTTTTGCTTCTTCTCATTTAGACCTCAACTGGCGGACCTAGGAATTTTTTTATGGGGGTCGGAAATTTTGCTAAGATAATTATTTGTCGTTAAATTTCTTTTATTGGACCAATTCGAACGAGGTCGGATCGGATCACCCAAAAGATGATGAAACTAAATTAAATCACAAATACATAATAAAAGTATGCCAAATCATCCGGTTAGTTAGGATGACTGATGATATGATAAAATTGATTTTCTTTCGGCAGAATTCGAATGAATACTATTCAAATCAACAAATTCAAAATTCAACTAAGCTTTATTTTGAAAAATTGTTCCATATTACCTAAATATATACAAATTATACACAAATCAACTAAGTTTCAAACCATGCTAACAAGTTTCAACTTTTGAAATTGTACAATAATCACTTAATATATAAATTGCGGTGTATACATGTAAGTTACTGTTCTAGTTTATTTTTTGGGAAGAACCGAACACAAATTATGATAGTTAAATTAAATCACTTCATATACAAATTGGGTCTTTTTTATTAAGTTGGGCTATGAGTGATTATGTATTGAGTTGAATTTAAATTGTTATTTGGGTTTAATCATAGATAATGCATATTGCGTTATTTGGGTACCATTTTATAAGTTTTGATTTTAAAATGATTTTAGAATGGGCTTTATTGGGGCTGTCAAATTTTTATGGGGGTCGGAAGAAAATTTTCTTAAGGATCGGTCGAGATCGGATCCTATATATAACGTTAAAAATAGAAAATTTACGGGGGTCGGTCGACCCCCGTCCCTACAGTCACTACACTCCTACTCAATTAACTTTTGCTTCTAATTATACTCAATTTATTTGTTTATAAACGATAAATACATTATAAACATAAAATAAAATTAAAAAAGAATATTGCTATGTTTCATACCATTTTTTACTTTTGACCCATCCCATGTGCAGTGTGTGAACTCTGAAACACGCAAACTTAAAAAGCATTAAGATGGTATAATTTCCAGTGTGAAATTACAAATCCGATAACTCCGCTACCACCATTCTTTGTCGGTTTTGATAAACGCTTGCAAATGAATTAAATAAAATATTGTAGATTTAATAGTAAAAAAGTTATGTTTTAAAGTTTAAACTAATTTTATGATATACTAGCCAAGAAAACTCATATATTACATGTGTTAAATAATAAAAAATATATTTTATTTATATTAAATAATAATAAATATTTAATAATTAAAAAATTATATTTTGGATAAGATATAATCGAATAATTCTTATAGTTTATTAAATTTTGATAAATTAGTAATTATTGGAATAAAAAAATTATATTTTTAAATATTTAATAATATAATCTAATTACTAAAAATTAATATTATTTAGTAGGAGAGAGAGAGAGACAATTTACCTCTCTTATGTTGGCCGTGGGACCGGTCTGTAAGGGACGCCTAATGGTGGCGTTCACAATTTTTTTAGTAGGAGAGAGAGGCGGGAAAAACATTTTCAGATTTAGCCAGGACGCGTCACGTGTCTCTACTAGAAATACTCATTTATTAGAGTAGGTATATACATATATCACGTATATTAAACACTCGTGTATTGCATTGTTTCCAAAACATTTTCTTTTCAATAGTTCTATATTTTTTATTTAACTAATACAGGTTAATTTAATTTAATTTTTTTGAACAGTAATTTGAATCACTGACATGTTATAGACCTATCCGATCATATCCACACATAATAGGAGGAAACCCGTCATATGTGAGAAAAAACTCCTTAGCCCAGCATGAAACCTCTATTTTGTCCATGTCAGGACTTGAACCCTGTGACATTCCCAATATTGAAGCCAAGAGGTATTTTCCCTCAACCACTTGAGATAAGGATCATTAGTATTAAATACATTTTGTTCTTTATAATGCTTTTAAATAAAAATAAGTTTATTTAATAAGTTTATAATTAATTCTATATTAAATTCATTAAATAAGAGAGAAAGAGACAATAAACAAAAAAGTAGATAACTAAAATCATACATGTCTTTGATTATTTTTATTAATTAGTTAGTAAAGTTAAAAATATGAATATTACACATGTTAAATAAATAATTTAAAATTATTTATTTTAAATAACATATTATATATTTCTTAAAGATGTTTTATAAAATTATAAAGAATATGACTTATAATGTAACTATATTATCTATAAAATTAAATAAAATCATTATTATTTAATAGAAAAATATTAGCAAAACTAAAAATTATAAAAAAAATGTCATATAAATATTTAATATGAGAGAGACGGAAACTAATTTTAAGATACTATAAAAACATGACATAAGTAGATTGAAATAAGATAAGATGAGATTTATATGTTCACATGAATTTTTATTTATTAGAATAGGTAAATTAAGACAAGATAAGATATATAAAAGATGTATTGTAAAAGAGTAAATTACTATTTATGTGGCTCTTTGTATTGTAGTCACTTTAACATAAGATCTTACTCCTAACCTTTAAATTCTCCTACTATTTCGACCTTTGGTCTAAGGTAGGGGTGTAAACAAACCAAGGTAGCTCATGAAATACTCGGGATCGGATGGGTAAAAAGCTCAAACTAGTCGAGCCTTAACAAGCCCAAAAATGTGGCTCGTTTAGTTATCGAGCTCGAACTCGAGCTTTACATATCAAGCTCTAGCCAGATTGCAACCCATAAAGAGCTTTTTGTTTATAGATGCATTATAACTTGAACATCATAAATGAGCACTAAGAAAGTTAACATTTTGTCGTACCAAATGAGGAAATCAAAGTCAAATGTGTTTCAGAATTAAAATCATATGTTGTCAAATTCTAAAGTGTTGATTTGAAGATGCATTAGCACTTGGACATCATCCAAATTAACACTTAGAAAGAAGACATTACATATCAAGAGATGATGTTACTTAAGAAATATTTGGTTAACTTCATAAGTACTGATTTATAGATGCATTAGCACTTAAGAAGCTAACATCCTTTTATACCAAAAACTTTGGTTCTTTAAACAGTTTAGTTAACTTCATAAGTATTAATTTGCAGATACATTAGAACTCGGACATCACAAATTAACACTTAAGAAACTAACTTCTTTACATACCAATAATACCTCGGCATACATTAGAACTCGGATATCACAAATTAACACTTAAGAAACTAACTTCTTTACATACCAATAATACCTCGGCTCTTTGGAAGTAATTTTCGGAAGCAATAGTAATTCAATTTTGGAAAAAGCTTCACTCATGAGAAGGAAGTATGTGTCTTCAGAAGGTGCTTCGAAAGAAGTTTTCAATCGGAAGCAGCTTATGCTTCGGAAGCAATTTTTCCTATCGGAAGCAACTTATGCTTAGGAAGCAATTTTTCCAATCGGAAGCAACTTATGCTTAGGAAGCAACTTATTCTCAGGAAGCAATTTCCAATCGAAAGCAATTTCCAATCAGAAGCAATAGCCATCGGAAGCTTCTATTATTAAAGAATATCAAAGGTAAGCTTCCTAAAACCAATCAACTAAAACCTTCTGATAACCCTAAATTCAAGAACGCCGTCGTCATCACCATGTTCTTTTCTGAAACAAACCCAGCTGCCCTGAATTTATTAACAACCGCCATTGTTACCAGATGAATAAAAATTTGATAGAACATCCGACGATGATTGAATTTGGGTGGGGTTTTGGCTGAAATTAGGGAGAGCCAAAACCCACATGGGGTTTAACAAATCAAACCACAAAAACCCAAATAAGTTGACGAACCCAGTAACAAGAACATCTTTAAAGAAATTTCACAAAAATTCACAAAATCAGGGTATTGAGCACAAGTTTGAGATAATCTATGGTTAGAATGATAATCTCGGGAACTTGGCTCTGATAACAATTGTAAAAACGGTTACGGAATAGGACCTACCCGATTTGTGAAGATTAAGCAGAATATGAATAGAGAAAGTCTTGAAGATAGGTGAAGATGTTGAAGAACACAGCCAAGAACGAATCTGAGATGTAATGTAATGACTAACAATGTAAAGAAAATAAGATTCATTAGTCAACAAGAATATTACATTACCTACCCTTCGCATGCTCTCAAACTCCATGGATAAAGAATCCATGGAGTTCATGGAGAGGGTTCTCTCAAGATTACATTGAAGCACACTAATCTTTATTTATAGTGTCACATGACTTAAAGCCCCAAAACAACAAATACAACAAAATGATAATAAATAATAGATAATAAATTAAGCTCTATCATTTATTGTAGTCTTCGGGTCTTTTGGTCATCGAGTGTCTTTGTAATCTTGAATCTCCAGTGGCTTGTGCGGTGACTCGTTGCTTCCTAATCAACAAATACATAATACTTCTTGTTTACATTCCATCTATCCAAATTAACCGTTAGTCTTGATTTTTCTAGACCCAACAATATTCTTGACATGGACTTGGAAAAAAGAATTATCATGGAGCTTATGGTGCACATCTCCTATTTGAGAATGTAATTTATTGAGTTGGGAAGGTTATTGATCCATTGGTAAATTGGTCTTTGTCTAGATGCCTGGTTTATTGGTTTGTAATTGGGTGTCTTGTAATAGTTGGTTGCCAGCAGACTATTCAATGAAATATTTCATGTTCAAAAAAAATATATAAGGTTTTTTGTAAGTAAGAGTAAAATTGATTAATATAGGATTTTAACTATGTATGAAAAAATGTAAGCCAAAGCCTAAAAATTATATCACATAGATACTCCCATGTAAGGAGTTAATGAACACTAATTTTTTCATGATAAGAGTGCCACAATTTTATTTTTTGATTCATTAAGTTTGGACAATGAATCAGATATGAAACTTAATGAGTTTAATAGAATTTATCGCTAGTGCTCAACTTCAAGTATCATAAAAACAAAAGATAATTTACGTTTTCGAAAAGAAAAATAAATTATAATCTTAAAATAAAATAATATATATATATATATATATATAGGATTTGAATCCTTTGAAAACTCGATCTTAAAGAGAAAACCCTTAAACCATATCTCAACCGTTAGATCAACATTTTTTTCTTTCTAATTTTTTAATCTGAAAAGGGCATAATAGTCTTTTAACCACTCACTCATATATATAATAATTTATCTTTTTCTCTCTCATTTAAAACCACTCATATATATAATAATTTATTAATATCAAATTTCTCTCTCATCTATCTCTTCTCTCTCCATCCATTTAAAAAAATATTTTTTAAAATTTCAAAACAACAACAAAAACGTATATTTTATTATACAAAATAAAAAAACATATTTTTTACAAGAAAATATAAAAAATTACACATGCATATAAATAAAAATGTACAAGATTTAATACACAAAGTACACTTTACTCAAAATACTACACATGTGTATATTTTATATATTTAATATTTATAAAATATTACAACTACACATGTGTAGTTTTTGGTTAATTTTGATGTTTTTTTATAAATTTACACATGTGTAATTTTTTTTTATATGTAAAATACACATGTGTAATATTTATTACGGTTGAGAATATGTAATTTTTGTGTTTTGTGTGGTGAAATTTTTGTTTGATACACCTGTGTATGTTTTTTGTTTTTTTAAAAAAAATTGCTTTTTTTATAAAAAAATTACTTTAAAAAAAATTATTTTTTTTTATGTCAGATTCTCTCTCCTCTCTCTTCTTTCTCTCTCTATCAGATTCTCTCTCCTCTCTCTATCAGATTCTCTCTTTATCAGATTCTCTCTCCTCTCTCTATCAGATTCTCTCTCCTCTCTCCTCTTTTCTCTCTCCTCTCTCATCACAAAAGTCATTTATACCCCTTAAAGTCAAAAATCTTATTAAAATATTCAACTTTAATTATAGACCACATGTTTTTTCTGTTTAATTAATTAAAAATTAAAATAAGTTTGATCTAACGGTTCAGAGAGGGTTTAAGGGTTTTCTCTTTTAGATCGGGTTTCCAAAGGATTTAAACCCTATATATATATATATATATATATATATTATTTCATACTCATTTATTAAGTTGACCCCATGTGCCATGTGTGAACTCTAAACATGCTAAACTTAAAAAATAATAAAATGATGTATTTTCACGTATAAATTTACAAAACCAATAATTGCACCACTACGCATCTTTGTCGGTTTCAGTAACTTCGTTCCTTTCCAAGGAAAGTGTATGTGTGGAAGGGTCACCGTGGCGAGATTAAAATAAGTGTAAATTATTATTTTTGGCAATATTAGTATTTTAGTTATTTAATCTTTTCAGTTAAATTATTTTCTTTAACTAATGAGACTGTTAAATCCGTAAACTCGGTGGGAATTTACAAGAAGGATGTTTACACAGATATAACAATAAGGAAACCCCCAATGTTGAGTTGAGAACCTCCTTACAGACAACTCTTCCTAAGGACCCCTCCTGGTTTGCTAATTTCCCTACGTGATATTAATGCTCTCTCCCCCTTGTAGATGATGGTGTATTTAATGTTGTCCTTAGCCTTCAAGTTCTTCGTTCCTTCTTTTGGTCATCCTTCATTTCCAGGACGTCCTAGCCATATCTGTGATAGGTGTCTTGTCTCCTGGCCGGTTTCTACCCGTCGGTCCAAATTCGGGTCTCCGGCTCCTTTGTTCCGCCCACTGTTTCTTTGGCTCCATGCAGATCCTGCATTAGTTGTTCCATATCTTGGCATTAAATGCTCTTTGTCAAGCATTTAATGCTTCGTTTTGCCGAGGGTGACCAGCCATCATCACTTTTGTACTTGTGGTTGCCCCCGTCATGGGGGATACTTCTTCAAAGACGTTTTTCTTAATTTCTTAATTTCCATATAAGAAGTTTTGGGTTTGAATACGAGTCAAGACATATTTGTTGAGACAAGATCAGGGAGCTTACCAGTCATATGGTTCCTTTTGGAGTGAGCTCGAGTGTATGCCCCAGAGCATCAAATATGAGGAGACGATTGAAATCTCGTTTTGATGTCTGCGTTCCAAGCCGTTCAGAATACGATTTTTTTTTTAACTGAAAGAGTTAAAAGCGCAAGACATATACTTAAATAGTAATATACGCTTTGAATAAATAAAATAATAAATGAAAATTCATATCAAGGCAGGCACCACTTTGCATGTTTGCATTTTGTCGGTTTTGTTTTATTAAGTTTTGTTATTTTCCAAAATTAGATTTCAAATTAATTTTCATCTAATATCTTCTTTTAACAATAATACTTAATTTGGGACCCATAAACTATTCTAACCAGGTTTGAACATGGATGGTCCTCACTGAGTGTTTTGACTCCTATGACTTGACTACCAAGCCAGTGGCAAACTCATATGATATGGGGTCGGCTTTATTTGAGCCTATGCGGCAGAGCCTACATGATTTCTTATCATGCCTGATAAATATAAAGTTTTACTTATTTACTGAAAATAGCGTTAAAGACGTCGAGATGATTAACTTTTAACGATAACTTTGAGCTGAGGATTCATTCGGAACAGCCTCTCTATCCCAACTGGGATAGAGGTAAGGTTTGTCTGCATTTTTTCCCCCAGACCCTACTGACAAATGAGAATATACTAGGTAAGTTTGTTTGTTTTATTGTTTCAGGTTTCATGCTAATCGAATCATGTTAATTTTAATAAATAGTTGTTGAAACCTTAATTAAAGGATAATTGTGAGTGAACTATTGTTATATACAAGAGTCAAAAGTAGAAAGTAGAAAGTGTAGATTGTAGAAGAGATCAAGAGAGTCAAACGACGTAATGTGACCTTTTTCGCGTTTGGCTTTGCGTTTTCAAGTGTGAATTCAACCAATTCATCTCAAATCTATATATACAGTAAGTTAAGGATATAAAATATAAAATAACAGCAAAAAAAAAAAAAAAGGCTCTAAACAATCAAAAAATCAATCCCAACGACTAGATCGCGAAATGGATACAAAGCGGTTTCACTTGGTACCGGGTATGAACCGATTTTGTTTCCCGGTTAAACCCAAGTATGGGTTCCACACCTTTTTTTTCGTTCAGCTCTATACCCAAGACCAGAAGCCTTTTATAAGTTAAGCCCGGATATTAATTAGGCCCGAACACATAAACACTTAAATCATCGAACCAAACTAGACGTGGGCAAACCAGGTTCAAGACACCATCGGGTTCGGTGGAACCGGTTTTTAGGGGAACCCGAACCGGTTTGGAACCGGTTTCATGTTTTCAGATTTGTAACCGGTGGAACCGGGTAGGGTCCGGTAGGGTCCAGAACCGGGTACACCTACTGGTTCCAACCGGTTTCTGTTTAAAATTTTTTTTTTATAAAAAAATGTGCATACATAAATAAAAAAATTCTTAAGAACATAAATAAAAAGAAAATAATATTAAAAAAATTCATTATTATTTCTAATAATTTACAATAAATTACATACATAACTTAAAAATAAAAATAACTTCAATACATTTATTTTTATTTCAATTATTTAAAAAAAGACATACATAAATAATAAAAAAAATACTTGATTTAAGAACATAAATAAAAAAATAATAATATTAAAAAATTCATTATTATTTCTTATAATTTTACAATAAATTATATACATAACATAAAAATAAAAATAACATATTTAACATTTATTTCTCTTTTAATTATTTAAAAAAAAGACATACATAACTTAAGAAGATAAATACAAATACAATAACTTAAGAACATGCGTTTTATTGCGTTTCCGTTTCCGTTTGCATTTGCGTACGTTCACGAGTACGAGCTTCTTGTGCAAGTTCTTCATCAGATATGTCGGGAGATAATCCTTCCTCCACCTCCTCTTCGTGTACCCTTGTTTCAAGTTCGATTTCATCTTTGAGGTTTATTATGTTTTGAATTCGATCGATCGCGTCCAAGTGATCCTTAAGCAAATACACATCTTTACTGATTCCGGAGTAAGTCTTGTTCTTCGTAAAGATAATACCCTGCCACTAAGAGAAAACTCAGATTCCGAAGCTACCGTAGAAGCTTGGACGGTTAGTAAATCACGTGCCATAGTGGCTAGAATCGGATAATCGGATTCCTTTCCTTTCCACCATGACAAAAGGTCTAAATTGTGATAATCCTAGGATGGAAAAGCGGACACAAAATCTGTTTCACTATACCTTCCAAGCTCACTTGAAGGAGTGTTACCCCTTTGTCGTTTTGCCGTTTCATTACGAACGGTATTAAATAAACTAAGAAGCGGATCACGAGGTTTACTACTCGAGCTTGATGCGCTCGTGCTCGTACGTATGTTTATATTAGGACCATATTTAATCATATAAAATTCATACATACTTTGTAAACTATGTTGAAAACTTTTTTTTTGCATCATTTGAAAAATTTGGATCTTCTTCATGGATATCCAAATTATCATTTATTTCGTCTATCAAACATTCAACCCCCGTAACATTCAAAATTGGGTTTAAAGCAGCGACACAAGTAAACATGGGTGATCTTTAAAATATTTCTTTAATTTGACTTTCATTGGTTTTACCATTACTTCAAACATTTGGTTTTTCATTTCAAAATTTTTTAAATTTGACGTCATCAAATACAATTATGATAACACCAATGGACTAGTAGGATAATAAACCCCTGATAATTTTGTAGCGGCGGTTTTAAAAGCTTCAAGAAAATCAGTTAAATCTTGAATATTCTCCCAAGCCAAGGCCGAAAATTGTTCGGCGAAACCACCTTCATAAAGACTTGTATGATATGTTTGTAAACTTGCTCTTTGTTTTAAAACACTTTCAAACATTTTAAAAGTTGAGTTTCACTGAGTAGGTACATCCCAATTAGGACCATAACAATGTCTGTTCGTATCTTTACAAAATTTTTTGTATTCGGTAAATGTTCTACTTTTTTTAAAACATCATGTATCATATTTCTAAAATCAGTTTTGAAAGCTTCAAGATTTGGTGAAGAAAGACTGTCTTGCACCGCAAAGTTAATAATATGTGCTACACATCGACTGTGGAAAAATATACCGTTGCAAAATTGTGTGTATTTTAATTTTAATTTTTCCACTGCAGCGGTGTTGTTTGAAGCATTATCAAATGCTATTGAAAATAGTTTCTTTTCCAAATTAAATTGTGTTATTACGAAATCTAATAGTTTAAACAAATATTCAGCCGTATGTGGATACGGGAAAAGTTCAAAAGCGATCGTACGTTTCATCATTTGCCACGAACTGGGATCTACCCAATGGGCGGTGACGCAAGTATACGATTCCGGTAAACCATGTGGTGCAGACCAAACGTCTGTAGTTAAGTTTACACCAGTGTTTAGTTTTTCAAAAAATAAGATCAAATCTCTTTTTGCGTTGTTCCACATTTTTAAACAATGACGCCATAGCGTCCTTCGATTTACATGATTATAACGAGGCTGAAGCGTATCTCGAATCATGTTTGTTAAACGAGGATTGTCGAAATGTCCAAACGGCAGCGCCTCTTGAATCACGAACTTCGCCATTCTATCACGAACCTCATCTACGTTATAGTGAAAAATTCCACCATCATTACCGATTTGTGTTTGTTGACTTTCCGGATCATTCTTCAACGCCTTGCAAAATGGTTTGGCAATATGTTTCTTCAAACTCGTGTTTGATTATTTAGCAAGAAGCATACCACAATATTTGCAACGAGCCTTTTGAGACCCATCACTCATCTCAACTAAATCCCAGTTACATCATATTTCCATGTTCCCACTATGCGTAAGAACACGAACAACTGTAACTTCGACGTTAGAACCTTGACCGACAGAAGATGTAGAATGAGCCATTGCGTTAACAAGATTATACTTGTATAAATATGAGTGTAATAAAAATGTATCGCGAAACAAAGAGAGTAAAACAGTCGGGTATACGAAACGAGAGCGTTTTTGGCTTAGAATGTTCGTTTTCAAGTGTGGAATCAAACTAAACCAAACCACAACAATTTATACTAAGTTTTGGACCAAAACACATCAAAAAAATGGCTAGAAATGGGTCCAAACGGCTCTATTAACGGCCAGAACTCGATTTTTTTGGATCCAAACGGTTGGAACCGGTTTTGGTTGGACCGGGTTGGAACCGGTTCGGATTGGATCCGGGTTGGACCCACCTGAATATTTTGAATCTGAAACCGGTTAGGAACCAGTGGTTTCAAACAGGTGCGAATCGGTTCTTGTACGGACCGGGTTGGGACCGGTTCCGGGTTGAACATCGGGTCCGGTTCTGAAACCGGTTTTTTTGCCCATCTCTAAACCAAACCAAATTAAATGAAGAATATTTAGCTTGATAAAACTTTAAAGAAACATATGAAAGGAATCTAAATCCTCTGTACAAGTGAAGTCTAATTTAATATGAAATTGTCCATTCCGTGCATGTGTTGCTAGTATGGGGAAAATGGGACAAAAAATAAATTTAATTGGTTTCAGACTTGGTTCAACCCAAGGTAATTGAGAATAAAGTTTTCATTCTGTACATGTCAGCAAGGCCAACTTTATTGTGTAAACCAAAAAACCCTACCTTAGGGCCACCAATATCTAAGGGCCTCAAATTTTCAAATATATTTTAAAAGTCATATTGTCCTACTTATAATTCTAAACTACATCTCAATATTCTTCTTTTGCTTAGATTTGAACCCAAGACCTTTTTTATAAGAGATAATGTCTTTAGAAAATATGATAATCTCATGTTGACTTTAATTTTGGGCCTTTTTTTTAACAAATTATGATTTGTGTAAAAAAATTATTTTAGTATTTGTAATTAATCTTCATATTTTGTTTGTGATTTATGTTTTTTTTTTGTAATTTTATCCGTCTTGATTATCTATACATTTTGCCATAAACTTAGATAAAAGATACGGGTTTTTATAGTAGAAAAAATCACAATTTTTCATTCCGCTTTAGGCCACCAAAAAGCTTGAGCCGGCCCAGCTTGTCAGATCATGAATTAGTAAATGCATCTAATTTTTGAAAAAATCCCAATTCTTTTCGTTTTTGGAATGAGATATTTATAGAATCTCCCCATATTATTATATCTGAGAAAAAATTTCAAGTCTAGTAGTACATTTTCGAAAAACCCTATAACTTTCGGAACATGTTAACCAAAAGTGAAGACAACAAATATCTGATTTAAAGTTTTAACATAAACTTGTTTATCTGGTAAGCTCATATCTTTTGTTCATTGTTTTTTTTTTTTCTTTCTCAATCCCCTGTATTTATACTGGATGGTTTAACCGAATCCTCTCAATACCTTACGAACTGAACCCAGAATGAACTGCTTATGATCGGACCGGTTCGACAAGTAATCGGCCAATCTAGTCAGGATTTGGAAACCTTGATTAGGGATAGAGATGAGATAAATCAATTACTTGTAAAATATGGCATATCATGATTAACATCCAACTTTTCTCGTATAAGCAGGCAAGCAACCAAGGATAAAAGAAATTTTTTTAACGGATATCTATCAATATATCTATATCTAATAAAAATAATAAAAGACATATGTCAATTTAGTAAGCCATATGTTAATGTTCTGAGAAATTTAGATTTTAATTTTCAGCTTCTTACTCATACTAAATAATTATATATATATTTTTTAATAAATTATATGATTACACTATAAGTGATATTTTTTATTATTTTATAAAACATTTTTTAAGAAATATATGATATTCTAATTAAAAATTTTTTTTACATATTTAATATAAATTTAAAAATCTAATAAAAAATCAATATAAAAATACTTATAAAATTCTAATTTTTTATAATTAAATAAGTTAATCAGTCCGTTTTTAATCTATGAATTATAACTAGTTAACTATGTCAAATTATTTTTGTTCAACTCGTATAATATATGGTTTTCTAACCTTGTAATCATATAAATGGGAGTCATACCTAAAAAAGGAAATCAAACAAACAAACTTACCCAATATATTTTCACTTTCAGTAGTGTCTAGGGGGAATGATAGACACAAACCTTACCCATATCCCAGTTAGAATAGAGATGCTTCTCCGAAGAAGTCCTGGCTCAAAGTTATCGTTTGAAGTTGATCATCTCAACATTTTTAACATTATTTTAACAAAATAAGTAAAATAACGTTAAAATTAGTGCAATTTTTATTTAGCATTAAAAAGTATAAAATAAATAAAAATTTGTTGAATCCACTATACTTTAAATAGACTTTGTAGTCACGTAATATTACTTCCTCCTACGCACAAATTAAAGAGGTTAACTTAAAAGATAAAAATATAAAATGTAATGGATGCATTCTCATTTCTCGTTTTGAGATATTTTGACTCGTTGTTTCTTTAAAAGATTAATGGTATTAAAAGTCATGCCACACCATTATGCAGCTATAGAGGTTTTTAACGACTTGTTGTTACTATAGGCTATTTTCGCATGTACTATGACAAGTGGTCAGCACATATTTTCATATACCGACAACATCTCGCTGGTAAATTTTGGAAAAAAAAGCATTTTTTGTCCACGACTTCACATCTAGTCAGCACATAACTTACCAAATCTTTCCCGACCTAAGAAAGTTTAAGAAAAAGATGTGAAAATTGGTAAAACTTAGAGAGAACAAATCAAAACTCACGATTAACTAAGATCCAATTTAAAAGAGTTTACATTTCCTTTTACCGAATACATGTTGGTATAGAGTATTCAGTACCGAATTTTGTCTTCGCTATAGTCGGCACATGATCCGTTTCTTGTATTGTTTACCAAACACAACTTTATAAATGTGCTCGATCCATGTCAAAGAAGCATTGTTCAGGTATCTGAACTCAGGGACGGAGCTTGAAAAAAAGCTCGGAGGGGGCCGGAGGATTTTTAGGAAGAAAACGGAGGGGGCCGAATGATTTTTTAGGTAGAAAACGAAGGGGGACGAAGGATTTTAAGAAGAAAATGAAGGGAACCGAAGGACTTTCGACGAAATACTACTAAATCTACCCTTCTTACCGGAAAAACAGGGGGCCGGGGCCCCCCCGGGCCCTTAATAAGGCCCGTCCTTGTCTGATCTTAAAGAGAAGACCTTAAACCCTATCTGGACCGTCTATTTTGAATCTTAAAAATAAATACGTGGTCCACATTAAATTTAAAAAAAAAAATGAGGGTTTGAATAAAAAATCAATTTTTATGTGGTTTAATGTTGATGACATACTTATTTTCAAGGTTTCAAATGAACAGCTCAGATGGAGTTTAAGGTTTTTCTCTTTAAGATCAGGTTTTCACATTATACAAACCATGTGTATATATAGCTAGCAAGTAGATTCTTCTCCACTGATACCTTTGTCATGATGGAAGTATTGCATGTGTGGCCAGTTTATGTCTTCAACTGGAATAATTCTGGGGTTAAGTTGTTTTCCTGTCATCCATGTGATTTTTAACGATACGTTATAAAAATACAAATTGGTGATTAAAATATATAGCATTTAACTAAATGTATAAAAATTAGTGAATGGTTGTAGAAATACATTTTAGTATGCAATGGAAGACTACAAATGAATGAAAAGTACGAAGTGATAAGTTGGCTTGGTTGGTGTTCAAAATGGTGATGGGAATTGGTAAAGAAAAACTACAAAATGACTTGGTGAACATAGCATATAACTACAACAATTGTGGACAAGATGCTTTTAATATGCATGATATATGTTCCTATTATTCATTATATAGATCCCACTGTATGTCTCCAAAAGTTTTTAATTTAAACATATATGCATCATGCATATCCTACTTTAAATCCCTAAAAATTTTCATGAGTAGTTTGAACCTAGAGGGTTGAGTTCAAATGACAAATCCGCTTGATGTCAAGAGTTCAAGCCTTGCTAAAGATGGATTGATATAGAATTAAGTCATTAGAATTAGGAGTGTTTATTGGGTCGGATAATGAGTTATTCGAATCGAGTTTTTCGGGTTTGAAAATGTTTTTGGTCTATCCAAAACCCGACCAGAAATTCAAAATATATTATCCGACCCGAAAAAACTAATTTTTTGCATATCCAAAACCCGACCGGTGCGAATCTAAAACCATATTATCCAACCCGAAAAACCCCAAAATTGATTTCGGATAAGGTTTTTTCGGGTTTTGGATACGATTTGGATTTCGAATTTTTTCGAGTTTCGGATATTTTGAACACCCCTAATTAGAATTAAGGTGTTCCATGGCTACAAAAAAATGTTAATATATTTAGAGCATCGACTTACTTGAAACAATAATGCTTTCTCAAGTTCCTGAAGGACGACTTTCATTGATGGACGTTGGTCTTGAGTTTCCGCTACACACTGAAGTGCAATTTCAATAAATGTGTGCAAAGAATCGTTGTTGGATCTTTTATTTAAGATAAACCTATTTTCACCAATTTCTTCTTTTATTATTGGATCTATCATGTCCTCTAGGGTTCCCATGCAAAAGCTTTCTCTTGCAACATGTGCCAACCCTTTGTAACTCTCCTCAAGGTAAATTGGGTCATCGGCTAACTTCCCACATAGAATTTCAAGCAAAACGACTCCAAAACTATAAACATCTGATTCTTTTTTCAATTTATGAGTCATCTTATATTCTGGATCCATGTAGTGAAGTTTGCCAGTCCAGCTGCTAAGATGGAGAGCTTCATCTTCTTGATTTGGAGGTAAATATACAGCGGATTCAAAATTTACAATTTTTGCGCCCCAGTTTTCGTCCAACCCGATATTGTAGCTGCATATATCGCGATTTATTATCATCTTTTGGTCTTCCATCTCATAATGAAGGTACTTCAATGCATGTGCAACATCAATACAAATTTTTAAACATTTTTCCCATGTCAAAATATGATGTGTGTCATTGGCATTTTTCAAACAATCAGTAAGAAAGCCATTTGAAGCGTTCTCAATGACAAGGATCATCTCAGATTCTTCAACACAAAGTCCAACTAAAGTGGCTATGTTTTGATGCTTAACACTAGTAAGCATATCAATTTCCGTATAAAACGCTTGTTCTCTTTTCTCGTCATCTTTATGAAGGATGCGTTTTATAAGTACAGTGCTGCATCTCTTGAATAATTCACCTTCAGTCTTCTTTTCCATGGATGGAAGATTTTCTTCATCATAACGCTCGAGTTCTCCTCTATACCAAGTGTAGTAAATGTTAGATGAAATTTCATACGCCTCTGAAAAGTTATTTGTAGCAGATTCAATATCACTTAGACGAATCTTCAAGTGTTCCAAGTTGTTTTCCTGCAAAATAAACAAGTGTCATGGTTGATAAGAGATTACAGCTTGAAAGATGATAATGAATTTGAAAGAAAATGTGTTATCGCTTTAGAAAACGAAAACGGCATATACCCGTGATCAGATGTAATAGGAACAAAAAGGCAAATTTCTATAGATGAAGGCAAAAAAATAATCATAATTAAAATATATAAAAGGATCTTACAATATTTTCAAGTTGCAGTTGAAGTTCCATTGCGTTTTCGAGTTCATCGACAATATAGTCATTACCTGGGCGAAGCTCCCGTTCCTCATTTAAGCAAGAAAAAGCTATGTTTAAGTATTTGTGAAATGAATGTGGGGATATTGGATACCAATACGGATTAAGATTGAGTACATCTCCGAATGTTTTGTTTTCATAATGATATTTCACCAATGGAGCCAAAAACCTATTATCCTCGTTCTCGTTCTCAATATACGCTTTCCTCCCGCAAATTATTTCAAGTAAAACGACACCGAATGAGTAGATGTCCGACTTGTGAGTCACACCTCCCGTGTTTTCAATTGCCGGGTCCAAATACCCCATCGTGCCAATATGTTCACAAAGGATGACCTCCTCTTTATAGCATAATAATTGTTTGATGGAAGTTTCAAAACTGGATAACTTGGCTTCCCAGTTCTCGTCTAATAAAATTGTGTCACTGTTAATGTTACAATGTATTATAGCATAATCACGTCCCTCGTCGTAACGAAGGTAACTCAAGGCACGAGCCACACCTACCAAGACCCTCAATATTTGCCCCCATGTGAGGTACGGGCTGTTTAGATACTGCCCAAGACTTCCATTGGCCTCATACGTGGTTATGATGATCTTCTCATCTTTCTCGTCACAAAATCCAATAAGAGACACCAGATTTTTATGCTTTAGACCAGAAAGCACTGAAATTTCTGTCAAGAACTTGAGGTCTACTTCCTCATGCTTACAGTCAAACCTTCGTGCAATGATTTTAGTCAATGTTCCGGATCGCAAAAGTCGTCCTTTGTACGCAATGCCAAATCCACTGTGTCCAATGATGTTATCATCGTGAAAATTGTTGGTGGCCGCTACTACGTCTTCGAGTGGGATTTGTAAGGGAGCAAACTTGGTCATTGTTGATGCCATGTTCTGTTTTCAATATAAAGGAGTGCAAATACAATGGTTACAAATAGTGTTTTCAGAATCACTCTGAAGTTTGGACCGCAAACAGTCCATAGAATCCTTCTGGTTATGCCTGCAGCTTGGGCTGTTTTCATTTTAACCAGCAGGTTATCATAAACTAGGTGAACCAGACCTGATTTTTGTTATTATTATTATTATTTTTCTTGAAAATCTCATTTCTTGCTAATTTAATACTTCATGGTCCATTTTTAGCTATATGTCTTTATATTTTGT
Organism: Mikania micrantha; assembly: GCA_009363875.1. NCBI lineage: Eukaryota > Viridiplantae > Streptophyta > Magnoliopsida > Asterales > Asteraceae > Mikania > Mikania micrantha. The sequence continues at coordinate 73,696,951 of CM018695.1, read as the reverse complement.
TAAAATTGCAAATCCACACTAAAACCTGGATTTTATTTATATTTTGTATTAGATAATCAAGTTCTTAAATCTGTTAGACTCTAATTTCACATATGTACAAGATAAAACCTTAATGGGTCAAAACTTATTATATTGGTTATATGTAAGGGTCAGGTTGTATTTGGGCTAGTGAACTTATATTTAAATAAGCCCAACTAATAGTCCAGTATGTAGAAGATGATCAGGGGGAAAATGGTCAAGAAAGTTGATCGGATGTTTAACTGTTTTGACAGTTAACAAACTGTCAAACAGTTTCATTCTAACCGACAGATTTGATCCTATATGTATGTTAAGGTCTGAAAGATATATTATCATATATATCAGATTGTATGCTTGTTACTTATTAGCATATCAAGTTCTTGTTCCCTGTTCTTGTTTTTCACGTTATAATGAGAAGCAGCAGTGTTAATATGAATGTAGAATCGGATTGTTTGATTCCTGGGCAACAAAATCCGGTTCAACTAATCTGACCGCTCCAACCATTGGACCAATAAGACAATCGGTTCTAGAAACATTGGTTACAGTTGAATGAAAACAGATTCATGCTATTTTTATCAAGTTATCAATTAAGCATTTAAAACTTACTTGAAATTCCAGTGCCTTTTTAAGTTGTGATAGAACTCTTTTTGTTGCCGGTCGTTTCTCTCTTTCAAGATGTAAGCATTGATAGGCAATCTCTTGAAATGTGGCCAATGATTTTGGCACGATCTGTTCCCTTATATGCTTGAATGCGACCTCATCATGCTTCCCTTCTTCAAATTTGTATTTAATGAACTCTGGTAGATAGCGACCCTCATGTTTTCTGATTGCAAACGTTGATCTCCCACACAAAATCTCAAACAAAACAACACCGAATGAATATATATCGGATTCCGTTGTTAGGAATCCTGATTTTCTGTAAAGTGGGTCAACATATCCTTGTGTGCCACATGCATGATCAATGACATAGTCTGTTTCTTGAATTAAAGGACTTATTAAGGAAAGCCCAAAATCTGCAAGTTTTGCTTTCCAATCATGGTTCAGTAGAATGTTAGCAGTTTTGATGTCTCTGTGTATCACCTTTGCGTGTTTTCCAACCCCTCCATGTAGAAAATCAAGGGCGCGTGCAACATCAATGCATATATCCAGTCGTTTCACCCATGTAAGAGAAGCATCAGTCAAATACCTATCAAGACTTCCTCTTGATGCATACTCATAAACAATGATTTTTTCATCTTTTTCATCGCAATAGCCTACAAGACCAATGACATTCTCGTGCTTATACTCCAAAAGAATCTGGAGCTCACTCAAGAATTGTTTTTCCCCTTGACCAAGCCTTGTATCCAATCGCTTTGCAACAATTGTTTTAAATCCGTCACCATCTTGAATGGTTCCTTTGAAAACTCTTCCAAATCCTCCTCCACCAATGCAATTGTCATTATGGAAGTTTTGAGTTGCCTGATTTATGTCTTCAATTGAAAGTGTGGGGTTGTCTTTGTTGTTTCTCTGTCAAACATAACACACGAAATAAAATACATATATTGATAGCCCTAACTAGTTAATATGTATGATAAAATAAATGCCCCATATGCACTTTATATAAATTGCACGTTTTCTAAAATTTTTAAGCTGATCTTTTATTATATTTTTGTTTTGGCACTTTAATATCAGCAATCAACAAACTCATGAATTTAAAATGAGAATGGTAGAATTTAGATTGAAACTCTGACAATGTTAACAACGTTAATCTAACATTTTGTGCTAAATATGGAAACATAATTTGCTTTATCAGTTTTAACTAATGGCATCAAGCATTCTACATGTGTTTTAATATATATTAAAATGAATTGTCACACTGATTAATTAAAGGGATCAATGATATGAAGTTAGAACGACTTACTTGGAAGAATAATGCCTTCTCAAGTCTCTTAACAACGATTTCCATTGTTGGACGCTCATATTGAGTTTCAGCAACACAATGAAGCGCAATCATTCTATATGTGCGTAAAGAATCCTTGTTGGGTCCTCTGTTTAGAACAAAATTGTGTTCACTCATTTCTTCCTTCAATACAGGATCTATCATGTCCTCAAGTGTTCCCACGCAAAAGCTATGTCGTGCCACTTGGGCCAGTCCTTTGTCACTTTCCTTCTTATAAATTGGGTCATTGGCTAGCCTCCCACATAGAATTTCAAACAAAAGTACGCCAAAACTATAAACATCTGATTTTGTTTTTAACTTACCACTCATCTTATATTCTGGATCTATGTAAGATGGTTTGCCAACATAGCTGGAAAAAAGAGCTCCGTCTTCTTGATCTGGAGATAGGAATATAGAGCGTCCAAACTCAACAATTTTCGCTCCCCAATTCTCGTCCAACCCAATGTTGTAGCTGTTTATATCACGATTTATTATGATCATCTTTTTGTCTTTCATCTTAGAATGAAGGTATACCAATGCATGCGCAACATCAATGCAGATTTTCAAACGCTTTTCCCAACTCAAAAGACGCATGTCATTGATGTTACTCAAATAATCAACAAGGTATCCATTACTAACATCCTCGGTGACAAGGATCATCTCAGAACCTTCGATACAAAATCCAAGTAGATTGACTATGTTACAATGCTCAACTCTTGTAAGGACTTCAATTTCAGTATAAAACACTTTTTTTCCTTTATCGTCATCTCTTGGGAGGATGCGTTTTATAACTACTTTGTCATGTCTCTTGTGATGTTCATCTTTATTCTTCCCTTCCTCATATGAAGGATTTCCTTTATGAAAATGGTTGAGTTCTGCTCTGTACAAAGCACAGTAATCACCAAATCCAATTTTGTATGCCTCTGAAAAGTTATCGGTTGCTAATGTAATATCATTGAGATGAATCTTTAGGTGTTCCAAGTGCTTAAACTGCATATATTTGAAAGGGGAAGGAAAATTACAACTTATACTTATAAAAAATGAGAAACAAACTGAGAAGAAAATTGTGTCATTACTATTTCGTTAATACTTTTAGAGAAACTAAAATAGGTAATTGTTCCTGCTATAGTTAGCCTTGGCCAATACTTTTTAGGAACTTGTTTTCTAAAAGCCACATTGCCTACAATCTTATAGCTTAGTGACATTGGTGATTCACTTGCTCAAAAGTATTATGGGTTCAAATCTTTACAAGTTAGGTAGAATTTAGGTTTATAAAAATCATTATTAAGCAAAAACATCCTTCTATAATTGGTCAATATATACTATATTATAATACACATTAGAACAAAAAAATATTTTCATTAAAATTTAAAATTTTTACTTAATTACAACTTTTAAATTACAATACTTTTTAAAGCTAAACTAAATGTTTTTTTTTTACTTTTTAGTTTGTCTTACATAGGTGCTATTAAGACATGAAAAAAGTGACTATCAAAGACAAACTATCTCAAATAGAGTGAACCATTTATCGAATCTTTTGTTCATTTAACCTTTTGACACATTTAATCTTTTAAATTGCAATTTTTAATATAATAGTGATTATTAGTTATGAGCCACAAGCGAGTTTTTTACAAGCCAAAATCACCAACCTAAGTGTTTTGTTTCCCCAGCATCGTGCACGCGCCCCATTTGTGTGTGTGTGTAGGATCAGAATCTTATAATAACCCATCTTTATTAAGGTAGCTTGTGATAACCGTCAAGATCAATCCAAATCTTTCCCGAATATTATAAGTACACATGTACAACACCTTCTTCTTTTATATGCATGCGTAAATTCATGTGTTTGAGATTTTTATACAATTGTAGGTTTTTAAGAATTTGCAACGACGCATGTAAAAAAGGAAAAACTACACTGGTATAAACTCCTAAACATATGTAAATTTACACATATGTATAAAAGAAGAAATTATTGTGTATGTCTAATAATATTTTTAAAAAACAAAGATTTGGATCGATCATGATGAGTTATCACGGGTTACCATAATAAGATCAAGTTAATAAAGAATCTTTCTCATGTATAGTGATTATATGCTATGATTAATTACTCAATCTTAGAGAGTTAACTCTTAAACTTAATTATGATCATTAATTTTAAATCCTTAAAATAATTGTGTGATCCACACTAAAGTTGAATAAAAAAAATGTTTGAAATTAAGAAATCAATTTTAATGTAGATTAATATGAAAAACACATTTATTTTCAAAATTTAGAATAGATGGTCATGATTGAGTTCAAGAGTTTTCTCTAAGATCGGGTTTTCACATGATATAATATGTAACTATTATAAGTTGCATTTAAATGAGATAATGATGAAAGGTAAAAGAAGAGGGTCTCACAGTAATTCTAGTCTGAAGCTCCAATGATTGCTCAAGTTCATGGACAACTTGCTCTTTGTTTGGCCGTTGTATCCGCTCGTCCTTAACTCAATAGAATGAAAACAAATTTTTAAAGCTAATAATTATATAGTACTAAGAGGATCCATAAGAGAAAATTCAAAAACACCCAATTTTTTAAAAACACACAAAAAAAAAAAAACATAATAAAGAGACCTAAACAAGCACACATATATTGACCTATCATATCACCCTTTTTTTAAATACATCTCTCTCTACACAGGCATGACTTAAAAATTAGTAATCAAATTCTAGCACTTCGTTTATTCTAATGTTAACCATGTAATTTCATCCACTAAATAAGATTAGACAAATTTAATAAATTATCAAAATTTGGTTTATTAATTTTTATATGAAGAGATAGTTTTCATTTAATCCCTTTTATTATTTTATAACAACAGAACCCCACTATCCTCCAGTTCTTGTTGTTCATCTTGGTGAATGCCTCACCCCAAAAATGGGCATGTCTCATTGAGTATGCTCTAATTAATATGTGAAATTTTCCACAACCAGTCAGACCCCATTTCTTTTATTTATTTTTTTTGGACGGCAAATCTATTGTACTCCTAAATTACCCGAAACTAAATTATGAATTGAACCCATAACCTCTCATTTTAAGAGGCAAAGCCTCACCATTGGCAGTTGTACCCACTTGTGATGTCTCTTTGGTGTTTTATTAGAAAATAGAAAAGAATATGATTAACGACTAATAGAATTTTGTATATTATATCCATTACATTCTGATTTATTTTTAGTTCATTTGAAAAAATTGTAATTCTTTTAAAAACACTTTATCATATGCTTTAAACATCATTTCGTACAGGGGCAACAAATTAAAATAGACATAAACTTTAATGAGTATGATTAAAGGAAACAAAAAAAAAAAAAAGGGGTCTTACACTAATCATTTCATCCGGCCACTGAAGTTCCAATCCATTTTCAAGCCCATTGACAATTTGTGCAATATTTGGACCTGGATCCTCCTTAAATGAAGGAAAAAGTTAGTGCTAAAAATTAAATTAGTAACTAGAACTTATAAACATACATACATATAATTACACGGATTGAAGCGGTATGTTGATATTGTATGGATGGTCTCTACCTTCGAGAAACTACACTCTTGGTACAAACTATTTTAGAAACTATAACACCGGTAGTCTTTGAAATAAATGACAGTTAGTTTTTACTTTCTAGTGTTATTTTTTCTAAATAACCATTATACCCTTTTAAATACTTAAAAAAGAAAAATAAATTTAAGTAACTAATATAAACTTTAGTGGGTCTCATTATGATACGAATGCTCCTATTATTAGTAAAGCACAAGGTCCTAAAAGGTTACAAGTCTATACTAGAAGGGGCAAAGGTGTCAATAGTAAAAGTAACTAAGAGTTTGTTACATGATATAGAAGAATATAAATAGAGGGAATAAGGGAATGATAGGTATGGAATTTGGTTGTTAGATCTGAGGGCTCTTGCTTGGTGAGAGAGAGGGTTTTACCCTGGTTTATTGTTTTCCTTTCTTTCTTTGTAATCGTTGATTTCAATCCATTTTAGTTCAATCCTTTAACTGTGTGTTGATTTCATATTGTACTGTGATTGTGAGTGTGAGTGTGTTGAAACCCTATCATTGGTCCGACCTGCCTTCAACCAGCCGTTCAGATGGAGACACGAACTGTGGCGCGACTAGATGCTCAAGACCAACAAATACAAAAAATCAATGATGAGATCAAGGAGATGAAGACGAGCTTACAAACATTGGAAGCAGATCGAGTAGCTAATGTTGAATTTCGTCAAGTAATGTTGGCGTGGGTGAAGAAACAAGAGAAACAGAAGGTTGATGGTACTTCTGGATCGGGATCGTCAGGTGGAGTGTTTTCCAATCCTGATAATCAGTGGGATTCGGGGGAGCGACCAACAGGAGTCCCATGGGCTGTGAAGAAGGTGAAGTTGCCGGAATTCAGTGGGTTTGATCCCCAAGGGTGGATTCAAAAAGCTAACCTCTATTTTGACATCAACGACACTCCTGATGAGCTACGACTTCGTTTGGCCCAATTAAGCATGGAGGGTGTTGCACAGCATTGGTTCACCATCATTATTCAGGTGCGTGAATCCTTATCGTGAGGCGATTTCCAATCCGAGTTACTACAACGCTTCAGTGGATTAGAAATTCAAAATCCTTATGAGCAATTGGCCGCAATCAAACAACGTGATTCAATTCACGACTATATTGACGATTTTGAATATCTGCTCTCGTTGGTTCCCCGCTTACCAGAGTCTCAAGCTCTCGGGTACTTCATTGCTGGTCTGAAGGATGATGTTAAGCAATGGGTTAGATTGCATCGCCCTCTCTCAAGACTGGATGCGATGTATCTCGCGAAAGATGTTGAGACGATGCTCCGCCCTAATTTGGTGGAGGGTAATTTATCCCAATCACGTTTCCGATACTTGCATACGGCAAGCAATCCGAGCGGGACTTTTAGGGATGGGCTTTCTCATTTGGGCCCGGTTGAGTCTAAATCTTTGTCTGGCCCACAAATAGTGGATCGGCTTTCCTCTTTTCGTTCGGACTCATCAAGACCTAATTGGCCACCGAAACATTCTTCTTCTTCTCAGGGAGATGGTGCGACAGTGTTTCAAAAAGATAGGGGGGTGCGATCCTTATCCAGAACCGAATGGGAGGAACGTCGAAAGAAAGGGCTATGTTTCCGTTGTGGGCAACAATATGGCCCTGCGCACAAGTGTCCGGAAGGGAAATTACGGGTTCTTCTCTTGGGAGAGGATGAATACGAATTGTCGGAGGGTGATCATCTTCGATTGGAACATGTGGACCTTCAGGAGGAACCACTGGGGGAGGTTAAAGCTGTAGGCACTTGCTTGGCCTTCGTTTCAGATGGGGTTATGAGTATCTGCGGTGGTGCAACAACATTGAAATTTGAAGGTCAAATAAATAGTCTCATGGTAAGTTTAATGGTTGATAGTAGGGCTACCCACAATTTTATTTCTAGACGCTTGGTGGGAGTTTTGGGTTTGTCAGTTTCAATGTTTGCAGGTATCCACATTACCTTGGGTAATGGTTGCTCCGTATTTGTGAATGAGCAGTGCTTACAGCTGCCTATCACGATTGGTTCTTCTATATTCCTGATTGATGTATTAGTTTTTGATACGGGTAAATTAGATTTGATTCTGGGAATGGCGTGGCTATCTTCTTTGGGCAAAGTAACTCATGACTGGAAGCATTCGTGGATGCAGTTTTCTCATGCGGGTACCATAGTTCGGTTACAGGGCACCTTACCAGCTAAACTGTCTACTACTGCTTTGCAACAAGGGTTGGGTGGCTTGGAAGCTAGTCATTTTGCCCCTGTTATGTTTTCCTTGACCCCTTCAGTATTCTCCATGAGTCAACCACATGAGATACGTTTGGTGTTAACTCAACGGGCTGGGGTATTTGATGAACTCACTGGTCTTACTTCGGCCAACTCTCCTGAACATTCCATGCAACTGACGTCTGATATTCCTATTTGTGTTCGGCCTTATTGGTATCCACATATCCAACAACCAGAAATTGAACATCAGGTCAAGGACTTTTTACAGCTGAGAATGATTAGAGACAGTAAGAATAGGCCAAGGGTCAATTTCATGCTACAAGGCTTGAGGTCAAGCCTTTTTCACAAGGGGGGAGTAATGATACGAATGCTCCTATTATTAGTAAAGCACAAGGTCCTAAAAGGTTACAAGTCTATACTAGAAGGGGCAAAGGTGTCAATAGTAAAAGTAACTAAGAGTTTGTTACATGATATAGAAGAATATAAATAGAGGGAATAAGGGAATGATAGGTATGGAATTTGGTTGTTAGATCTGAGGGCTCTTGCTTGGTGAGAGAGAGGGTTTTACCCTGGTTTATTGTTTTCTTTTCTTTCTTTGTAATCGTTGATTTCAATCCATTTTAGTTCAATCCTTTAACTGTGTGTTGATTTCATATTGTACTGTGATTGTGAGTGTGAGTGTGTTGAAACCCTATCACATTACTCACCATACCATGAAAGCACCACCATCATCATACCAGGCTCTATTATCATGTCACCCACCACAACCAGACACCATCTGAGCCCCCCCCCCCCCACCAATGTAACTAACTCAAAATATATTGCTAATGGTGCGGTTATGGAAGTAGAGTGAAAATGACAAGAAGCAAAAGTGCACCACCATTTCCGCCACATTTTTGTAACATAAGTAAATCTATTGTTTGTATAGAAAAATAAGTCTGCTTCTAAATTCTTGGTTCGCTTGTTAAGCCCGGGCTTTTCACATCCTCGCCAATCGACGGTAACAATGGCAGGTGGAATCCACCTTTCATCAAAGCTCGTGACACTTAAGGCGATTGATGGTAGACGGCAGCGATGGTGTTGGTGAGTGTCGCCGGTGATAGTGGTTGTGATTATGTTGGTGGAGGACGATGGTGTTTGATTCACCCTGTCAATGGTGGACATTTCATACCCACTTAAAGGCAAAAACTAACAGTCATAGACTTCAAGTATCACCGGTGTTACAATTTTTGAAATAGTTCCGATCATTGACGGGATTTCTTGAAATTACAGACCATACATGCAATATCGACATACGCATGGACCATTCGTGCAATTAACTCACATATATATGTGTGTGTGTGTAGACACATATATATTAATTGACTTACTTTATAAAACAATGCTTTCTCAAGTTCCTGAACAACGACTTTCATTGTTGGACGTTGGTCTTGAGTTTCTGCCACACACTGATATGCAATTTCAATAAATGTGTGCAAAGAATCCTTGTTGTCAAGAACAAAATGGTTTTCATCGGTTTCTTCTTTTATTATTGGATCTATCATCTCGTCTATTGTTCCCATGCGAAAGCTTTTTCTCGCAACACACGCCAAGCCATTATTGACCCCATTAAGGTAAACTGGGTCATCGGCTAACCTCCCAAACAAAATTTCAAACAAAACTACTCCAAAACTATAAACATCTGATGCTTTTTTCACCTTATGACTCTTCTCATATTCCGGATCCATGTACTCTTTGAGTCCAAAAACTCTATTCACATATACGTCGTCGTCGTCAGCTTGATTTTGTGGCAGGATTATAGAGAGTCCAAACTCAACAATCTTTGCCCTCATGTTCTCGTCCAACCCAATGTTGTAGCTGTTTACATCACGGTTTATTATCATCTTTTGGTCTTCCATCTCCCAGTGAAGGTAATTCAATGCATGTGCAACATCAATGCATATTTTCAAACGTTTTTCCCAAGTCAAAATATCCAATATGTTGACTTCTTTTGTCAAATAAAAAGAAAGATTTCTATAACCAGTCTCAATGATAAAAATCATCTCAGAAGCTTCAACACAGGATCCAATTAGAGTGACTATGTTGCGATGCTTAATGCTAGCAAGGGCTTCAAGTTCTGCATAAAACGCTTTTTCTCCTTCTTCATCATCTCTTGGAAGGATGCGTTTTATAATTGCAGGTGTTTCAACATTACTATTCCCTTCTATGCATGAAGAATTTTCTTTATCAAGATACTTGATATTTATTCTGTACAACGAATAGAATCTAAAACTACCGATGCTGTATGTCTCTGAAAAGTTATCGGTGATGAATTTGATATCACTGAGAGGAATCTTATTGCATTTCAAGTTTTTATCCTGCAAATATGAGATAATTAAGGTGGAAAACAGGGCTACAACTTATAAAGGGATTGATAAACATGAATAAATTAAAACATTTACTACTTATACCTATCTGTAAGCTTCAGAAAGGAATTTAAAAATTAAAAAAAATTATGTCGTTAGTATTTTATCGGTTCCTTGAGAAAATAAAGATTGCATATGATCAATTATATATTCCCGTTAATTAGCTGCTACTACTACCACTGTCTTTAATTAGTAGTCAACACTTTTAATCAAAATCAGCATTGATGATTTTTCTTGGTTTGTTGTATCTTGATTTTCTCTCAAAAAACAAATTGCTTATAGATCTTATGTTTAGTTAATTTCCTGTCCCATCAAGCAAAGTTTTATATTTTGGGACGGGTGATTCTTTATATTTTGCAAAAGTTGATAAACACACACACACACACATTTTAAGCCTGGTCACCGGGTAAACCAGTATCAAAAAGTCACCCACGCCCGTGAAACGCAAAACTGGGCCCAGCCATCATTCCAAAGGAAACCCATCGTCCAAAGACTCACTGCGGAAAAATCTCTAGCCCACCTGGAACATATTGTTTCAAATGAGACTCGAATACATTTACTTTCATATTGAAAAATCATGAGGTTGTCTTCTCCCGAACCAACTAATCTATGGCTCATTGACTTTCTTTTTTTTTCCTCTCCTTTTTTTTGAACAGCTAAATTTTAGGATTAATGACGGATCATTGGAGTATCATCGTGATATCAGCAGTATCACCCATTCATATATACAACCAAGTCACCAGTTCTAGATTGTGGGATTCGAACTTAGGACCATTTAATTTTTAAGCATTGTCTCACCAATAAGATACCGCTAGGCTGTAATCCCTTTGGTAAACTAACTAAAACAATGATAGAGAAAGTAATGAACGTAATTAAAGAGGAAAAAAAACAGAAAAAGGGTCTTACAAAATTTTCACGTAGTAGCTGAAGTTCCAATGCTTTCTCAAGTTGAACCACAATTTTATCCATATCTGGGCGGTGTGTTTGCTCCTCATTTAAGCAAAAATATGCTGCTTTTGAGCATTTAACGAGTGATTGTGGAGACATTTGATTCCACAGATCAGGATGGATTATATCCTGCAAACTTTTATTTTTATAATGATATTTGGCTAACGGGGCAAGAAACCTGTTAGCAGCCTCCTCATTACGAACAAATGCTTTCCTCCCACACAACATTTCAAATAAAACCACACCAAATGAGTAGATATCTGACTTATGGGTCACACCTCTCGTCTTTTCAACCGCTGGGTCCATATACCCTATTGTGCCAATAGGTTCAGTAACTAGAACCCGCTCCATTTGGTTAACCGACTGTTTCATGGATATTTCAAACCCGGATAACTTGGCTTCCCAGTTTTCATCTAACAAGATTGTGTAGCTGTTAACGTTTCGATGTATGACCCCATAATCACGACCCTGGTCATAATGGAGGTAACTCAACGCACGAGCCACACCTACACATACAATTGCAGTATAATGGACTGAAATGGGTAACATCGTAATATTGAATGGGTTGAAATGGGCAGCACTTAAACACAATACGGGTAACCAAAAAAATATTTAAATGCAATGGATTCAAACATTTAAGAAAGATTAATAACAGATTTGATGAGTCACTAAAAATTATCCAAATAGAAGTTAAACTAAATTGATTTTTTTAAGAACAATCCATTTAAAACAGAACTGACTTTGCTTAAAAATCGTTCTGACCCGCACCACCTTGACCCGAACGAACCGAACATATTCTGACCCGTTACCTAACCCGACCCAAACCGCCCATTTTGACCGGCATACCTACACATATCCTGAGTCTTTGAGACCATGTGAGGTCCAGACTGTTTAGATGCTTCTCCAGACTTCCATTGGCCTCATACGTGGTTACGATGATCTTCTCGTCATTCTCGTCACAAAACCCGATAATGGAGACTAGATTTGGATGGTTGAGATCAGAAAGCACCGAGACTTCGGTCCAGAACTCGACGTCTCCTTCCCCGTGCTTACGGTCTAATCTTCGTGCGGCGATCTTGAGGTCGTTTCCGGACCGCAAGAGGCGGCCTCTATACGCGGTACCGAATCCACCGTGTCCAATGATGTTGTCATGGTGGAAGTTGTTGGTGGCGTTTGCTACGTCTTCAAGTGGGATTTGTAAGTGAGCAAACTTGGTGATTGTAGTTGATGCCATGAGCAGCTAGAAATTTAGAAAACAGAGTTTTATATTATCGTATAATTGAATGAGAAGATAAGATTCAGAAATAAGGAGACACGTATATGATCATCAGACACATATATTTAATTTCTTCTTTTTTCTATTAATTAATTGAATATATATGTATACAGGGATAGGGATGTTTAAATGGAGATCTGGTTTGAAATTTTGAAAATAAATATGTGGATCAAGTTAAAAAACAATTTTAATATGATTTGATGTAACCAAGGGCTTCTAGCCTAATGGTTACCCCTTTGGCTTCTCTGTGGGAGGTCACGGGTTCAAATCCCTCCCAAGGCGAAATAGGGGTCCTTGGGAGGTCAGGGGGTTTTCCGGTGCGGTTTCCTCCTTGGGTGGTGGTGGGGTCTCAACGGAGGTCATGGTAACTAGACCTTGGTGACGTGGCCTGGAAATCAGTGGTTCACACGTTGAGATCAAATGCCGTTCAAAAAAAAATATGATTTGATGTAAATTTATTTTCAAAATTTTAAATTGAAGGCCCAAATAAGATTCAAGAGTTTTTTTTTTCCTAAGATGAGGTTTTCACATGATTTAAACTTTACACTTACACACACACATATATATATGAATGAATCATGTGGTATTGATATTAACTGCTGACATGGCAGTACCCAAAAATAAATTGAACTCGTATTCATATAGGAACAGAAAAGTCAACACCATTAACCAACACTTGAACATGTTGGACGGATCTATCGTATTCGTATGAGATAAAATAAAAATAAATTTTGTTTGAATGAGAAGTCAATCTTATAGCTTACTCTAAACATAACAAAGTTATCCTCCTTTTAAGTTTTTTTCTAGCTCATTTTCCTTTGTCTAGTTGGTCACACACCGAGTCACTAACTTTGGATCATCTTCGTTATGTTTGCGTAACCCACCTCCACCCTCGACTTATGTAAACTAAATGTATAAAGCATTAGGTACAAGGAAATATGCAGCTCTTCATTTGCATCAAAATATGGACATCGGGTCAGGGTCGATAAGAAATCAAATTCTGAATTTCGTATCATTCGAACCTACCTATTCAAATGCAAATTGGTTTTTGGAGTTGCATTCAAATATTCAAGGCCCATTGAAATAGCCAACACAAACACAACATTTAACACGGCTGGAGAACATGCCTTCAACTGAATATGAACAAAAACAAACCAGGAGAACACCTTGCTGCACTTGTATGTCTAGAACAGATGTGGCTGGAATAGGCTTAACCAATTGCCATGAATCTCAAGATCCAAGGCCCATAAAACAGCTAACACAAACCCAACATCTAACCGATGGAGAACATGCCTTCAATTAAATATGAACAAAAAAAACCCCAGTAGAATACCTTTCTGCAGTTGTATGTCTACAACAGATGTGGCTGGAATAGGCTTAACCAAGCCATGAATCTCAAGATGACAATATCTAAACTTTAATCTGACCTGATGTATCGCCTTGCTCGCTATGCATGATGTGGTCCCATTGTTTGCCCATGGGACGAATTTCTTGGAACGAAAATCTTCTCTTTGAACCACCAAAAAAGCCCATTCGAGACCAATAAAATTATCTTGATATCATTTAAATACAAGACTCATAAAAGACCCCATTACCATGAGTAGATGGCATTTTGGAGAATATTTGTTTCAAAAGCTCCGGTTGGAATATTTTGATACATATTCCTCTATGTTGGTCGAAAATCCAAGCCACATATTATAAGCCCCGACATAGTTCCCTCATAGGTTATGAGTTTCAAATTCATAGGAATATAATTCTTTCCAAACTTGGTATATTTTGAGTTGAACTTCCAGATCATAACCTCCATCCATCCATCTTTCCTTTGCTCTGGAACCCAGAAACCATCATGCAGATTCAATGGGGCTGGAAATCTAAAATAAATAATTCGGTTCTCTTGGTTTTTACGAAAGAATAGATCTCGAACTTTCACAGGACAATGAAGCCCCTGACATTTTTCCGAAACCTTGAACACAAGGTAACATGTGTATTCTGTGAATGGTGACAACATGTGAGATTCAATCTTGTATTTGATTCGAAATACTTGTTGGGGTAGAAGCTCCACCACATCGTTAAACCTGCATGTATGATATTGATTACATACTTCTTAAAAACAAAGTATCATCTTTATAAGAGCTAAATTTGCAACACTGATGCACCAAACAGAAAAGAAAAAAATAAATAAAAAGAGAATAAAGAAATCACAATCCTTTTTTTATTGAAGCAACCAACTTCAAATTAAGCCTAAAACAGAAACCAATTTACAACTTATTGCTACCAAGCAACCTCAAGTAGTTGATATGCCCCTAACCATGTTGGTGATTGAACAAGTCATATGATCCTACAATGGGTAATAAATGTAATTGGTCATTTGTTTCTATAAAAGTGTAATGTGTAAGTTGGTTTCTATTTTGAGCCAAATTGAAAGTTGGTTGCTAAAACCGCAAAATTAAGTGCAAAATTTGTTTCTATTCCATGGGTAACAAGATCAAGAACTAAACAAACAAACTTGCCCAGTATATTCCCACTCTTCAGTAGGGTCTTGGGGGGGAGGATGAAGACAAACCTTACTCCATCCCAATTGGGACAGAGGGGCTGCTCCGAATGAGTCTCCGGCTCAAAGTTATCGTTTGAAGTTAATCACCACAACGCTTTTAATGTTATTTTCACAAAATAAGGTAAAATAACTTTAATATTAGTGCAATATTTAAGGGCCCACATATATATATATATATATTATATGTGTGCACCACAAATGGGATTGAATAGAATCTAGAACTATGAAATCTAAATGAAAATAGCAGAACACCTAGTTAATAGTGTTCATGTGCAGAAATAGAAAATCTATTACTTGATGAATTTGATCAAAATGAAAACCTGGAGTCAGCTGAGGATTTAAAGCAAAACGGCTTCAGCTTTGGAGAGTTGTACAAAACCTTCAATGCAGAAAGCATAAGATGTTTCTTTCCATTCAACTCGCTTAGTGAGAATAACTGCTTGTCAATTGTCATAATTTAGTACCAAGATCACAAGGAATATTTTAATTCTTTGAAAGATAAAATTCATTAATAAAAGATATAAAAAAAGACCTGTTCAACCATGTCTTCATTTTCAGATCTCTTAAATATTTCTTCATTGAGAGTTGGTGGTTGATGCAAGTGATCCAAGTCCGAGTTTGATTTTTTAAGTTGTTGGACTTCCTTTAGATCCTCGATATCTTCATGTACCACCTGAGTATACAAGTTGTAAGATAATGTTAACCTACAACATAAAAACATGAACAAGATAATCAAATGAGAACCAAAGAGTATTTTCAAACTTTTTTAATGGCTCGAAACTCAATGCCTTCAATATAGATTGCATCACTTCTGCAATAGTATCTTGAAAAGCTATCTAGTAGAAACTTGAAAGTAACATCCTCGTGATTCAAAAAACGATACAATTCAATCATCATCCATTCGTCGTCTCTCCATGTTGCAAAATAAGAATTTAATGTTTCGGTCTCGTTTCTATACTTTAGGTTCATGTACATACGTTTACAAGAAAATATTCTTGGATCACAAAATTTGAAGACCAAATAAACCGCATATACGACATCTGGAGATAAAAATTGGGTGTTTGTTGTAATTTGGATCTTTAAGTTTGAAATGTCCAACATCTTTGCCACTGTTCCAAACCTGTACATGTTATGAGCGATAGGTTTAAAACATGGTTTGTATCTTCTCAATTCATATACAAGTTTAGTTTGTTAATAATAACAAAAAATACAAATTGTCCGCAACTTCTACTAATTTTTACAGATATTGTAACTTTAGTTGTTCCTTACAATTCTCTTAAATGTGATTATTTAAGAGTACTTATGAAATTTAAGTCATCAACAACTTGCTTTGAGTGTGTATTCGTCAAACAATGTACTCCCAGTTTTACTATGAAAATATATGATATTATATAATTTGGTTTTATTAGTTTCTTAAATGAATTCTAGAATACATGGCATATTTATTTATCTCAATTTATTTTAGCAAACCTTTATTCATAGTGCATGTTTAGCATATCCATAGTTGTAGAAAATATGAACCATCATACACAATGCATGCTAAATTACACATGTGGGCATCCTCTTAACATCTCATTTAGTTTACTGAACAGTGATTAACTAATCAAATTGATTATCATCTAACATTGTTGATAAAAATAATTAGTTTTGCTACAAAATATTGTCAATTACAAATTTGAAAAAATCTGACTTTAACATTTAAAATAAGTGAAAGTGCTATAAGCACATCATATTATGATGCGTGTCCATGTGTGCATACAGAAACAAGTATGTGGGAGTGTGTGGGAGAATGATAGAGAGAGAAAGGAACCTTGATTTATGAATAGATCTCCACTTATGTTGTTTATGGTTTTCATAAGAAAACATCATTGCTGATATCATTTTATTTGCTCCTCCATTATCCGTTAGTATAAACCACTGATACATGGGTAAAAAACAAATAAATTATGTCCCAATTCTAGTATGTACAATTTTTGTAGAATGGCTTTGAGGATACTTTGCAACTGATTTATTCATTATGAGTAAACAAACATATCCAGTTATATCCCACTTTTAAGTAGGGTCTGGGAGGGGAAAGATGAAAACAAACCTTACCCCTACCCCAGAAGGGCTAGAGAGGCCGCTTCAGAAGAGCCCCCGGTTATTCATTATGAGTAAAGGTTAATAAAAACACTTATATAGGCCATCAAACTTTGTTTTTTACCAAGTGTGTATTTTATAAACTTTTATGGTGGACCTCTGTAATCAATTTGGTGGAAGAATCCTTGTGCTCCAGATTGAGTATTATTTTCAAATAAGTAATTAATAAAAAGAAAACATAATGGCATATATGAACAACCTAAATAGTATATGAATTTAATATATATTCTTAAATAGCAAAAATGCATGCAACAAAACATAGAAAATTACCACTTTCTCCTTTGGAAAGAGGATTCCATTGCAAAGCTTCTTGTAGAGATCCTTTTTCTTTTTGGTTTTATGGTAGATTTCAGTAGAATCTGACAACGAGATAATTTCTCTATAGTTTCTAGGTAGTTTGGGCTCCCATATTTCAGAGTCCTCCTGTGTATTAGTTAAGAAGTCATATAAATAGATACTAATAAGCTCATCTTCAGTTTTACATGCTGACTGTTGTTTACATTGAAAGGTATATAAAAATATCCAACAAGGACAGTTTTCAAAATGTAATAGTTAACTTATCTAAAGAAATGATTCCATTTTTCATTTTTTGGAAAAATTTCCACCTGAATATGTTTTCCTCAAAATCAGCCGTTTAATATTTCTATTTTCATCAACACAATAACACGTACTTGATATCTTGTGATATATTATTGCAGTTTCAAAACAGATGCATTGAAAGAAAACTGATGCGTGTGTGTGTGTGTGTGTGAAAGCTTACTTGAAATTCCAATGCTTTCCTAAGTTGTATTACCACCTCACTTTCTTGAGGCCGCTTATCTTCATCTTCGTGTAAACATTGATAGGCAATATCCCCAAATGTAGTTAATGATTGGGGCACAATTTGTTCCCTTATATCTTCGAACACTATTTCATCAAGTTTTCCTTGTACATACTGGTTTTTAGCCAAAGGTACTAAAGGATGATTGCTGTCTTCACACTCATGCATCCAAGCCAATCTTCCACACAAGATTTCAAATAAAACCACACCGAATGAATATATATGCCACTTCTTAGTTAAGAAACCTTTTTTGAATAGTGGGTCAAGGTAAGCATCCTTGTTCATATGTTCAGTGTCCTGACGTAATGAATGCAACGAGGACAACTCAAAATCTGAAATTTTTGCATTCCAGTCATCATTTAGCAAAATGTCATGGCTTCTAATGTTCCTATATATCATCTTCGGTGTAATATCACCTCTATAAAGGAATTCCAATGCACTTGAAACATCAATGCATATTTGGAGCCGTTTCATCCAATTAAGATTAGGATCTTTTAAATAATTATCAAGACTTCCTTTAGACATGTGCTCGTAAACAATGATTTTTTCATCCATTTCTGTACAATAGCCTACAAGACCAAGGATGTTCTTATGCTTAACCTTAGTAAGAATATCAAGTTTTGTCCAAAAATGATAATCAAACTTCCTATACCACCGCTTTGCAACAATGGTAGAATTAGTAGTAGCATGTGGTAGTTCCCCTTTATATGCCTCCCAATATATTCCACTTTCACACAAATTCTTTTGACTGAAGTTTTTTGTGGCTAATTTAATGTCTTCAAGTGAAATTTGGAGGCTTTTCATGAGGTTTTCCTGTAAATCATAAAACATTTTATCAAAATACGAACATTCATAGGGTTAGTGAGGGCGAGATGAGAACAAATATTATTGCCATCACAACCATATAGTCATAAATAAGAATTCCACATCTGATATGCAACAATTACAATATCCAACAGAATTCACGAAACATTACTCTATCGTTCTATTGATGGCTTACAGTTTTTATATTGTTTTGAATTTGGATGTACAAAACTAATAAAATCTGTATCACATCTTTCTATAATTTTTCGTTTGTATTTTATCTTAATTCGTGGATGGTAAAAAGAACAAATAGCCATTTTGCATTTTCATTATAAATATGCACCTATATCGACCTATTCTAGTAAATCAATGTTTCTATGGACACATGACATGTTTCTAGAGCACCCCAACTTTGATTTTCGGTCTCTCTCTCCTATTAAATACATCTAATATTGAATAATAATACTAAATATACTTTTTATAAATTTTTAAATTAAAAAAAATAATTTTAATATATAAAAATATATTACTATTAAAAAACTCACTATTTAAAAAACCAAACTATTATAAAATATAAAATTTTCAAAAATAATTTTTTCAAAAGATATATTTAAAGAAACAAATTTTGAAAAAATTAGTGTTTAATTGAAATATATAATTATTTTATTACTTAAAGTATTAAATTATAAGAAATTTTAAATATATTTTATATTAAAAAAATCATCTTATATTATGTCCTCCATTGGTGATTATCTATTATTTTTTTTATTCAACATGTGTAATACATGCGGTAGTAACCTAGTATTCATTAAACCTTCTTAATATAAAACACATAAAAGTTTAGTACATGATTAATTTATTTCTTTAACGACTTGCTTATGAACTCAACATACAAAAGATCTTATCAAAACAAACAGTCGAATTGGAAGCATAGTAAGTCTAAAAAGTCAAACCTGTATCAATATCTTTCTAGTTATACTAAGCCAATAATTCAAAAAAAAATCAATGAATTTAATTGAGTGTCTAGATCTAGGTAGCCTCACGCATCGTGTTTCTAAAACCACGGCCACACACCCACGCACATGAACAATGTTTTTTTTGTAAATAAGTGTAGATGGAAAACTTATTTACATAAACAAGTGACTTGAAAAGTATTTACCAAAATGAGTGTTTATTGAAATTTTAAATGTTTTATGTCAGAGTCTTATCAAATAAAAATTTCCAAAAGTTGAAAAAACATTTTATCAAGTTGACATATTGTTAATTAAAAAGTTTTTTTAAAATGTTTTTTCAGTTATTTGAGAATGTTTTCTTTTTCTTTTTTTTAATGTTTTTTTGTTTAAAATGCTTTTAGCCCTTTATAAATAACTTTTAATATAATTAAAAAATTATAAATACTGTGTTATTTTTTTAAATGTTGTTAGTAAAATTTTATATAACTTAATAAGAAAAGGCATTTTAACATAAATTTAAAGGTGTTCATTGGTTATTTGGTTCAAGGTTTTATTCCAACATAACTAAAAACCAAAACGAATTCTGTAATGTTCTAACCGAACCGAATACCGAATAAAAAGTTTGGTTTGGTTTTCAATTTTAAATGAATAATCGAAACCGAATTGAACCGAACCAAGAAAATTATAATCTAACCGAATTAAATACAAAAAAGAACTTCGGTTCGATATTCAATTACAACAATACTCAAAGCAAACGATGATGGAGGAGAATATTTTGCCAAAATTTTTGTTTTCATATTTTTAAACTTCAGTTTAAAAACCAACATTGTTTAAAAATAGTTTTACAAAAATATCTTTAAAAAAACTTTAAAACAAATGCATTTGTAAATTTTTTGATAAAATTAAAGAATATTTGTGAATGATTAAAGCATTTAAATTATAAAAAAACATTTAAAACGTTAAATAAAACATTCATAAAGAAATAAAAAAATAAAAAAAAAAATTTAAATATACAAAATCTAACAAAAAAAATTAATATTTTAAGAATTTTTTTTGGAATTGAGATATCTTCTATAAATAGGGAATTAAGGTTGTAATTACTGTATTTATATTGATTATTTGATTAGTGAGACTTTATTGGGTATGTTTGTTTGTTTGTAATCATTGGGAGAGTTAGTTTGCCTCTTGAACATAAATAGTGGGATAGTTTATTGGCATCTCAAACGCAATCAACCTATTTTTCCTAAAGGTGTTGTATTTTGTTCAATTGTTAAGCAGGTCTACATAGTATTCCAAAGCAACATAGAAATAAATCCCGCATTTTCTTTCGATTGATAATGATTAAGCATAATGCTTTCTGGTAGTGATCAAGAATATAAGAAAGAATAAATATTAAACATTGAAAACATTGCCTTACTTGGAAGTTTAATGCTATCTCAAGTTCTTTGATGATGACTTTCATTGTTGGACGCTTGGCTCTAGCTTCTCCCAAACAATGATGTGCAATTTTCAAAAATGTGTCCAAAGAATCTTGATTTGGTCCTTTATTTGAAGTAAAAACATCTTCATTGCTTACTTCCTTTAGCTTAGGATCTATCATTTTCTTTATTGTTCCATCATTGAAGTGGTGGCGTGCAATGGGTGCAAGCCCTTCATCATTTTCAGCTATGTAAATAGGATCATATGCCAACCTCCCACAAAAAATCTCAAATAATATAACTCCAAAAGAGTAAATATCCGATTCTTTGCTTATTATACGCATCTTTTCAAATTCAGGATCCAAATAAACTTTTGTGCAAATGAGATTGCTTGCCTCTTTATCTGTTAAGTGTGACATGAATATCCCAAAATAAGCAATCTTTGGCACCCTATTCTTTCCTAACACAATGTTCGTACTCCTTATGTCACCACGTATTACCCTTTGTTGGTTGTCCATCTTGGTGTGAAGGTGATCAAGTCCATGTGCAATCCCAAGGCACATTTGAAGACGTTGTGTCCATGTAAGATTATTCATTCTATCAACATTTTTCAAATAGTCATCGAGGCTATTGTTAGAAGCATGCTCATAAACAAGAATCATTTCATCTCCTTCATCACAAAATCCAAGGAGAGAGACAATGTTTGGATGCTTATAACGAGTACGCATTTCAATTTCTGAAAAGAACCCTTGTTTTCCTTGCATGCTTGCCTTACTAAAAATGCGTTTTATAGCCACATTGTTGTGTATCTCTGGCAATACACAATCATTCTTCTCTGCAAATGCCAACAAACTGTTGTTAGAATTATCAATTTTGGCTTTGTACACCTTACCATACGGATGGAACCCAATGCAGTATGTTTCAGAGAAGTTTTTAGTGGCCAACAATATATCATTAAGCCGAAACCTTGAGAGTATTATGGTTTCCCCCTGCAACATTGTTAAAATAAAAGAGAATGTTGTATCATATATGTGTGTCAATAATGATGTTAATGACCTTAAGAAAATTTTCTTTTATCCATCATTCATGATTTTATAATTCAAAGAAATTTCAATAAATTATCAAAAAACATAACTTTTTAACTTTTAAATAAAAAAAAAAGAAACTAGGCATAATAACGTGAACTATGTGTAGAGTGTGTAAAACTGGAATCAAGATCATAGAATCAAGATCAATAAGAAGTTAATCATGTAGTAAGATTTCACACGCACATCTAAAATTTGGGCACCTATACATCAACCCTTGTATCTGTCGCCCTTTCTTATAAAAAAAAAGTGTGTGTGTTTATATGGTAAAAAGTACAACAGGTATTAGGTAATGTGGTTCTCATAGACTCATAGTTCTCAGCATATTAATATTAATGGTACGAAAGAATGTTGCCCTACACACGTATTTTTTAGATGTCACAAAAAACATACTTTTTAAACTTTCAAATCAGAAATAGTAACTAAGTATGATAATGTGAAAAGTAAGTTTGAGTGTAGATATAAATAAAAAGTTAGGAACAAGTGAAAAGTCAAAAGATCATGAGAAGTGTGAGGACACTGATGCAGAACTTATTGTGTAAATTGTTTACGAACCAACTAAATATATGTAAAATTGTGCATCAGCTTTGCAAAAGATGTGCGTTAATGCACTTCTTGCAATGTTTAGCCTTCTTACAAGATCCCTTCTCACACATACATATATTGACGAGAATACGTAATAAGTTGATAACAAGTGAAAATTGGTGTTAAAATTGAAGATAAGATTGTGACAAGTGACTGATAAAGTTGATGTTGAAAAATAAACCTTAAAATAGCCTGTAAGATTTAAGAATTGGGATCCTCTCACAATCTCATGTTAACACAACATGAACAATAATGTTTAATAGAGGGAATAAATCAAGCATGTTGTATAAAAATTAAAGAATCCGAATCCAAAACCTGACATTCGGTTTTACATTTAGCTCATCTTCAAAGCGGGCGAGACAAATAGTTATTTTATAAAATTGATTAAAAGGAGCCCTCTAAATATACATAACATATTCTCAACACATGTAAGCATCCAGAACTTTTACATGTTAAAGTATTGATATTATATCATAAGGTTTTTGCCCATTATACATCAATAATCCTAAGAATCCACAAACGCTTGGTTCAATAGGTATGATCTATAAGTTCATCTACTTTGTGTACTTGTGTGCGTATTAAATTTAAAAATGAGCATAATATCTACTAAAAAGGAATCAAGAATAAGAAAAAAGAATAACGTAACTTTTTGCATCAAACTTACTTGCAAGTTTAATGCATTCTGAAGTTCCTTGATGACGGCTTCCATTTTAGGACGCTTGGCTTGAGTTTCTGCCAAACAATGATATGCAATTCTTGAAAATGCTTCAAATGAATCTTGATTAGGTCCTCTATTTAAAGTAACAATTTGTTCATCGTCTTCTTCTGTTATTTTAGGATCTATCAATTCCTTTATTGTTCCCTCGTTGAAGTGTCGCCTTGCAATGGGTGCAAGCCCCTTGTCGTTTTCCACAATGTAAATTGAATCATAGGCCAACCTCCCAGATAGGATCTCAAATAAAACCACTCCAAATGAGTAAATATCCGACTCTTTTTTGTACTTAAATGTAGCCATATATTCTGGATCCATATAAACCTCTGTGCCTGCAATATTTTTTGTATAAATAGTGCTCACTTGTTGATTCGTAGGGTGGAACTTGGAGAGCCCAAAGTCAGCAACCTTTGCGCATAGATTCTCATCCAACAAAATATTCTCACTCTTTATGTCACGATGTATGATCCTTGGTTTGTCATCCATGTTGGTGTGAAGGTAATTGATTCCTTGTGCAATATCAAGGCAAATTTGTATTCTTTGTGCCCAATTAAGATTAATATGTTTGCGAGTGTTTCCAAAATAATCATTAAGGCTTCCTTTAAAAGCGTACTCATACACCAGAATCATTTCACGGCCTTCTCTAGAGAATCCAAGAAGAGACACTATGTTTGGATGTTTGCAACTTGTAAGCAATTCAATTTCTGTTAAAAACCCTTGTTTACCTTGTTCATCTTGCCTATCAAAGATGCGTTTTATAGCTACAGTTTTGCTAATACTGGGTAATTCATCTTTACATTTACCTTCCATTGATGATAAATTTTGGATATCCAAAACATTAAGTGTTGCTTTGTACACTATACCAAACCCGCCAAACCCAATAGAGTATGTTTCATCAAAATTATTTGTAGCTGACATTATTTCACTTAGTGGAATCCTCAACCATTCCAGCTACAGAATTATGAGTTAAGCAAGAAGGGAATTGTTAGCTTGTACATGCCAGAAAGGGTGATAATAAATTAGAAAGAAAAATGTGACCATATTAATGGATACATGTAATCACAAAAACAAAGTTTATATGTGAAGCACCCAAAAATAACAAATAAATTGTTTTAAGTTAATTATTAAAAAATTGCCTCATTTGCGGTGCACGCATATAATGTATACTAGGTTAGTAACCCATGTAACACATGGGTTTATATAAAGTTAAGATGCATTTCACAAAAAAAAAATTTAATAAACTGATATAATTACAATCGACATAGAACATTATGAATTCAATCATTTTACAATCGACATATAATGTATATATGTGTGGGCCCTCAAGAAGCAAAAGTAAAATTGCACTAATTTTAACGTTATTTTACTTATTTTTGTGAAAATAACGTTAAAATGTAACATATGGATTTCCATGTACCTCATTCTCGTTATGCAATGAATGTGCTTTTATGTATGATGTATTAATTTTATTTTAATACTGTAATCTGACAAACGTAATCAGCAAAAATTCGAAGCTTTTGATATATAAAATACATGGGAGGATATGACTATGACAATTTTTCAAGGAGATAAATAAGTCATACTCATAATAGATACGTTCTATAAAAATGATTAGTTTGGGTGAAAGCAGAATGAGCAAACAATGTACAGAACGAGAGATATGCTAAACCGAGTAGTTAAAACGAGCATCATAAGTAGACCCCAAATTTCACTATGGATTCAGATTATGAAATTTATCTGATTGGATAGGTATCTGAAAATCATGAACGTGGGCGAAAACGGTGCGCAAAACGTAGTTCGTATGAAGCGGGAATCGCAAAAACAAGTTTCAAACGCACCGTGCGCACACTAATACGTGTCAAGCTGCCATAACATGTGTCAAGCACCTATGACACGTGTCAACAGGCCCTGCCACATGTCCAGGAGGTATGCCACGTGTCTCTAGAGGGCACCACGTGTCCGACGACGTGTCACAGCGTTGGTGCCTCGATTCGTGTGCCAGTTCCTATAAATAGACTTCACTGGTTCACTTTTTTGCACGTATTCCATTCAAACACCATACTTTTCTCTCAATCAAAATTCCTCTCTAAGCCCCTTTGAGGCGTTACAAGTAGTGGGAAGCTCGGATTACGCTCAAAACCATATCAGAACGTTAAACGAAGCTCTGCTCATTTATCGGGAGGTAAGACTTAAAGCTTTCGTTCAATTAAGTTATTTTCATGAAGTAATACAAGACGTATCCAGAGGCTATGATAACATATTAAAGAAATTATTATACATGTATATGAAAATAATACTTTGTGGATAATAAAACGAGCTAAACAATCGTATAAAGGATAACTTAACAGAAGTTGTTGTGCTGCTTGATTAGAAACCCAAATTAATGTTATTGCCTATGTATTGATTCCACTAGGATATTTGTGATATCAGGAGATTTGTGATTACGTGGAATCAAGCTATGAAGTAATTGGTACCAGATCGAAACTTAACACAACAAGAACTTCAATCAAACAGAAACAATTAACTGAAATTCCCTTCTTCAATTAAAACTTTGATAGAAAACTCACAAAGAATAAGAAAAACTATCTCCTATTTAAAAGAAAAACCACAAGGAAATAGGAATAGATAAACTCAATTCCATCTGAGTTTTATCTCTAAATCTATCGACTTAGTCCATCAACTCGATAGACATTAACTTTAATAAACCAAGTTACAAAATAAACCCTCTAATTTAAGATTGACTCAACAATCACCCCCTCAATCTTGAATCCTTGGTCTTCACTTACTGTCCACCAGTTTTACTCCCAAGATTTCCCTCATTTCAGCAAACTTAATTCGAGGCAGAGCTTTTGTTAATATATCAGCTGGTTGTTGATCCCCGCTGACATATTCAACCTTTATTTGGTTCCTTTCAACACATTCTCGAATAAAATGATATTTCCTCTCTATATGTTTGCTCCTCCCATGGAAGACAGGATTTTTCATTAAATTGATTGCTGACTTATTGTCCACTCGAATGACAATCATCTCTTCACTTCTTCCTGTGATCTCAGCCAACAATCCTCGCAACCAGACAGCTTGGCATGCTGCCAGTGTGGCAGCCATGAATTCTGATTCGCAAGAGGATAAGGCAACAGTTGGTTGTTTTTGGGAACACCAACTGACTGGACCATCATCAAAGTAGAACACCAAACCTGTTGTTCCTTTCCTATCATCACTGTCTGCCAAAAGGCTGCTGTCGCTGAATCCTATCAAGCTGTTACTTCCATTCCGCTTGTAGTGAATTCCAAGATCTGCAGTTCCTTTGATGTATCGAAGAATCTGCTTTACTGCTTGAGCATGTGTGTTCCTTGGGGCTTGCATATACCTGCTTACATAGCCTACAGAATATGCAAGGTCTGGCCTTGGGTGAGTCAGGTACCGAAGACATCCCAATGTTCTTTGATATGCAGTTGCATCCACCAAGTCGCTGCCATCATCTTTTGCAAGTTTGAGACCCGGTTCCATAGGGTATTTCGTGGGGTTGCACTCCCACATTCCATCTTGCTGTAAGATCTTCTTGGCATAGCTTGATTGCTTTATCTTGATTCCATCATCTTTCTGCATCACTTCTAAACCAAGGTAATAAGATAGTGGGCCCAAATCATTCATCTCAAATCTTCCTTCCATTTGTCTTTTGAATCTTTCGATCATCTCAGCAGTATTTCCAGTCACAATAAGATCGTCCACATAAATACCCACCAGCAATGATCCTTCTCGAGACCTTTTCACATATACCGACTGCTCCAATTTACACTTTTGAAACCCACACTCCTTTAGAACACTGTCCAGCTTTGTATTCCAGGCTCGGGGAGCCTGTTTCAAACCGTAGAGGGCCTTGGTCAGCTTGTGCACCATTCTTTCTTTGCCTTTCTTGACAAAACCTTCCGGTTGTGACACGAACACCTTTTCCTTTAATTCCCCGTGAAGGAATGCAGTCTTCACGTCTAGATGATGAACATTCCAACCCCTTTGTGCCGCTAGTGCAAGTATGAGCCTTACAGTTTCCAATCTGGCTACAGGCGCGAAGACCTCATCATAATCAACACCGTACTGTTGAATGTAACCTTTAGCCACTAATCTTTCCTTGTACCGAGTAATACCTCCACTTGCATTCCTCTTGATCTTGTATACCCATTTCAGGCCAACAGGGCAATGCCCCGGGGGTAGATCCGTTAACTCCCAGGTGTGATTCTTCTCAATTGAAGCAATCTCGGTCTCCATGGCTTGTTCCCACTCTTTATTGCCTGCGGCTTCCTTGAAATTAGTTGGCTCTCCTTCGGTAAGCAGTAGCTCGTAGATTTCATGTAGGCTCTTCATCCTTGAGGGGGGGTGCCATCATAAGTTTCACCTTCAGCTATAGAGGGGTCTGAGTCACCGTATACTCGTGTTGCAGACTCAGGTAACATGGGTCCGCGTCCAGAAACAGTTGATTCAGGGCTGCTGAAAGTGGACCCAGTTGGGCTTGAGATGTTTTCACTTGTGGGAGGTGGGCTGCTTCTATGGACTGGACTCCCAAATTGTGGTCTCACTGGGCTGCTGGATTCCTCTTCTTCCCTCTCATGAGTACTTCGGTCTTCATCGGGCGGATCTGAGTGTAGTACAAAATCAACTTGTTTTGAGTGGCCTTGATCTTGATTTTTGTTCCAATCCCAGCCTTGAGTTTCATTGAAGATAACATCTCTGCTTACCACCACTTTTCCTCCTTCGACATCGTACATACGATAGGCCTTTGTTCCAGGTTCAATTCCCAGGTGAACCATAGCTGAACTTCGGTCATCGAGCTTCTTTGTGAATTGAGAGGGTGTTTTTACAAACCCAACACACCCGAACACCTTTAAATGATCTACTCTTGGCCTGCTTCCCTTCAAGGCTTCATAGGGCGTCTGATCTTTAAGTGCTTTTGTGGGCAACCGGTTTAAGACATAAATGGAGTGCCTAACAGCTTCAGCCCAGAATTCTTGAGGCATCTTCATCGCGTTCAGGATGCTCCTGGTTGTGCTCATAACAGTTCGGTTCCTCCTCTCAACAATGTCGTTTTGTTGAGGGGTGTATGGGGCGGTTAGTTGCCTTGTGATTCCAGATTGTTCACAGAACGTATTGAAATCTTTGGTGGTGAACTCTCCACCCCGTCTATTCTGAGTACCTTTATTTTCCTCCCATACTGATTCTCTACCGGTGCCTTGAAGGTCTTGAACTTCTCTAGTGCCTCATCCTTTGTTTTCAGCATGTAGGGTCGCATGAACCGGCTATGATCATCAACAAAGAGAAGGATGTACCTGTTCCTAGCACTGGTGGCAGGTGTTATAGGTCCACACAAGTCTACATAGACTTGTTCCAGAAGAGTCTTGGATCTGAAGCTGCTTTGGCTTGGGAAGCTTTGTCTGGTGTGTTTTCCTGCTAAACAAGCTTCACATAATTAAGAGGGGTGTTCAATGGGAGGCACCCCTTGGACTAAGTTTCCTGTTCCCAGCCTCTTGATGGTGTCGAAGTTCACATGCCCAAGCCGAGCATGCCACAGCCAAGCCACATCTCCTGCTTTGGCTAGGAGACAAATTGGTGACCCAATCTTCAGGTTAATACGGTAGAGACAGTTTGGTGATCTGCTAGTCTTCATCAACAGAGTTCCATCCTGTTCGAATATGGCTAGCACCCCATCTTTGATGGAAATCTCACATCCTCCTTCCTCGGCTTGCCCAATACTAAACACATTGGCCTTTAGGTAGGGAATATACAAAATGTCGGTCAACAGCTTTTGTTCCCCATTCCTGCATTCAAGTAGGATGGATCCCCTACCCTCGATTTCGACACAAGAGTTGTCCCCGAATCACACTTCTCCTCCGATGCTTGTGTCAAGAACTGAGAACAGCTTCCTATTTCCAGTCATGTGATTTGTAGCCCCGGTGTCTAAATACCACACAAACTCCCCATCGTTGTGGGACCCGTAGTTGGCTGGAAGTACCTTGTCTTCATTCACATAGATCAACTCGCTTTTGTTCTGTTCAGCAACTGTCATCAACAGGGCAGGTCCATCTGCATTTGCTTGGGACAGGTTTACCTTTTCTTCGTTTTGTCTTGTTGGGCAGTCGGCTGAATAGTGGCCAAAAGCATCACATCTAAAACATTGTATCTTCGACCGATCTTTCTTTTCTGGTTCTTGAGCTCCTTCCCTAGAGGTTTGGCCACGGCCCATACCTCTGCCACGACCACCTGTGCGCCCACGACCCCGGCCTCTACCCCTTGTTTCTTGGCCAATCCCTCGGCCCCGGCCTAGGTTTTTTGCTTGTTTCCTCTTCTGGTCCCATTCTTCATAGGACAACATCAGTTGATCATGGTTTGGCTTTGTGTTCTTGGTTCTTTCTTCGTATGCCTTGAGCCTTCCTATTACCTCCTGGAACTTGACAGTCTTTAGATCAACAAGCTGCTCGATTGTTGCAGCTATGTTGATGAACTTTTCTAGTAACCCTGTGAGCAGCTTTCTCACCAGATTTGTTTCCTCAATGGGCTTCCCGAGTGATGCTGATCTGGAGGCAAATCCTGATAATTATGTTGCGAAATCATCAATCTTTTCCCCATCCTTCCTCTTCGCGGCTGCGAACTCCACATTCAAAGTCTGTAATCGGGCCTCCATGACTCGTTCAACTCCAACATGACGAGTCTTGATTGTTTCCCAAATCTCTGCTGCTCGTTCACAATAGGCGACTTGTATTACCAGGTCCTCTGGCAGCGCCTGGTACAATAAAGCAATGGTTGCATTGTCTTTCTTTGGATCAACCGCAGTCCCTGGCTCAATGGCCTCTCAGATTCCATGCGCCTTGAAGATTGCCTTAATCCTAAGCGACCAAATTGTGTAATTTGTGTCGGTTAGGATCGGGCACTGGAATGGGATTTTATGCTTCGATCGACCATAGCCAGTTGGTTTGGTGGAGCTTCCTTATCAGCCATCGTCTTCTTGTTGCTTGTTCTTTCGATTCTGGTGCTCGATCCAGCCCCTTTGGATCAATGTTCGGTCCCTCGAACGCAGCTCTGATACCAATTGAAGTAATTGGTACCAGATCGAAACTTAACACAACAAGAACTTCAATCAAAGAGAAACAATTAACTGAAATTCCCTTCTTCAATTAAAACTTTGATAGAAAACTTACAAAGAATAAGAAAAACTATCTCCTATTTAAAAGAAAAACCACAAGAAAATAGGAATAGATAAACTCAATTCCATCTGAGTTATATCTCTAAATCTATCGACTTAGTCCATCAACTCGATAGACATTAACTTTAATAAACCAAGTTACAAAATAAACCCTCTAATTTAAGATTGACTGAACAAGCTAGAGGATCAAGGTTATATTGATCGAGAATTATACAACTCAGGTGAGTTCTTCGTAGCCCTGTTTCAAATGTTTTGTTATTTTGGGCTGCATGCTATAAAACTATTTTGTGAAAATGATTTTAACCTTACTACGGTTGGGTAAAGAATGCTTCAAGTCTCGGCTGCGGTTGAGCCATGGTTATCGATAGCGGCCATAGCGGTCGCTATAGCGCGCTATGAGGCGATGCGTGAAGGACCCGCTATTAGGGTTTTGCGGTAAGAAAGCGTGAAGGTAGCAGAATTGGAGTCTGAATCGGACGACAATGATACTGGACGACGACAAATATGATGGCGAAGGAATCGGACGACGACGAAATTGGGCGACGACGAAATTGGGCAGCGACGAAATCGGAGGACGACTGAATTGGATAACGAATTGGAGACTGGACTGAAATTGACAACGAATTTGATGATCTAGAAGCACTTCTGTAGTTCAGGCTAGGTTATAAGCAAAAGGAATTGACGAATTGGAGTTTGGCCTACTGAATTGGATGACGAATTGGAGACCTAGACTAAGATGGACCGAAATTGGCACGAATTTGATGATCAAGAAGCACGTTTGCAGTTCATCCTATGTTGTAAGTAGAAGGAATTGATGAATTAGACTCTGGTAGACTGAATTGGAGATCCCAGGTATTTTATCGCTAAACACGAAATAGCAGTCGCTATTTACTGTTGTTCGCTATCTATAACTATGGGTCGAGCAGAAAAGGTGGTTTTGAAGTCCCAGCTACGGTTGGGCAATAGTTGAACGTTGCGGTGCTAGAAACTATATTGGTACTGCAAGTAGCATTGAAAATGTTTTGAATAAATATGTACAGAAAATATTTTTCAAATGGTTTTCAAACCCCTTATGATAGCCTTTGCATTAAGCGCTACTTAGAATAAGACTGTCATGGCGGGTTAAAATAGGGCCTGAATAAGTGGTGACGATCACTTCAGAGGGTACATGACCTCTTGGGCAGTGCTTTAGTGGATGGTATTATTGTGGTTATTTGTGATACTGTACAATTTATTCATAATGTTGTGATGGACTTGTTTTACGCATGTAATGGTTTATGAATTATGGTTTGTAAAACTTAGAACTCACCAGTTTTTAACTGACTTGTTTAAGTATGCCTATCAGGAAGGAATAATGCATCATGTAGCAAAGGGAAGGCTGAGGCATAACTGGCATAAGGCTTGTCTATGGAATGTTGTACTAGTTTAGTTTGGACCTACTACATTGTAGTTTTTTTTTTCTTGGATGTAAATACTTATTAATGAAATAAGTTCAATTTTTTAATTCCATTGAATTTTAACTCTGTATAACTTTGTGTTCTGGATCAATTCCAACCGTTGTCAGTGGCGCCATCTTGAGAGCCCGGGATCGGAGCGTCACATAAAGCGTTGGGATGATTAACTTCATACGATAACTTTGAGCCGGGGACTCCTTCGGAGCAATCTCTCTATCCCAACTGGGATAAGGGTAAGGTTTGTCTTCATCCTTCCTCCCCGACCCTACTAAAGAGGGGGAATACTAAGTAATTTTGTTTGTTTTTTAATTATTAATAAAAATAGAAAATAGTTTCTATCTAGACTTCTAAATTAAACTAAAATTTATTCAAACTATTTCTCAGTTTTCACAATAATGATAACAAAAAATCACAAGAGAACACCTAAATAGTTCATCAAGACATGTGCTAAGTTCTTAAACATTACTGGACTAATTTGAACTCATGGTTTAAAAAGGCGGTCTGAGGCGCGCCTTGAGGCGTACGCCTCGGCTGAGGCGGCCAGAAAACGCATATGAGGCGTAGCCTCAACGGGGGGAAACGAAACCTAAGCCTCGGGTGGATCAAGGCGTATCAAGGCGTATCGAGGCGGTGAGGCGCTGAGGCAAGGCGTTGAGGCTTAAGCCTCAAGAAAGATCACATATTTTTGATTTTGGATTGTTTTTCTTACCTGTGTTAGATTCTATTGACCTTCGTTTCAACCGATAAGCAACCCTAATTCAATAAAAGGTTGCGAACGAAACATCTGCTTCGATTAATGAGCCTCACCTGGTCATACGAATTCGATTTACGAGTAGCCTCACCTCGTCGCCAAGATTGCCTTCCTGGATTCGAAACTTACCCAATTGATGACAGCCATGATGTCGCAAGAGAGCTGCTGATCGATCAAATTGGCTGAATTATACATTTAGACCTAGGGTTAGGTGGCGCTTAGAAGAAGAAAGAGGGAGAAGAAAAACGGCGTGTGATACAAACGGTGGTTCCCATTAGGTTTAAGAACTTTGATATTTTAACATCTAACCCCCTCAATCTTTATTAATTAATATTCTGGTCACCAAACTTGAGCTGAAAATTAAAATCCTGCTTTTTGTTGTATTTATAGCTTTTGTATATTATACATGAAGGTTATTAATAAATTAATTTACAAATTTATCCATAAAAAGTATAAAATTAATGCTATATATACATAGAAGATTAATGTTATGTGTACATACAAAGTTAAGGCTATAAATTAGCATTTGTTTTATGTTAAATTATTACTTTTATTAAATATATTTGTAATTTTAATTATATTTCAATATAGTTTTGAGGCTTACGCCTCGGTCCGCCTCGAGGCTTACGCCTCGTGAGGCTAACAGAAAACGCCTCGAGGCTCGTTTCCGCTTTTTTAAACCTTGATTTGAATAGTTAGAAATGACAATGCTTCTTTGATTAGGAAAATTATCATTCACTCATTCATCACAATCTTCAATTAAACTCCTATAATTGAAACATAATTACAAGTTCAAAGAAAACACCACAATTCTGAAATATAGTATACATACTTAAAGGATCAATATGGGACTTGTCAGTTTTGAGTACAAACAAACAAACATACCCAAAGAATTCTCACTTTTGAGTGAGGTCTAGGGGGAAAAGATGAAGACAAACTTTACGCCTACCTCAAAATGTGGTTTAGAGGCTGTTTCGGAGGAGACCTCCGGCTCATAGATTTTTACTTTTTTTATTTCTTTTTTTTTATTTTATTTATTCCTTTTTTTTTGAATTATTTCAAAGAAACTACAAACACTTGAATATAGTTAAACTAATCACTCCAAAACCTAACCACATAACACATACACGTAAAACATGAATAAACAACATGGTGAAAACTAAATCAAGAATCAAACTCAGAAAAAGTATTATAAGCATAATACCAAAAAACCAATGAAGAGCAACAACCAAATAAAACTTTAATGTCACGGTTACTTCATTGTAATACTTGTTTAAAAAAATATACCTTATATTAATAAATAATACAATTTCTTAATTATTACAAGATAAGCTTAAAGAGGATCAATAAGAAGTTGAATTTTGTTTCCTTTCCGTTTTAATTTATTTTTTAATAACTTCAAATATTATTAGTTGTTGATAGAAATAATATATAAATACTAAAAAATAATAAATTAAAAATCTGATATTGATACCATTTTAAACTCCCATCAAGATATTGTAATAATATAATTTGGGTAAGCTTTTTTATATATTAATAATAACTAATTAATATATTACTAAGAAGAACCAAAATGGGAAGGAGATAAATAAGGAGATTTAAATAACATACGTTAAAATATTAAAATAAAAAACAGTTGATTTTAAATTTCAGGATATGAAGTCTAACTGAAAAAACAAGTGTGCAGAGTGCCATTTATCAAAGTTGCACTGTTTTTGTTTAGTGTTTTTCGTTATATTGGCTTAAGTGCTAATATTTTAAATAGTGTGCATCTTCAGGTCTTGTTCAACATTTTGAGGATAAGCTCTTGTATTTATCATATTACATGTTTTCCAGAATTTTATATTTGATAAACAAAGCAAGATAAAAGAAAATCAACTTTAGTTAGATGTCTTGACTGTATGTTGGTGAAAAATTAATTTCATTTGCCATAGTTGCCTAAAACAAAAACAAAAAAAGTTACCTTTAAGCTATTTAATGAAGTGCCTTCATCTGCAACTGTTGAGTGTTCCTTCAAGAAAAATCACCACAATGGAGAATAAATTAGTAAACATAAAAAGAACAACTAAAGGATGAAAGAAAACAAAAGCAAAGTAGAAAAGTCAATCTTACAAGATTTTCATGTTTCCATTGAAGTTCCAACACGTCCTCAAGTTCTTTGACAATTTGATCCATAGTTGGGCGTTGCACAAGTTGCTGATTTAAGCAGTTATAGGTTATTTTTGTGAAGACAGCCAACGATTGTGTCCCCATTTGTTTCCTTAATATTGGATCAATGATGTCATCCACTTCTTCCTTAATGCCATGGGTTTCAATCACAGGTTTCCTCCCACAAATGACTTCAAACAATAATACACCAAAAGAATAAACATCATATTTGGGTGTCATATTTGTGTCATCAAAGTAACGAGAAAAGAGAAGACGATGCCTCCAACTTTGAGGGTATTTCGTGGAATGCTCAAAACCATATATTCTAGGTTCCCAATCGTGATCTAAAAATATTTTATAGCTATTGATGTCACAATGTATGACATCATAATGGATGTAACTCAAGGCACGTGCAACACCTAAACATATTTGCAGTCTTTGGAACCATGTGAGAGTTGGATCACTTAGATGTTGGTCTAGACTGCCATGAACTGCATGTTCATAAATGATTATCTTTTCATCAGCCTCATCACAAAACCCAACCAAAGAGATGATATTTTTATGCTTGAGACTAGAAAGCATTGAAATCTCAGTCCAAAATTCAATATCTTCTTGTCCATATTTACGTTTTAACCTTCGTGCACAAATATCAATCAATTGTCCGGATCCCAGCATTTGTCCTTTGTAATCCTTCCCAAATTCACCTTCCTTGATGAGATTTTCATTAGCAAAGTTGTTGGTAGCGGATACTATTTTTTCAAGTCGAATTTCTAGGTGATCCAACTCTCCGTATGTCTAAGTAAACAAAGAGTAAAACAGAGGAATGAAAGTTAATTTAAAAATAAAATTATTTAAGGCTATGTATTCAGATGAAAATGATTTGTGATAGTGATATGTGGTCACAAAAGGTGAAATATGTATTAATATAATATTTGAATTCAGTATTAGGGATAAGGTTTGACTCCATCCTTCTCCCTCAAACCCTACAGAAAAGTGGGAATTTCCTGGGTAAATTTTTTTGTGTTATGTTTCACAAGATTTTGATAGTTTTATAAGTTGTATGTGTAGCATTGCATGTATGTGTGCATTGCTTAATGTGTATTACAGCCCACTCATACATACTCAAAACAAAACAATTCTTAGATGGATAGTTTCATGTTACAAAATCAAATATGAAGGATATACTAATATGAAAATCATCATGTTCCAATTGTGTCCAGATGCATGCGAATATGTTCTGAGTTAGGAAAATTAAAAGAAAATTGTAACCTTTTTGAGTTCTGGGAGGTGACGTAAGCGCCGTACGCGATCTTTAACACGAGATATGGCGAATTGCCACTTCTTCAAAGCAGCCTTTGATCGCTCCCTCTCATAACTCCTCTATAATAAACACAAGAGCAATCATATTTAAAAATTTTAATCTAATCCAAAATATTTGAATGGATCAAAGGGACGTTTCAAAATTGAACTTTGTGAAGACAATAATTTTTCAAGTATCATCATCAAAGTATCAAACCTTGTGACCTCGTTACTTTTTGATTTTATGTTTTCAATTAATGGGGCAAGTGTAAATTAAAGAAATTTGAAATACCAAGGACTTTATGAGTATTCTCTAAAATATTACATAGACAATCTAGCTTCTTTTTTTTTCTTTTTTTGGAACGGCGGTTGCCTCAGAGTGCAGTGATTGAGTATCAAACCGGGCAGAAAGCTTTAACCTTGCCGCGTAAAAACCCTTTTGGCTCGGACACATAGCCAGGTGATAGCCCTGGTCGCGCATCATTGCCATGTCTCACAAAATTTTGACAACAATAGGAATTGAGCCCACAACCTTCAAATAGGAAGTGTAGGCCTCTTACCCACAAAATTCTTTACAATCTAGCTTATGATCATGGTTAATTATAAATTTCCATAAATAACCATAATTGGTTGTTTAAGCTATGGTTAAGCCTAGCGGAAACTAGGCTAAAATTGGGGGCAATTGACTTAAAAATTAAAAATATATATTAACGTGAGTTCTGAACCTAAAAACTCAAAAATCAAATGACTAGTTAAACTTGTTTGCTTCTTCTAATCGTTTCAGCTAGCACTAAGTTGTAAGTGAATTTTGAACCTAATGGACTTCAACATCAAATTAGAAGTCGATCTGTTCCAATTTCTCCTACAATTCCAGATCCAGATAAAGGAATCGTATCTTGTACAGAGTGAATATGAATCCATGTGTAAGCATGCGAGTGAGTGTGTTAAAAGGAGATGACTATACCTTTTCGAGGTTCGCCGTAAATCGAAACCGCCGGCGGCGGTTTTTAACGACAGAGACGGCATCTCGCCACTTCTTCAAAGCCTCGTCCGACGAATGATGCTTCGCCGGAATATCAAAATCCAGCAGGAATCTTTCCATTTGTTACAAATCCCTAATTAATCTGACCTTAGCATAAGTAATAGCTAACAAAACTGTAAAATGAGAACTCGATGAAGGTGATAGATAAACGACAAGGCAGTAGACCAACGGAGTGAGCTAGTGAGAGAGGATGAACAGACCATTAATCGAAGTTGTTTGCAAGGATTCACGGTCCCATTTTTAAACCTGAAAATAATTCAAACAGGTTATCAGTTAGTTGTGTTATCGAGATTCCTTCATTGATTTGTTTCTTTATAGTTGTTGATTATGAATAATTTGACACGTACTCATCTTTTGGTCGTTTTCTTGTTCAAGTGGAAACTTTTTTTTTCTAGTGGGTCTTCCTCTTTTAATGGGTTTTTAGTAATAAGTTATTAAACATCTAGTTTCAAAACACTTCGTTAACATCATCACTCTATTCCTTTAGATCTAGGAGGTGTGCAGGCGACAAAAGAACAACTTGCATGTTTGTAGGGACAGAGAAACAATCAGTGGGGTTGTAGGTGTTTATAGTAATCAAGGGCTTCTAACCTAATAGTTTTTATTTTAACGGCTTGGTACAACGACACCCAAGACGGGATTTCAACCGTCCTCTCGGATTTGACGCTCTGGGGTGTATGTCCGAGCCCACCCTAAGAGGAACCCCACAACTGGGTAAACCCCCTGACCTTGCTTTAGCAAATATGCCTCAGCCCGGATTCGAACCCAAGACCTCCCATAGAGAAGTCAAGGGGGTAACCATTAGGCTAGAAGCCCTTGGTTTTCTAACCTAATGGTTATCCCCTTGACTTCTCTATGGGACGTCTTGGGTTCGAATCCGGGCTGAGGCATATTTGCTGAAGCAAGGTCAGGGGGTTTACCCAGTTGTGGGGTTCCTCCTAGAGTGGGCTCGGGCATACTCCCTAGAGCGTCAAATCCGAGGGAACTGTTGAAATCTCGTCTTGAATGTCGTTGTACCAAGTCGTTCAAAAAAAAAGGTGTTTATGGTACATTTATCGAAGGAGGTTTTGAAACAGAAAAAAAATATTTTTGTATGTTTGACTTATTTTTAATTTCTAGCGGTTGTACAGTTATTTGTGTTACAAAAATTGTTAATCTAATATTTATATGACCATGCGCAACACTAGCCCCCGCTCACCTCCACGGCATCCCCCTTCTGCGGCCACTAGCGGGAACATTGCCCCCCAGATGCGCGGCCCCCGCCCGGTGCTTCTTCACGGCTCCCGCTCCCCGTGAAGCCCCCTCTACTCCCATTGGCTGATTTTTAAAAATGGGACCCACTGTGGGGTTTTTTAGTGGGGTGATGTGGCACATTGGAGAAGTTTTTTAGTAGGGTGACCATTGTGGGGGTTTAAGGTTTTCAGCAGGGTGATGACATGACAGGAAATTTCGGTAGGGATGGATTTTCAGTAAGGTGACCGCTGTGAATAGCCTACTAAAATGCCATTGGAATATTAAAATATAGTATTTATTTTTATATTTAAAGTTTATAATTTTTTTTGAAATAAAATAATTATTTATAGTAATATAAAGATAATCATAAACCATATATGTTTGTTAAAAACTTGGGTTAAGTTGTTTGTCAATGAAAATGAAAAATTAAGTTTAGTTGGATTGTGTAAATGATGCAAAGAGAAATTATTTTTTAGTTAAAAATTAAGTTGGTTTAGTGAATAGAGATAATCTAACCTTAGAAGAAAAATTTTAGACACACCATGTCCTCTTTACATCAATCATCACTCACTCTTTTAATTTCTTATTGGGTTTTTTATTTGTACACCTTTGTACCAATAAACACTAAATTTTTATATTTTTTTTATTATTGAAAAAGATATATAACTAAAGTAATGTGTTTGATGTGATTGCTTTGATCGTACAAATGATCAAAGTTGTGTATTTATATGGGGCGCGTTATTTGGACACCCCCTACCGTGCAGTCAACACCTGCCTACTCTATACGGGCCGTAAAGCCCTTTACGGGCCGTAAAGAAGTCGGACTGTGTCAGAAGATGTCAGTGAGATGTCTGGCGGCTGAACACCTAATACGAGCCGTAAAGGCCTATACGACTCGTTTTTAAAAATGAAAATTTTTAAGTTTTGTTTTTCTACCCGATATACGTACGTGTTTAACTTATTTGTAACATTGTAATTGTATAACTGTTTTAAATGGTTAAAACATATATTTTAACGTAATTATATTTAATCGCTATACGTACATTATTAACGTTATATATTAAACATATGATATATATATTATTATATATACGTGTTATAAAATCCTCACGTTGTTGAATTCCGGTATACGTACGCGTTTAACATTAATTGTTATATCATATCGTCTAGTTATTTAATTTTTAAGTTATAAAATAATATCTGTTTATAATAGCGTATAATCGTACTTTGTTTTGAAATCCGGTATTTGTTAAATGCAACACGTACGGTACGTGTTTAAGTAACTTATAATATCGTTTAATTGTTCGAAAAAAACGTAACCATTTTTAATCGTTTTGTTGTAAAATAATAAGTATTTAACGTTATTGTTTAATTATTTTGCCTACTTGTTTTGTTTGAAAAATATTTTAACATCGTGACGTTTAAATATAAATAACAATTTTTTTTAACATAATTAGTTATGATTTCGTAATTTTAAATGTTTTGTTTGAAAATTAATTTAATGTAATCGTGTTTAATGATTTTTAAACAATAGTTATCAGAATATAAATAACGTTAAACGGTTTTAAGAAAATTGTTAACTATCTATTATTCATTTCACAATCACGCACATTTTTTAATTATATAATAAAAGATAAAACAAACAATCACGCCATACACAACATATATACAAAATAAAAATACATACATCGAATGCTAAAGTAGTGTCCATACATCAAAATCCAAAAAAGAAAAGACAAAATAAAAAAAAAATAACTAAGCATGACCACCAGGATCCTGCGGATCCTGATGATGTCCCGGTCCTGGAAAGACGGGAATATCCATGCCAGCAGATGCCGCCATACGCTCCGTCATCCACCGCATCATCCCCTCCAAGCGATCAACGCGTCCAGAAAGGTCGCGTACGCTTCCAGAAAGGTCGCGTACGCTTCCAACAAGGTCGCGTAAGATCGCCGCGTCAGCCGGATGCAGTCGTGGCTGACGAACAACGACATGATGTGCTGGTGGCGGTGGCGGTGGCGGTGGCTGGTCTGCGTGATCCTGGTCTGCCGGGGGCTCCTGTACGTGCGGCTGTGCCCCCGGCTGCTGCTGTGGACCAGGGACTGGCGGCACCCACTCTGTGCGCCGATCCAGCGACCATCGCAGACCCACACGGGGTAAAGTCGGCCGCTATACCCATTAGCATGACCGTGTTACGCCCCAGCAGTGTCGAGGCGTAAGTCACGGTCATGCTATCTCTAATATCGGCCGAAAAACGACCGATACGTCGAGCTATACGTGTGATAAAAGAGCCACACGTAATAGCTCCAGTAGCCTTACGGCTAATAAAGCCAGCAAAATAATCAGCTAGCAACCACGCAAGGTTGCAGCTGCGCCCACTGATAAGGCAATAAAGGAAGAATAGGTCCTTCTGTGTGACCCACTCCTGGCTCAATCGGCGGCCGGTGATGGTGCATGCGATGCACCGATGTAGGTACCGGTGCAGCGGATCACGAATGCTACTGACACGAGCCTTGTTAATAAAAGGCTCGTCACCAATCACCGGCCACCAGTCTACGAGGACGGCCGCGTCCTCCTCTATCGCGGCATCTAAAAAAAGAGGTGTAGTAACCTCATCTCGGGTATAAAACCCAGTAGCAATCCCCCACTGAGTGAGGGACATCTGCACATCCTGTCCACATAAAGTGAACGAGACAACAGGCAGCTGATCAAGAGCCTCCATGCCACCTGCCTGCGGTGGATGGAACTCGAATGTGGACAGGAACTCGAGAACGATCTCTCGATAAGCCGGGAAGCCGCCCATCTCCAGCATGCGTCGCCACGGACCCGACGCTCCGATAATCGCTGTGGCGCGCTCAGTCGCGCCAAGCGTGGCTAAAATACTCCAATCGATCGTCCGCGGCTCGACGATCTCCATACCAATGAAGCGTTTGAGGCGCGTGTGCGCCTCAGTGCCCGGTGGGAACTGCAGCAACATGTGGGGATCCGGGATCATATCCGGATCCTCCTCGGATGAACTAGAACTCGACGGCTCACGAACTCGTCTACGCCGAGGCATAATCTGCAAAGTTAGACAAATAACAATAACAATAATAACAATAATAATAATAGTAATAATAATAGTAATAATAATAGTAATAATAATAATAATAATAATAATAATAATAATAATTATAATAATAATAAGAATACTAATAATAATAATAATAATAATAACAATAATAAAACCAATAATAATAATAATAATAATAATAATAATAATAATAATAATTCTAATAATATTATTATTAAAAAGTAAATTTAAAAAAAAAATTCAAGAACTATACGAACCGTATAGCCCTTAACGGGCCGTAAAGTTCATCGAGAAACCCTGAGCTTCTTCTCTGTTAGAACTTTACGGCTCGTAAAGCCCTTAACGACCCGTTAAAGTTCTAGAAATTTTGAAAAAACTACTAAATCAGAAGCAACGAAACCCAATCCTACATCTACATCACTATCTATTACTACAAAAACCTAAAAAACTACTTTACTATTAAAGATTTCTACGAAGAAAACTTCAAAAAGTTTAAAAACTTACGGTTTTGAGTTGTGGTGGGTCCAAATCCGAGCTCTACAAGCGTGGTGACCGTGTATCCGAGTGTGGTGACCGTGGAAAGCGTGGTGATCGTCGAGAGGGTTGCGAATCCGAGCTTTACGAGTTGTGTGGTAAGAAATACGAGTTGTGAGCGGTTGTATGTTTATATAGTCAAACCTATACGACTCGTAAAGCTGGATACGAGTCGTATTGTTTTTTAAATAAATATAAAAATTCAGTATTTTTCAGTATTATTACTAATTATTATTATTATTATTAATATTTATTATTATTATTTATTATTATTTATTAATATTTATTACTAATTATTATTATTATTATTATTATTGGTTTTATTATTGTTATTATTATTATTATTATTATTTTTATTATTATTATTATTATTATTATTATTATTATTATTATTATTATTATTATTATTATTATTATTGTTATTATTATTATTATTATTATTATTATTATTATTTATTATTATTTATTAAAATTTAGTAATATTTATTATTATTATTATTATTATTATTATTATTATTATAAAGAACAACAAAATGATTAAATACATATATTTGCGAGTTACAATCCGTAATTGTCTAAATCTACAAAACCCGGTGGTTTTCGACGGCTTTCCAACCAATTGGTATACAAATCAAGGCGTTGCTTGTACCACATTTCCCAGGCTGCGGCGTCATGACTTCTGAATCTTGACCAATACCAACTTGGTGTCGGAATTGGATAATCTCCGGTAAGTTCAACCATTACATAGTGGTTATCGTTAACAAATACGAATGACACAATACGATGTGGTTGGAGAAATTCAGGCGACGTCCATAGCGGGAAAATCGTTACAGAAGCGCCTAAGCTTATAAAAACCACAGTCACACCAAACGCATTTGCAATCAAAAGTCCGGTCTCCGGCATTTGCATCCAATAACGTCTTGGAGCAAATTCAGGTTTTGACCATTTCAAGGATTCTTGAATTTCGTCAAAAACACCAAGGAGGACGTTAATGTACACGTTTGCATTTTGGATACTCTCAGTCAGGAGTGCATGACGAATAGTTAACCATTCTGTTTCCGGAAGTCCTAATGCAACAGCCACAGATCGAAAGCCACAGTTTCCGTCTGGAACAACGTCTTGTATTCTTGATATGTATGGGTGGAAGATGTCAGGAATGTGATCCTTAAACCGGTTAAAATTGTAAAGCTTATTATCAGTTAAATTTACCGGGTTGTCAAATGCTGGTTGCGATAACCCAGAAGTTGGTTGCGAAAACCCGTCTTGTGGTTGCGAAAACCCGTCTTGTGGTTGAATTACATGCCCAACAATGTTGTCTAACGTGTTGTTGGTTGCATGGAGACTTTTCTTTAATAGAGAATGTTGACTTTCAACTCTGTTGGTGGTTCGTTGACCAAAATTCCGGTTTTTATCTATCCACGCAGACACAAACATTTCCTTGTATTTTTGCAACCATGTTACTTGCAAATATCCGATAACCCCTAAAAAACAAACACATATTAATACGTTTCATACAACTCAAAAACATTTAAAAATGAGAAATAGAACATTACTCTGATGAGATGTCCATAACCATTCATGTAGTCGGCTATAATTATACTCGTAGATATCGGGAGTTGCAGATTCAATCACAACCGACCACATATATCCAAACTTTTGCCAGTCTGATTGCGAAAAACTAGGCCTGCAGTGTTTGGATATGTTTTCAAAAATGTGCCACCTGCATAGTAATTGGGCAGCACTAGGAAATATTCTTCTACATGCGTTTATAAGAGCCAATTCTCTATCGGTTACAATAACGCGTGGTTCCATACACTGTTGAAGTGTATCTTTTAGGTTTTGTAACACCCAGACAAAATTCTCTTCACGTTCCTTACTTATAAACGCATGTGCAACACTAAAGGTCTTGTGCGTTGATGTGACACCAACTATTTGAACAAATGGCATGTTGTATTTGTTCGTTTTATAAGTTGTGTCAATTAACAAGACATGAGGAAATGCTCGCCAAATATTATAAGATGTCTGGTGGATAAAAAAAATCTGTTCCACGACATCTGTCGACGCATCATCTTGCGTTTGGTAAATAAA
The DNA here is from genome assembly GCA_009363875.1 of Mikania micrantha. Lineage (NCBI taxonomy): Eukaryota > Viridiplantae > Streptophyta > Magnoliopsida > Asterales > Asteraceae > Mikania > Mikania micrantha. The sequence continues at coordinate 73,652,729 of CM018695.1, read as the reverse complement.
ATTATTTCTTTGCAATGTACTAAAAAGGACCTGAATTGGAGTTTCCCCGTGTTTTGTCCAATACGTAACTTCCGTCGCGCATTGTAAATATTTCTGAGGTTGGAAACATTTTCGGGGTTTTGGTCCTTTACAGCTGCAAGTATATCACGGGGCAACATGTTTTGGTTTGACAGTTGCTCAACAAGACGGGTTTCATTTTCATTTAATCTCATCGCATATGGATGACCGCCTAGTTGTTCAGCCGCTAGGTGGTTGTGTTCATTATTGACCACACGCAACTTCCAACCACCACAACTTCTCTCGTATCTACCAATCAGCTCAAATTCACACCCAGTCTTCTTCGAACCAGTACGTCTAGCTTTTGGTTCACCGTGATACACGCCACCGCGATAGCATTTAAGCCACACTTTTATAACTACACCGGTTGCATTAGTTTTGCTTCGTCGTCTAACTAGCACATAACCATTTTCACGCCCTCTAGCAATCGCCCAATCAACAAGTTCATCAACACCGGCAAAAACCTGAAAATAAAAAAAATGTATAAATTTTTTTAAACTAACAACCGTTAAACGAATAAGTTTGTTACCTGATCAGTTTCATAGACACACATATATTCATCACCGAAGTTGTTGCCTCCCATCGACATTGTTAAACCTTTACGAGTTTTAACTTGTTAAAAAACCTCAAAACCTGTTTGTTTGGAAAATCAAACCGAAGTTGTTGCGTTTTTTTTATTCAATTGTTGAAGATATATATCTATCGTTTATTTTACGCATGCATCTATTACGTTAACTCAAATAATTGGCGCTGGTCAAATTATTGGCGTTCAATACGGCCCGTATAGGGCTTTACGGGTCGTATGTACTGCGTGTCAGTCTGCATCAGCCCTATGATTTGACGTGTCAGCTTTTGTCAGAAATATTCGTTTCAATACGACCCGTAAAGGGCTTTACGGGCCGTATTGAGGGTGTCCGATGATCCATTCGGGTGTCTCCCTAACAGGCCCCATTTATATTAACACCTTTTCTTATGTAGACATACTCATTAGTTTTAGATTTGAAGAAAACCCTAACATCCATTTCAGTGAAGCTGTAAATTCTTTATAGAAATTTAATTTTCTATAAAGTATGGTCTTTATTGCATGCTTTAGTACATATGTACATGTAGTCATGTAGCATAGAACATCATAAGGTGAAATGCCATTTTTTGCACACATAGATTGCTTCTCATTCCACACTTTACTTTTTTTTTAACCATAGATGGCTAATTGTTGTGATTAGTTTTAGAATTTTGAGTATCTAGTAGGCTTGACTTTTGACAAAATGCAACAATTTTTGGGTGCATCATGCCATGCATAAGTTGACAGTTTATAGCCAAAACTTAATCTCAGTCACATAATAAACTTAATCTCATTGAAATATTAGTAGGATTTTTCTACAAGAAGTTCTCTTACATTTGACATGCTTAATTATATCTTACTAAGTTGTGTTTTCGATGGCCGAGTTTGGAGCGATTAAGGTTGTTGTTTTTGTAACAAGCCGTGAGAAACATACTTACACAAATATGTAGGGTAAGACTACGTGAGTCAAGCATCAGATACGCGTAAAGTTCTTCTTACATGTTACCATTTAAGAGTAGTATGTTTGCCAATATAATTATGATGTATCATTTTGGTTTTTAAATTGGTATCATGAATACCCAGCAATGTCCTACTTATCAGTAGGGTGTGTGAGGAATGAAACGAAAACACACTTTACCTCTGTTCCAATGGAATAAATTGAGGCTGATTTTAAAAAGACTTTCAACTCAAAAGTGTCGGTAACAATTCATTATGATATGTTGATATTAACCATATAACTCTTAATATGTTTTATGAAAAATAGCATATATGTGACCAGTGGCGGATGCAGGAATTTTTTTAGTGGGTTCATTGTCTTAAGACACTTCATCTCTAATGGGTTCACTTTATTGTTTAACCCTTTCGGAAAAAAATTTCCTCCTAACGATTTGAAACACGGTGGGTTCCGGTGACCCCACTACCATGTATGTAGATCCGCAATTGATGTTGGCTGTGTTGCAAAGGATGAGTAGTTTAGTTAAAAGACTTCATGTTAAATCGGATTCAAGGCCCCGCAATAGTGTGGATGCTTCTAATGACGAGTCAGACCATGTAATTTAATGAAATTGGTTTCACTCAAATTTAGGGTTCACAAAATTACAAATAGAACCTTGTACTCACTGTAATTTGATGAAATTGGACAAACTCCAAATCAAAAATTCGTAGCAGCATGCCCTAATAGCAACTAGCAACATGAATGTTGGTTTTTAATTATAGCAAAATTTAACCGGAAATGAATGTTGCCACCGGAGATTGTATGAGGTGGTGGTTGCCGGAGGGGAAGAGAGGGTTGGGTTAAACTAATTGGGTAAGGGTATTTTGGTCATTTTCAAAAAGTTAACAGACATCCAACCCAGGGACCATCCGTGTTACGTTTTTGCAAACTTTCTGGCCACCGTTGTAATTTCTGATAGCTAGGGACCATCCGTGCAATCCGGGTAAACCACAGGAACCATCTGTGTAGTTAACTCTTTATGTTTTAAACTAAAATGAATAACTAGTAACTACTCAGAATTTTAAAAAATATTAAACTTTTTCAAGAGACTTATCCACTCAAGTTTCAACTTTGTTTCGTTATTATAATTTTAAAATTTTAATATTTGCCTGCAAGTGTTACCTGATTACATAAGCTCATGTGGTTACCTCGCATCTCACATTTTCAAAATCGTCTCATTACATAGAAACTTGAGTGGTTAAGCCTACGTGAAATTCGGCTAAAATATGGGGAAAATTGACTTAAAATATATATAGGGGAAGGTTCCCCTAAAAAGTCTATTTTGCCTAAGAAGGCTAAGAAGGATTTTAAAAACTCAAAAACCGACTCAAAGAAACCCCGATTGAACTCATTTTTGCGTCATTGGAACCGGGTTGTCGAACCCTAAAACCCAAACCCTAAATCATAAACAATAAACCCTAATATTAAACCAAAACTTTAAAAACAAATCTTTAACAAAGATACAACTTAAAAGCTAAAAACCAAACCCTAAAACCTAAAATCTAAATCTAGATGTTAAAACGAAAACTTAAAATCTAATATTATAGGGTTCGATGAGACGGTTCCAATGTCATCGAAATGAGTTCAATCGGAGTTCGTTTGGGTCGGTTTTAAAGTTTTTAAAAATCCTTCTTAGCCTTCTTAGGCAAAAAAGACTTTTTATTTGATCATTACCCTATATATATATATATATATATACATATATATATATATATATATATATAGGGAAGGGTATAAAAAATAACCCTCATTTTTTGCTACAACTACATAACCCATTTAAACCAATCATAAACTTACACATAAGCATTACATTAAAATATTAAAAAGGGCATCATAGTCATTTTACCCCTTATAAGTTTTCCCCCCTATTTTTTAAACATTAATAACTTTTTTATAATATATTATTTTTTTAAAAAAATTGCACCATTATATTCGTCTCATTTTTCTCTTTAATTATGTTATAGTCTCGACTAATTTTTTTTACTTTTTTTAAATGCCCTATATTTACATCATTGTAACGAGGTTAAATATAACAAATTTATTTAATTTTTTTTTAAAAATGATAAATTACAGTGATGTAATTTACATTGACGTAATTTATCGTGATGTAATTTACATTGACGTAAAATTCGGTTTCGGTTTTTTTCGGTGAATTTGGTTTAAATTACAGTGATGTAATTTACATTGACAACAAATTGGTTTAAATTTTTTTCGAACAATGATAAATTACATCACTATAATTATCATTGTGAGAGAAAAAAATTAAAATAATGCGTTCTATTACATCATTGTAATTTATCATTGTAATTATCATTGACGTAAAATTCGGTTTCGGTTTTTTTCGGTGAATTTGGTTTAAATTACAGTGATGTAAATTACTTCATTTTGTGTTACATTACTTCATTTTGTGTTACATTACTTCATTTTTTGTTACATTACTGTAATTTACCATTGTTAGAAAAAATTTCTAATTAATTTGCTATCTTTAAGCTTGTTACAATGATGTAAATACATGACATCAAAAAAAAAACTAGTCGAGACTATAACGAAATTAAAGAGAAAAATGAGACGAGTATAATGGTGCAATTTTTTTAAAAAAATAATATAGTATAAAAAAGTTATAAATGTTTAAAAAAAATGGGGTAAACTTTACTTAAATAACAAATGTCTGAAATGCCCTTTATATTAAAAAAAAGAAAAAAAAAAGGAATCTGACACGTGTCACCATCCTATACACTTACATCCTATATATATATAGGGCATGTAATTTTTGATAACCCTTATCTTTTGTTACAACCCATTAACCATCATCCAATGGTTACTTTAAAAATGTAAGTGTATAGGATGGTGAATAGGGCAAGGTGTAAAAAATAACCCTCATTTTTTGTTACAACTACATAACCCATTTCAACCAATCATAAACTTACACATAAACATTTCATTAAAATATTAAAAAGGGCATCATAGTCATTTTACCCCTTATAAGTTTTCCCCCCTCTTTTTTAAACATTAATAACTTTTTTATAATATATTATTTTTTAAAAAAAATTGCATCATTATATTCGTCTCATTTTTCTCTTTAATTCCGTTATAGTCTCGACTAATTTTTTTTACTTTTTTTAAATGCCCTATATTTACATCATTGTAACGAACTTAAATATAACAAATTTATTTGAAATTTTTTAAAAATGATAAATTACAGTGATGTAATTTACATTGACGTAATTTATCGTGATGTAATTTATATTGACGTAAAATTCGGTTTCGGTTTTTTTCGGTGAATTTGGTTTAAATTACAGTGATGTAATTTACATTGACAACAAATTAGTTTAAATTTTTTTGAACAATGATAAATTACATCACTATAATTATCATTGTGAGAGAAAAAAATCAAAATAATGTGTTATATTAAATCACTGTAATTTATCATTGTAATTATCATTGTTAGAGAAAAAAAAATAAAATAATGTGTTACGTCACCGTTAATTATGTCATTGTAAATTACTTCATTTTGTGTTTACATTACTTCATTTTTTGTTACATTACTGTAATTTACCATTGTTAGAAAAAATTTCTAATTAATTTGCTATCTTTAAGCTCGTTACAATGATGTAAATACATGACATCAAAAAAATAAAAAAAAAAACTAGTCGAGACTATAACGAAATTAAAGAGAAAAATGAGACGAGTATAATGGTGCAATTTTTTTAAAAAAATAATATAGTATAAAAAAGTTATGAATGTTTAAAAAAACGGGGTAAACTTTACTTAAAAAACAAATGTCTAAAATGCCCTTTATATTAAAAAAAATAAAAAAAAAGGAATCTGACACGTGTCACGATCCTATACACTTACCTTTTTAAAGTAACCATTGGATGATGGTTATGTAGTTGTAGCAAAAGATAAGGGTTATCAAAAATTCCATCCCCTATATATATATATATATATATATAACGCTATAAGGGAGGGTTAACATGGTTCCTTTGTTAACCCTCCCTTATAGCGTTAACCGCTTAACCCTAGCGTTTTTTGCCCGAATCTTAAAATTTTTTTTTTCATGGTTTTTATTTTGCAAAAATAAGGGGGGTTTCTTTTTGTGTTTTTGCTAATTTATCACCGTTTAGAAGTTATTGTAAGTGTAAGTTACTTACACTTACTTACATTTCCGTATCTGATGCAGTAAATGTAAGTAAGTGTAAGTAACTTACACTTACAATAACTTCTAAACGGTGATGAATTAGCAAAAACACAAAAAAGAAACCCCCCTATTTTTACATAATAAAAACCATGAAAAAAAAAATTTTAAGATTCGGGCAAAAAACGCTAGGGTTAAGCGGTTAACGCTATAAGGGAGGGTTAACATTTGAACCTCTCCCTATATATATATATAGGGGTTGGATCCACTAAGAAGGGATTTTTGCCTAAGAAGAGTAAGAAGCAATAGAAATTTGACACGTGTCATCATAAAACAGTAATACAGTACAAAAAACGAAATACAGTACAAAAAGAAACAAAATCCAGTACAAAAAATCAAAAATCCAGTACAAAAAATCAAAAATCTAGTACAAAAAAAATACAGTACAAAAAAAATAAAATATAGTACAAACAACAAAAATCTAATACAAAAACCACAAAAATCGAGTATAAAAAAATATAGAACAAATCTAGTACAAAAAAAATAAAAATGTAGTATAAAAAAAACGATTTTATACCTAAATTATGTGACACGTGTCAAATTCTTATTAGTTCTCACTCTTCTTACACAAAAAGCTCTTCTTATTTGATCCTTCCCCTATATATATATATATTAAGAATATATTAAAGTGAATTCTGAATCTAAAAACTCAAAAATCAAATGACCAGTAAAACTTGATTGCTTCTTCTAATCATGTCAAATAGCACTCGGAATCAAAAGTTGTATGTGAATTTGGAATCTAATGGACTTCAACATCAAATTGGAAGTCGATCTGTTCCAATTTTCTCCTACAATTCCAGATCCAGATAATGGAATCGTATCTTGAACAGATAGAATACGAATTCATGTGTAAGCATGCGAGTGAATGTGTTAAAAGGAGATGAATATACCTTTTCTAGGTTTGCCGTAAATGGAAACCGCCATTTGGGGTTTTTAAGGACAGGGTTGAAATATCGCGACTTCCTCAATGCCTCGTCCGATGAATGATGCTTCGCCGGAATATCAAAATCCTGCAGGAATCTTTCCATTGCGACTTGCGAGAGATGCTGATGAAGGTGAGAGATAAACGACAAGGCCTTTGATTGTGGATGATGATTCATAGTTTCATACTCCCATTCCACTTTTAAACCAAAAAACAATTCGCATCGGTTATAAATTTATGAAATCATAATACACAATTTGGATAGATTCGGATCGGATATCAGATATACAAAAACTTGTTTATTCGGATCCGATATCTGAATTCAATCTGAATAAATTCTGTTTATTCAGGTTGTTCGGATTATTCGGATCCGTTATCTGAATTCAATCCGAATAAACCCTGTATATTCGGGTTGTTCGGATTATTCAAATGAAAAAATAAGTTTATTCGGGTTTTTCGAGTTATCGGATAGATTCGGACCGGATTGGAAATTTTCGGATTCGGGTCGGGTTTCGGATTGGGTCTTGAAATTTTCAAATCCGAATAACCTGATTCGATTGAAAACCGTTATCCGACCCGATGAACCCTCTATTCCTAAGTATAAAACGGACCAAAATATATACTGTATATGGTAGATAACAAATAAATCTTGTCTCGTGTCAATTCTAGCAACTATGCCTAATATTTTCCCGCCCATTGTTTCATTTACTCATTTTCGTATCCAAAATACATCCAATTAACTATTAACAATACTTGATTGTTTTCTCAGACAAACTTCATGACGCGAAGAAAACCCTGATTTCTTAATGTTTGAAATAATCTTTAAACCTTCCTCATCTCGATGTATCCATCTTCATGTAACAGTTTTAAAATCTTCATTTAAAAGAGGACTCTATTTCTTCTATGTATGGAACAACCTTCCAAACTTCCTTATATCGATGTTTTCATCTTCGTATAACGTATTCAACTTCTTTATTCAAAAGCTACATAACCCGTCCAAATTCTTTCTATTATCGGGTCTAGCATTTATATTTTCTTCGACGTCCCTAAATCATCGAATGCATCGTCTCTCTCCTTCGTCGATTTTCTTCTACTACATGCAAACTCTTTCAAGGTACATCTCTTCCTCCCACAATCGACTTGGAGTTAAGTGTCGTTTGCAATCCATTTGTTCGACATGTGAAAGAACCATATCAAATCCTTCTAACAAGATCCTTAGCATCAAGAATGTCTGGCCTCCTAGATCCGGTGCAAGAACATTAAGCAGGTATGCATACGCTTCTCCACCCTACACAAGACAACAAATGATATTTTTATTCAACTGTTAAGTGGTGTTGAATATCATATTTGGGTATTTATAGGTTGAAAAGTGAAACTAGTCGTTACACAGTTGTTTGTGTTAATTTTTTTAATATTTATATTTAAGTGTCGTTGAATATTAAAAACATATTATTTATTTTAGATTTAAATTAATAAATTTTGTTTTATTTTTATATAAATTATTTATTTTTGATAATATGAAGATAATCATAAACCATATTTATTTATTTAAAAACTGGGTTGGGTTGATTGTGAATAAGAATGGAAAATTAAGTTTTGTTGGATTGTGTAAATGATGCAGAGAGAAATCGATATTTTAATTAAAAATTAGGTTGGTTGAGTTGTGAACAAAGATAGCGTAACCACAGAACGAAGATTTCAGACACAAAAATTAGTCATCTTCGCATCAATTATCACTCACTCTTTTATTTTCTTATTACATATAGACAAGCACGTTAATTTCTGATTTGATGAAAACCCGAACACCTAATTCAGTGAAGCTCTAAATTATTTGCAAAATTTTAGTGTGTATACTTAGAAACCCAAAATCTTCATCTATTGGAATTGAATTTGATAGGAAGTTGATAGTTGTGGTTTCAGGTAGATATTGCTCAACTTTACATGCATGATTGGTTGATTCAGATTGACTTGTTTTTGGAATCATTTGAATTGATCTTAGGGGTTGAAATTGTGGCCTCGAAGCACATATAGTTCACTTATTATATGTAGCTTGAATCTTTGTTATCTTGGGATTATATTTGCTAGAAAACTTAACTGTTAATCACAGAAATTCATGTTACTTGTAATACCCAATTGAGAAACGGCAAGATATCCCTTGATTTACTTTCTTTTTAGGTACCTTGTGATTTTTGTCCGGAAAATTAGGTGGTGCCGGACTTTGAACCCTAGACCTCCATTACAGATTCTCATCCCCTTACCAATATGTCACCATCACGGGGACAGGTTTAAGGGTCCTGAAAGAGTCTCTTTTACTAAAAGTATAATCTTTATGTAGGATTTGATACATATGTACATGTAATCACATAACATAAAACATCGTAAGGTGAAATGCCAATTTTCGCACATATAGATTGCTTCTTATTCCACACTTTTTTTTGGTCTTTTTTAACCATCTGTCTGAAGAGTAGTTGTTTTATGGTCATCTTAGAATTTTACATATCTACTAGCCTGCTTGACTTTTGACAAAACGCACAATTAGGCAATGTGGTATGCCCTGTGGTTGGGGCGTGAGTGATTGTTTTTTGGGCGTGAGAGGGCTAGGCGTGGCCACAACAACGGCATTTTCGACCGTTTGAAATTGATTTTGTCCATGGGAGGGCTGGGCGTGGACATCATCACCAACCACTTGGCATTTCCACCACAAGTGGTTGAGCCAGGTTGTAATGTGTAACAACCGAAAATTTCAGTAACCGTTTATGTCCAAATTTTATATAAACGTTCGTAAAGTGATTATGATCAAAAGGATATAAACGATAAAAATATCTGATAATATATGGACACGTTATAAAGCCTATTAATAACGTGAAAAATTTATGTGACCGTTTGGGTTCGAAATTTTTATGAACAATCCTGAAGTAATTGCGATCAAATTAATATAAGCGGGGACGTTATACGATAAAGTATGAACACGATGTAAGCTCGTGAATATTAAAAATATGTGAGTAAATTAGAAGGGGGTTTTAAAAATATTAGCAAAAACTAGAGGGGGCCAATATGTAACTTCAAATTAATTCATGCAATTACCACCATGATGCATGCATACGTATGTAATTTGGATATTTATCCATTCAATATAAACGGATGAACATAAGCAGGAAACCATCGTCTGACTTATTGTTTCATACTCACCAACCGACTCATAGTTACGAGCAAACTTGAACGGCAATAATTATTGCGAATTAATGATCGAGGAAGAATAAAGAAGAATCAATCGGACTAATACACATCTTTAAGGTATGTGTTCATGATTCTCATCTCATGTTAGTATAGTTTTGATTGATTAAAGAGACAAACACCATGTTTAGGTTGAGTTTTGGTTTTGAACTTGATTTGGTTGGAGCCCAATTACATCTAGATATTGATCAGGTTTTCATGAGTCTTATGAGGGTATAATATATATACTCCTCCGGTTGCCTAAAACCCATGTTATTATTAGCAACGCCTAAGACGAATTAATTAAATAAGAGAATACGCTTATTTAAGCCGAGCAAATAAATAATCTTTAACCATAACAAGATTGTAGAGATAAAAATGGTCAAAATGAGTGTAAGCGAAATTTTGAAATAAGGCTCCGAATGAAGTTACGACATGCCGAAGTTTCTAGCGGTAATCGTAAATTTTCATGATAAGGTTATAATTATAATAATATATCCATATTAATAGGATATCATTCTGAAGTGAAAAAGTAAGGAAAGAAGGAAGGCTAGCAAATTATGCTTTACTAAGCTCAGGTGAGTTCTTATAACCCTGTTTTAAATGTTTTATCATTTTGGGCTGATATGCATGTTATAAAGTTATGTTATGAAAATGATTGTATGTATGTATAAAGTTATTGTATGAAAGTGATTTTAACCTGATTATGGTCAGGTAAAGCATGTTTTCAGGAAAAATATGTTTTCAGATAAAGAATGTTTTAAAGTAAAAGATGTTTTAAGTCTCAACTACGGTTGAGAAGTAAATGATTTTAAGAATTTCAGCTGAGATGTAATGAATATGTTAAGTCTCAATGATGATTGAGAAGTAAATGATTTTAAGAATCTCAGCTGAGATATAACGAATGTTTTAAGTCTCAACTACGGTTGAGAAAGAAAAGATTATTTTGTATAAGACACTCGACCAAGGTCGAGGAGGAAATGTGGTTTTGCCAGCTGCGGTTGGGCAGAACTTGAGCACTGCGGTGAAAGGAGCCGCTTCTGCTTATGATGGTTTAAATGATATAAACCATGTTATGAATATGAATGATGTATGTAAAGAAGTCTTGTACCGGTATGAGCCGTCAACTTCGGTTGATGGATTAAGAGTCCTGTGGAAACGCGGGCCTGCCGACTGTGTGTCGCCAGTTGATGGAATCTTATGCATGTGTAAGTTATCGACTTCGGGTTGATAGTTTAAGAGCCTTGTGCTGCACAAGCCTGTTTGACCTCAGGGTCAGCAGTTGATGGTGAAGTTCCTTCACTGTATGAATTATGTTGTGATGATATGTATGTTATGGAATTATGTTATGATGCTATGTATGTGATAAAATTATGATATGAGAACAAGTATGTTATGTATTTGGATTATGCTATATGATGACATGAATGAATAAGGATTTTCTTATAAATGAACTTAGAACTCACCAGCATAAAGCTGACTTGTTTTACATGCATATCAGGTTGAATAGTTTGAGAAAGGAGACCAGGAGGGCTTATGGCATACGTTAAAGACTACCCCTGGCATAGACTGGCTATGTTATAAACCTAATAATGATATGAGCTATGTATTAATGTTTGTTTAGGTTTGTATAATATTTTATGTAATCGCCTTAAATTCCGCTGCTATGGTAATGTAAATATGTTTTAAAGAGTATGGGTTTGATGTTTGCCAACCGAGGGGCTCGGGGCCTCTCAAGTTGGTATCAGAGCCATAATTTGAGAGATCCGGTCATCCCTAATGGCTGGACTTAGACTGAAATTGGGACAAAATGAATGCCAGTCAAGGGTAGTTTGATGCCATGAGCATATGACCTTAGAGCTTTGTTATGTTTAAGATATAGATTAAAGTGGTATGATGTTGCGAATGATAATGTGTTCATGATTGGGAATGTTTAGAACTTATAAGTGAGGTAAATAGTTAATTACACTTGATCAACGTCATTAACAATTTACAATACTTATTATGTCCTGAATTATTACCTTGATTGACACGTGGTTGTTTGCAATATGTATAGAAAACTAAAATGGTAGACGAAGGTGCAGAAAGTGGACGTAGTAGAGGTCGAGGCAGACCACCTAAAAATAAGAATAAGAAGCAAGCTGAGGAAGTACCAGTGAATAATGCGGGAACTGAAGTCAATAGTGAAGAAGAAAATGAAGAAGAGGAACTTAGACTTGAACCGGTGGTGGTAAAAGCAATATCTAATGAAGTTCGTAAAATTTTAAAAGACCTATTACCTTCAGATAAAACCAAAGCCGAAAAGGGAACTACTAAAGAAGGAGCTACTGAGGAAAGAGAGAAAGCTAACAGCTCTAACATAGAGCATGATGAAGATGAGGTATTGATCATCAATGCTAAAGGTAAGGGTTCGGGTACAAAGGAACCCAAAGGATGTGATTATAAAGCCTTTAAAAGGTGTAATCCTCCACCATTTGATGGTAAGAAAGATGCGGTGGCTACCTGCCATTGGGTTTCGTCTATGGAGGCGGTCATTGAGATCAGTGAATGTCGGGTCGATCAAGCTGTGAAATTTGCAGCTCATTCATTTACTGAAGAAGCTTTACACTGGTGGAACACGGTCAAGCAGTCAAAGACCACTGCTGATGTGGAAGGCTTAAGATGGGAAGACTTAAAAGAATTGGTTACGAAACACTTTTGTCCAAAGAATGAAATTGATAAAATCGAACGGGAATTTCTGACTTTGAAAGCTGGACGTATGAATCACCGGCAATATACGTCAAAATTTAATGAATTGTCAAGACTGGTTCCTCATTTGGTAAACACGGAGGAACGTAGGATGAAGTTATATGTGGAAGGACTACCACCTAGAGTCCGAACACACGTGAAGTCGCATGCTCCCAGAACTTTTGAATCGGCCGTGGAGATTAGCGGTATTGTCTGGGATGATGTATTGGAAATTGAACCAATAAAGGAAGAACCTAAGCAAAAGTGGTCATCTAGATTTAAAAGAAACCGAAATGACAAACCAAGGCCCCCTATAAAAAAGTTTAGAAGGGAAGAATTTGAAACATGCACTAAATGTGGAAGGAGACATAGGGGAGAATGTCTTCTGGGGACTACTTTGTGCTACCGTTGTGGAAAAACTGGACATTTCTCGAATAATTGTCCAAGTATGCCAAAATGTTATAATTGTGGTGGAATCGGTCACGTGTGCAGGAATTGTTTTAAACCAAAGATAATGCCTACTGAAACCAGCAAACCTGAAAGTAGCAAGGGAGGTGAGAAGCAAAAGGCAAAAGCTCGTGCCTTTACTATGACTAAAGATCAAGCAGATAAAGATCCGGATGTAGTGACAGGTACATTCTTGATTAATGACATCCCTGCTTCAGTGCTATTTGACTCTGGTGCAAGTACGAGTTTTGTGGCTATTACTTTTTGTGATAAACTGCGTGCTAATGTTAAAAAGATAGAAAATGCCTTTAACATAGAAACTGCTCTTGGTAAATCCACTAGAGTAACGGATGTCATTGATGATGATTGTTACATTGATATAGAAGGTCATAGATTCCCTGTTAAGTTGTTTGTAATTACGTTAGGAGGTTTTGATGTAGTCTTGGGTATGGATTGGTTGGCCAAACTTGAGGCTAACATTGTCTGTCGACGAAATATGATTTTCTTAATAGCTCTCAATGGGAGATCAGTAACGGTTTACGGGGATAAAGTGTTTAACGCGCCTAAAGTCATTTCGATGATTAAGGCGAGTGAATTTATGAGGCGAGGGTGTGGGGCTTATCTGGCCTATGTTATTGACAAAGAAATTAAGGTAAAAGAATTGGAAAACGTACCCGTGGTGTGTAACTTTCCTGATGTATTTCCTGAGGATTTGCCAGGAATTCCACCTGATCGGGAAATCGAATTCCAAATTGATGTTGTGCGAGGAGCTCAACTTGTCACCAAGGCACCGTACCGTCTGGCTCCAACTGAGATGAAAGAATTAATGACCCAACTACAAGACCTTCTAGACAAAGGTTTTATACGACCAAGTGTGTCACCTTGGGGTGCACCAGTGTTGTTTGTAAAGAAAAAGGACGGAAGCATGAGAATGTGTATTGATTATAGGGAATTGAATAAGCTCACAATAAAGAATAAGTATCCGTTACCAAGAATTGACGATCTATTTGACCAATTACAAGGGGCAAGTTGGTTTTCTAAAATAGATCTTAGATCAGGGTATCACCAACTAAAGGTGAGAGAACAAGATATTCCGAAGACAGCATTTCGCACACGTTATGGACATTATGAGTTCCTTGTAATGTCTTTCGGGTTAACGAACGCTCCTGCAGCGTTTATGGATTTGATGAATCGGGTGTGCAGACCTATGTTAGACCGATCGGTGATTGTGTTTATTGACGACATCTTGATATACTCAAAGAGTGAAGGTGATCATGTTTGTCACATACTAGAAGTACTTGAAATACTAAGAAGAGAAAAGCTTTATGCCAAGTTTTCCAAATGTGCCTTTTGGTTACGAGAAGTGCAGTTCCTAGGTCATGTTATTAGTCCAGAAGGCATAATGGTGGACCCAGCTAAAGTAGAGGCAGTAATGAAATGGAATCCTCCGAAAACACCAACGGAAGTTCGTAGCTTTCTCGGATTAGCAGGTTACTACAGAAAATTTATTCAGGATTTCTCCAGGATTGCTACACCGTTGACAAAATTGACTAGGAAGGAAGTAAAATATGACTGGGGTCCAACTCAGGTCCAAGCTTTTGAAGAGTTGAAAAAGAGATTAACTGAAGCTCCTATTTTAGCACTGCCGGATGGCAATGAAGACATGGTTGTATACTCAGATGCGTCTTATTTGGGCTTGGGTTGTGTACTTATGCAAAAGGGAAAGGTAATAGCATATGCCTCAAGACAATTGAAAACCCACGAGGCTAATTATCCAACACATGATTTGGAATTGGCTGCTGTGGTATTTGCTTTAAAAATTTGGAGGCACTATTTATATGGAGTTAAATGTACAATCTACACAGATCATAAAAGTCTAAAATACTTCTTTGAACAGAAAGACTTGAATATGAGACAAAGAAGATGGCTTGAGCTACTCAAAGATTATGACTGTGAAATTGTGTATCACCCGGGCAAGGCCAATGTGGTGGCTGATGCTCTAAGTCGTAAGACAGAACACTCTGCTATACAAGTTAAGTCTTATAGTTTGATAATAACACCAGATTTCCAGAATGAACTCAAGGATGCGCAGAAGGAAGGATTAAAGAAAGAAAATGTGGGATTCGAAAGAATATTTGGTCAGGTTAAAAGTCTAGAAGAAAATGAATGTGGTGTTAAGATCCGATTTGGTCGAATGTGGGTTCCACGAAATGGGGACATCATGTCAAGGATTTTAGATGAAGCACGTAAGTCACGCTACTCTATTCATCCTGGTGCAACGAAAATGTATCAAGACCTCCGAAAGGAGTATAGGTGGCCAGGTATGAAGTTTAATGTAATGCAGTACGTAAACAAATGTTTGACTTGTGCGCAAGTAAAAGCTGAACATCAGAAACCCTGTGGTTATGTGCAACCTTTAGAAGTCCCAGAATGGAAATGGGAACACATCACGATGGATTTTATTACCAAGTTGCCTCTTACGGCGAAACGTCATGATGCTATTTGGGTGATTGTAGACCGGTTAACGAAAAGTGCTCATTTCTTACCTATACGTGAGACGTATATGTGACAATCCGACTTTTCGAATTAACCTCGTTAACTGAAAATAACGAGATCACAAATATGAGGCCCAAGGTAGGCCCAAGGAGGCCAAGGTAGGCCCAATGAGGCCAAAGTAGGCCAATGAGGCCCAATTGGGTTAACCTAGCCCAATAATATTCCAATTGACCCAATTAGTGATAATTCGGGATTTTTTTGGTTCTACTTTGTTAACCAAAACGTGATGTTATTGCACGAAACTATGTGAAATCAAACTACAAGGGTTATAATAGAGCAAAACAAGGGTATAAACACTTAAATTGTAAGGTTTTAACTTGTAACTAAAGGAAATACGCAATTTTGACTTTTAAGAGTCAAAATTCGTTTAAAAATCAAATTAGAAATTCGAATTAACATTAAAATCTAGAAATTAATTGAATTAAACTATCACTAATCATCACATTGATGATTATTAACAACTAGAATACGTTATTATGCCATTAATTAGTCGAATTAAACTCAAATTGATGTTTAAGAGTCGAAACGGACATAGATCATTACCAGAACCATAGAATTCGACTTTACTACATCAAATTGAAACCACAAACATCAAAATCGGCATCTTTAGAAACTCCTGCAAACAGAAATTCGATCCCAACAGTTCCGGATGGAAGATTTAATCTCGAGGTGGCCGAAACTAGGGCTTGTAATCGAACTACAACGATTCTACATCAAAACAGGTAAACAATCGCTTTTACACAACCTAAATGGGCCGATTAAGCAAAGCCCTAACCGTATTTTGTGTAACAATAACGAATTGTGTGAATTCGATAACTAGGGTTCTTGATGAAAAACGTTTTGGGGTTTCTTAACACAATCAGTTCTAAAATAAAATTAATCTATATCAACAGCTTCGTGATAATGTACTTTATGAAAACCATATCTTAATTTCGAATCACAATGTCGAATTGTATAAGGTTGAGTTCTAGGGTTCATCAAAAGAACGAAATTGGGTGTTTTGATTTAAATGGATGCAAAAATCAAATTAAATGGTATCTCGAGTTTCAGAAGACTTCGATGAAGATAAATCCTATGTCAATTTAAAGTCAAAACATCGAATTTCATGATGTTGGTTTGTGGGGTTCTTAAACCAAACGGTTTAGGGGGTTTCTATCAACAAGGGTTCAAAAATCAAATTAAAACACATCATTAGCTCCTAAAGAGCTCGATTAATGGAAATCCCACGGATTTACAATTATATATTATCGAATTTAATAGAATTGAATCAGTGGGAATGGGACTAAATTCGAAACCGATTAGGGGATATAAACCCTATGAATTTCGCTGAAATAAATCACATAAACACACATATATACTCTTTTGAATCAGTAGAAACAAAGCCATAGGGTTTGGGTTTGGATTTCAGTCGAATCGGGGTTGATTGGAACCCATATGGTTTGGTTAGATAAACAAAGGGGAACCGACGGGTTTAAAGTTAAATGAATTATTTCTGATGTTCTGATCAAAAGTAGAAGCAGATGAATTGGTATGGTGTGTGTGTTGGGAGTTAGAGGTCACGGGTTCGAACCCGTCCTCCACCTGTTTTTGATGTTGGAACCATTTTTGGTTTTTGAAACATAAAATCTTTGTTTTAACTCTGTTTCGACTCGTTCAAATTGCGTTGGAACCGTAATGGAATCCCGAACAAAATAAAATCATAAAATTTATAATTTGACCAAAAATCGCGGTCGCGTATATTTACGTGTATATAAACATAATCGTATATGTTTATACGATTTAAACAAATGAATCCGAAATCATTCGTACTTTTGTATGAACGCTTTAAACAAATTAATATACGTGTCTTGACACGTATAAGACCACAAACACGATTTGACATTACGAATAACGCGACGTTATTGTAATGACACAGATTTTTCGTAGAAGGTTGTCTACGCGAATTTTCAAGCACGTGATCATTCTGTTCACTATCAAAGGTGCGTACACGGCCCCTTTCTTATTTTAACTGTTTTGGGGGAGAAAACATGTGCAACAAACGCATTTAGATACATATCACTTGCATGAGTTAGCTGTTTACATTAAGTGCAAACATAGCATTACAAAGCCTTCCATTTCGAACCGTTTAATTTGCCGTAGCGCAAAGCGTGGTAGTTGAAGATAGATCTATTGGGTTTGACAAACCTCACTTGGTAGATGGGATCTACGCATGTGTTTGACTGACCAAACTCACACATTACTATTGTTCGTGCTAGACAATAGTGTTAAGGCAAAAACATGCTATAGCATGGCAACGTCAGCTTCGGTGTCGACCACTTATGTAAATAGTACAAATGACTAGCTATCATGACTATGCACGTGTGATTATGTTATCTGTAAACTTTATATTCAAACTGTGGTTTCAACATTTGTGAATGCTTAAACCTGTGTATGCACCAACCTTTGTGTTGACTTGATTTACATGTTTTCTAAGGACACTAAGGCACAAGCAAGGACAAGCAGGGACTAGGATATTGAGTCTCATGCATACATTTCAGTTCAAGTGTTTTTAGCTTTGCTCAATTAAGACATTGAATACTATTGGAATTGTATTTTACATTTAAAACCATTATGTTTTGTTATTGGTTTTTAAAACGCTTCCGCAAACATTGAAACTTTGATGTTACAGTTTTAGACCAAAGTATGTTTGAATATCATATAGAGGTCTTCGTTATGTCTAATGATCTGAGATCCTGGTGTGACACCCCGTAATTTCCAGGTCAGCATCTTATTTATTTAAATGATTATTTAAATGCATTATGTACACGTGGCACTAGAATTAGATTTATTTAGTGTGACACGTGGCACGACAGTACGAATACTGGCACATGACTAGATAATTCGTGGAATTATCGACGAACAGCACACACGTGTCAAAACACACGAACGTTGGTGAACGTCTAACACATTGTGTAGCACAACACTCGAAACTTCACGAAACACTGTCACAAGTCAATTATGGCTAACACTTGACCGATAGAGTCCAAACGACGCTCGAACGACGTTCTATGATCGAGAAACGGGCAAGATCGGGCCAGAACAACAAAAACAAGCTTATTGGGCTTGAAAAACAGGCCAGGCGATACACCTGACCCGGGAAGCCCGCGACAGGCGATGTGCGCGGGGGGGAAATTGAGCGCCTCGTCTGACCAGATCCGCGCGTAACGACAGGCGAGGTTCGCCCACGTCAGGCGATACGCCTGGGGCGCCCCAGTCGCCAAACAGCTTTTGAAGCTCCCAATGTCATCATTTTGCCTACATTACTCCTTTCACTCATTATACCCGACCTCATACTCAACCTCTCGACCATCTTCATCCCCAACCCTCTGTTACAACCTCTCTCCTCTATTGGAAGCCATTTTTACACCCCTTGGAAGCTTGAGATCATTGGAAGAAGACCTCTAAGGAGCATCCACCACCACCACCATCTTGATTTCTGTCGAGTCCAACGAACCAGAAGATTTTGGAGCTGCTAGAGCATCGTCTCAGCAATCTACAGAGCTTAGAAAGGTAGTTCAAGGCCCCTTGTAGTTTAAAATGCATTATTCTCACTTCTACACACACATGCAAGACTTGAATCACACATGCAAGCACTTTGAATGCACATGCACGAGATTTTGATCTGGGTTTGTTGATTTTAAGGTGATTTATGATGATCTAACATGATTAGAATGCATTTGGTGATGATCTATGATGATGTGCTTGTGTAAGAATCATGATTTGGTCTTGACTTGATGAAAAACCCACATGCATGTATGATCCATGGCATGTGGGATGATTTTCAGTAATTAGATATGCATCTTGATGTTGTTGGAGGATGATTACATGTTTAGATGATGTTAAAATGGCTAAAACTATGATTTCTATGAATCTTTCCATTTATAGTAACTTTTTAGTTACAAGTTGATGATTTAGTGTATTTGATGAACATGCATGTATGTGAAATTGCTATTTGGATGATATTATGATGATTAGAAACCTAAGAATGTGATCTTGATGTTATTATGGTCATTTTCAACATTGTTACTATATTTAGTAACTTTTTGGGAAAAAATATTGATGGATGATGATTTGGACTATGTTGACATGATTAGATGATAGTAAGTAGCATATTATGATGAATGATGGTATGAAAAATTGTTTAGAAATGTTAAGTGGTCATTTTTATGCAAAAACCACAAAGTTACTATTTATAGTAACTTTATTTTTAGAAAAACCGACTTGTCAACGTGTTGTGTTATTTGAGCATGCTAAATGACTTATTATGTTTTAATATGATGTTTAGATGCTAAGCTAGATGGTTTCCGATGTCACGTATGCTAAAAATGGAAACTTTCCATTTTAGGAAACTTTTGTGCACTAACATGTTATAAACGGCGTATATGAACTTGTATGATAATGTGCTATGTGTTAACATGACCCCGTAGGACTATTGAACATGCTAGAACTCTAAAACCGTTATGCTTTGTGAACTTTCTAAAAATGGAAACTTACTATAAATAGTAAGTTGTCCATAAACACGACCTACGCGTTGTGCACACGACAAACACTTACTCGATTGCTACACGATTCACAAACCGGCACACGGTTCACCAACGGGTCGTTGACTTGACACGGTCAACTTTGGTCAAACACGGTCAACTTCGGTCAAACATGGTCAAACACGGTCAATGTGGACCAACACGAGCAAACACGGTCATTGTGGACCGACACGGACAAACATGAACAACCAAGGGTTGTTGGACACAAACATGAGCACTAACACGAACACTAGCACGGTCACTTACACGAACTCACGTACGGTATACGATATAGGTTGCCGGTGACCGAGACGTGCTACTTGACGTTCAGGAGCTTACGCTTACACACTACTTCATCACTAAGGTGAGTTTACGGCCCCTCTTTACTCTTTTTCAAACGCTTTTAAATAGGGGGAGAATACTAGTTGCATCGAGTCAAACATTTATTACTGTACAAACACTATTGTGTATGCTGGTTTATTGGACAAACATTAAGTGTTGAATTCGTTACAAGCCCTCACAAAGTCTTACCGTTAATGTACGAACAACGTGGTAGATTTGGATGGATCCATTAGGGAATGACTAACCCCACGGGGCACCATGTTGACTGAGTGTCATAACCCGTGCAAATTCTGACCTAACTTGCTATGTATACGAGGCGTAGCGGAGGCAAGAGCAAACAAGTCTAGTTCGGTAGTGACGCACTGACACTTTGGGCCTAGAGCTCGGTACTAACATTTGATAAACAGCATGACACACTTTCATTACTATATGTATATCAAAACCTGTGAACTCACCAACCATTGTGTTGACACTTGTTTTCAAACTTGTATTCTCAGGTAACTAGCTGACTATGGAGCAGGAATGCACATTAGGGATTATGGGCTTAGGATCCCGCATTCATGTTACCAGTCTTTTGAAAAACAATTACTTTTGGGTTATGTTTAAACAATGATGTGTTGACAATTTAATTTCCGCTGTGTAAACAACTATCTTTTCGCTGCATGATATGATAACTTTATTTTCCGCTGCAAACTATTTTATCATGTGTATGTGTCAAACTTGGATTTGTAAACGCATATAGAGTTGTTCTATATGACCTTGAGCTGTGATTCTGGACACGTCACACCCACGTGGACTGACACCACGAGTGGGAAATTTGGGGGTGTGACAGACTGGTATCAGAGCCTTGGTTATAGGGAACTAGGTTTGCATGTAGTAAACTTAGACTATAGCCATTGCTCAACTTTAGACACTACACTTAGAACTTGCACATTGATGATATTATTGCTTATGTTAAACTATTGCTTACTAACTTAAAACTTACAGGATGGCCAACAATGACGGTACCGGCAGGAACACAGACCGACACCCGACCACTGATGACATGGCCACAGAGAGCCGACGACGGGTCCACGACATAGTATCACAGGTTGACGCCGAGATGGACCGGCGGGCGAGGGACGCAGCACGGGCCAGATATTGGGGATGGCTTCCCACCATACTCCAGAGTTGGATCGTCGAGGAGAGAGTACCTCCATATCGATATCCCGGCGACACCACTCCAGGACACCGACTACCACCGTTCGGAGTGCCGATGGAGCAGGCCTTCGCGGCACATGTTGCTTGCACACGACGGGAAGTGTGGAGGGGTAGGGAGCTAACAGACGAGGTTCGGGCTCTTCACGAGAAGAACGAGCGACTAGAGAGACAAAACGACAGGCTGGAGGAACGCAACAACAGATTAGAGGCACAGATGGAGACACTACGTCTCCAAGTGTCTCAACTGATGACCCAACACGGACAGATCGTGGATGTCATGCAGGAGCATGATGCACGCATCACTGAGAATTGGACAGACATAACCGAGACTCAGGCGATGGTGCAGGCCAGTGATGCCATGCTTAATGCATGGGCTGCACAGTTTATCGAGGAACCACCACAGGAGGATGGTCCTGAGTTCGAGGCCGAGGACCTCGAAGAAGAGGATCTGGATGAGGATCCTAATGAGGATCCGGAGGAGGATGATGATGACGGAGACGCTGCTAGCGATATTTCACATGTTTCTATGGATTCGGACTAGAGGACTGTTGCATTTTGTGTTTTCTTATTTTGGCCTAGACGAGCGGGATGTGCTCGAAGAACTTATTATGTATTTCCTTTTGAAAAGTTATTGTACTTCAATCTTATTATTAATGAGAATTATGTTTTGTCTTACTTATTACATATTGACCATGATTGCTTTGACTTGACAACTAACATGACATATGATCTGACTTCCGACACAACATCTGACTAACAATCTGACTTACTAACATTCTATCCCTTCCGTATAGAAAATATCTATGGCGGGAAGAGGACCAACTGCACGCCCTCCTAGACGAACACTGGACGCAGCCGTCATTAAGATGATGGTTGACAGACGAGTCAACAAGATACTGGCAGAGCACGAGGCAAACCGCCTAGCTAGCGAGACCAGTGGCTCTAACAACGGTACTAACACTCGCCTAACATGACTAACGTAGTATAGCTGACACGCTCTAACACACGACAATGGTTTCTGACTGACAGGATCACAAGGCAACAACAACAAAGGATGTTCTTTCAAATCCTTCCTGAACTGCCACCCGCTCAAATTCAAGGGTACTGAGGGAGCTGTCGGAATGCTCCGCTGGGTGGAGAAAGTGGAGTCTGTATTCGCCTTGTGCGAATGTGCTGAAGAGAACCGGGTAAAGTTCGCAACCGGTACACTGGAAGGACCAGCCCTCACATGGTGGAATACCCATGTACAAACCCTGAGGTTGGACGGTGCCAACTCCATGCCATGGGCTGATTTCACCCGACAACTGCAAGAGGAATACTGTCCTCGTGATGAGATTCGGAAACTGGAAGCCGAATTCTGGGTGCACAAAATGGTGGGATCTGAGATCGAGCAGTACTGCACTCGATTTCACGAGCTATGCAAACTATGCCCGGCTATGGTGACGCCGGAGTACAAGAAAATCGAGCAGTTCATCAGTGGGCTGCCCGAACAAATTCAAAGCATGGTGACTGCGTCTGACCTCACCACTATCCAACCTCTGATCAGACTGGCTCACAAACTAACCGACCAAGCGGTAGCACAAGGCAAGCTACCCAAACGAGGCGAACATCTGAAGCCTCAAGAAAGCCAGAAGAGGAAGTGGGAACCCAGCCACCACCAATCTCATCAGCCCCAACAACAACAACGATCTGCACCTGCCAGAGCATTCACTGCCACCCAACCCGACGATAAGGGGAAGGGTGTGTATCAAGGAAAATACCCGCTATGTAACCGATGTTCTTATCACCACCTCGGGCAATGCGAACGATATCGTTGCTTGAAGTGTGGAAGACATGGCCACATGGCCAAAGACTGCAGATCCAGATTCCCTATCAACAACAACCCTAACCACAACCAGAACAACAACCAGAACACCTCCAGAGGGTGTTATGAATGTGGAAAACCGGGCCACATGAGGAGGGATTGCCCTCAATTGAAGAAGGCCGGAGGAGGAGCAGCCAAAGGAAGAGCTTTTGTTATTGGCTCGGGAGAAGCCAAGGATGATCCTAACATCGTAACCGGTACGTTTCTTTTAAATAATGTCTATGCTAGCATATTATTTGATACCGGTGCCGATAGGAGCTTTATATCTAGTGAGTTTAGCAAATTACTAGATATTACCCCAACACCACTAGACTACAAGTATACCGTAGAGCTAGCCGACGGCAAGCTAATTGAAACACAACACATCTTTCGAGGATGCGTCATGGTATTGGCGGATCATGAACTCGAAATCGATTTAATGCCTGTTGTGACAATCCGACTTTTCGAGTTAATCTCGTTAGCCAATGAAGGCCCAACAAGGCCAAGGAAGGCCCAGGAAGGCCCGGTAAGGCCCAATGAAGTCTATGAAGGCCCAATAAAGTCTAGTAGGCCCAATAAGATTAATTTAGGCTCAAGGAAAACAAGGAAGGCCCATTAAGGCCCAAGTAGGCCAAACTAGGCCAAAGTAGGCCCAAGGTAGGCCCAACAAGGCTAAGATAGGCCCAATGAGTTCAGGATAGGCCCAATTATATTTGAGAAGCCCAAATGGGTTAATCTAGTCCAATAATGTCTCAATTGGCTCAATTTGTACCAAATTGGGAATTTAATTTAGTTTTATTAGTCGAAAACTAAGGAAATCATAGGAGACCAAACTTTAAAGGATTAGAATTAAGCAAAATGGGTCTAGAAACATTAAAACATAAGTATCACAATTGAAATTGCATCAAATTGGGAACTTTGACCTTTGGAAGTCAAAATTCGGCCAAAAATCAAATGGAAATTCGAATTCCACATCAATAATCGGTTACTACTAGATTTAATCATCCATAATGATCACATCAATGATAATTTATTGTTATCATACGTTATGAGCTTGTAAATCATCGAATTTATCTCGGGTGAACTTAAAAACTCATAACCGTCATTGGTAATTATCAAAAACACATTAATGGTATTGAAGCGATCAAATTGAAACCCCATAAAGCTTATTCGGTCTCTTTAGCACCTGCTACAAACCATAATTCGAGGAAAAGCAGTGTGAAGATACGAATTGAAGAGAAGGTTGGCCGAAATTCAACTCAAAGTCGAAGTATATCAATTCGATATCAAACCAGGTATGTAATCACTACAACACCTTCTAATATGGCCGATTAAGGTTAAACATAAGCCAATTTTGATTTATAACAACGAATGTTTTGAATTTGAGTTCTAGGGTTCTAAATAAGAACGATTTTGGGGATTCCTGCTTAAACGAGTTTAGTAGTCAAATTAGAACTCACTATCAGTTTCGAAATTGTATCTTAAATATAATCCATAGGTTAATTTCATCAAACGAATGCGAATGATTGGAAGTCGATTTCTAGGGTTTATATAATAAAAAGATTTGGGGGTTTTGTTATAGACAGTACTAAAAATCAAATCAAATTGTGCAGACAGGTTCGAAATGTTGGTATTAAGGAGAAACCCATGTTAATTTCATATTACAATAGGGAATTGAACAACTTTGATTTTTAGGGTTCATAGGTTTCAACGATTTGGGGTTTTTCATGAAATCGGGGTTTAGAATCAAATTAAGTGTACAAGTAGATTCAGAGAATGCCGAACAAAATTAACCCCATGTTAATTGTGTCAAACTTTAGCAAATTCTATCCAATCGATCTAAGAGTATTGGAACTTGATTTTGGCACGAGTAAACCCAAATGAATCAGGTTATAGTTAATGATTTTTTTGAAATTAAAACCATCTATAAGGTTGAATGGATTGCAGCAACAAAACCCATGAGTTTAGGGTCGAGCAGGATTCGAATTCGTGATCAATTGAACATAGATTGCTTCGGCTATGGTGAGAAGAAGGGAAACCCGAGGATAATTGATAAAACCATTTCAAAGCAAACCTGTTAACGAAAGTTGAAACAGACTAGATGGTAGGGAGAGTGTATGTTGGGTTGGAGGTCGCGGGTTCGAGCCCGGCCCCCAACAGTTTTTGGAGTTTTAATATATTTTTAGTATTTTGAACATATTTTATTCGTTTCAACTCCGTTTTAATCCGTTCGAGTTGCGTTGGAACCGTAACGGGAATACGAACGTATTAGAACAGTAAAATTCATATTTTAATCCGAACACGAAATCGCGTATAATTACGTTTAATTAAATAAAATCGTATAGGATTTTATTTAAACGATTTCAAAGGCACGCGTACTCACGTATGCGTATTTCTGACACTTTAACATACGTGTGTTGACACGTATGTGATTTCAAGCACAAAACGATATTCTGAATAACACTAGGTTATTGTTTAAACACAGATTCTTCGTAGAAGGATTTCTTTCACGAGCTTTTAGTGTGTGATCATTCTGCTATTATCAAAGGTGCGTACACGGCCCCTTTCTTATTTTAAACTGTTTTGGGGGAGAAAACATGTGCAACAAACTGTTTTTAGATACATATCACTTGCATGAGTTAGCTGTTTACATTATGTGAAAACATATCAACTTGAAAGTCCTTACACACCTCGAACCGTTTAGTTTGCTGTAATGCAAAGCGTGGTAGTTGGAAATAGATCTATTAGGTTTGACAAACCTCACCTGGTAGATGGGATCTACGCAGGTGTTTGACTGACCAAACACAATTATTACTATTGTTGTGATAGACAATAGTGGCAAGGCGAAAACATGCTATAGCATGGCAATCCGTCAGCTTCGGTGTCGAACACTTATGTAAATAGTTTATATGACTAGCTATCATGACTGTGCATGTGTGAATATGTTATCTACAACTTGTTATTCAAACTGCTGTTTTGAACATTATGATTATTTAAAACCTGTGTTATGCACCAACCTTTGTGTTGACTTGATTTGCATGTTTTCTCACGACGCTAAGGCGCGCGTTAAAGCTGGCATGGACTAGGAGATAGAGTCTCATGCATTATAAACATTTTGAATATTTGAATTTGAACATTTGAGTATTTTGTTTTGTAATGTTTACTTTACAACTGTTTATGGTTTTTAAACGCTTCCGCAACTTTTGTAAACTCTGATGTTATGTTTTAAAGACCAATGTATGTTTTGAAATTCATATAGAGGTCTTCGCTATGTCTAATGATCTGAGATCCTGGTTTGTCACGTTCCCAAACGGTATGATTCCGTTAGTTGAAATTGGGGGTGTGACAGATTGGTATCAGAGACATTGGTTATAGCGAACTAGGTTTGCATTTGTAGGCCTAGACTATGACTGTTAGACATTAGACACACATGTTTACACATACTGCTTAGAAATTACATATGACATTATGTAATTGATTTGCTTACACTTTCTATGGCATTGCACTTATATATGGTATTATGTAACAGGCATGGCATCATCATCGGTACCTTATATTGTCATTGATGATTCCGAGGACGAGGAGCCGATAGTTCCGGCACCACCATCATCACCACCACCACCTATTCCATCACCTCCACCGTATGAGATGGATGACTCCGATCCAAAGGAGGATCCGGAGGAGGACCCAGAGGAGGATCCGGAGGAGGATCCAGACGAGGATCTAGACGAGGATCCAGAGGAGGACCCATACGAGGACCCGGATGAGGATCCGGAAGAGGAGCCTGAGGAGGGCACTCAGCAGATCCCTGCTGAGGGACCTTCTACACACTCACCACCGGTACTAGATGCTCCTGAGCCTAAGAGGCAAAGGACGGACGCCGAGGAGATCGCCAAACTGCGCGAGGATCTGGAGGTAGCAGAAAATAAGATAGCGCAGAGATCTCAGGAGTTATGGGATGCTATTGAGAGGCAGGATAATCTTGCCCATCTGGTTTATGATATGCGTGATGAGATGATCAATATGATTGGTCGTCTAGAAGAGTCAGAGAACCGAGAGGAGATCTTGGCGGGCAGGGTTGAAGCTTTGGAGTATTTAGTGGCCTCTGAGAATGAGGAACAGGATGAGGATGAGGAGGAGGAACCAGCACCAGTTGCTGAGTCCGATCCTGAATCCACCGTTGAGGACGATTGATTGTTTTCTTTTCTTTCTTGTTTTGTTTAAACTTATTAGGAACGGGTTGTGTTCCTACATTAGTAGTTTGAAAACTTGTATTTCATTTCAAAAGTATTGTACTCGAAGAAAGTTTCTATCTAGTGAAGAGTTATTATTTATTTTCAACAGTTGTGTTGATTTAAATTACATATTGTGTTTGTTGTTTTGCTTACACATGTCAAATTGGATTTTGATTACGCGCTAACATTTCTTGTAAATAGGAAGGAAATGGCTGAGGGAAATGTTCAGATGACAGTTGCTGAGCTCAACGAGCTAATCAACAACAGAGTTGCAGAGGCAATAGCACAGTATGCGCAGACACACAACACGGGACCACATGGTCCAGCTGGGGGGTTGGTTAACCCACAAGTCTGCACGTTCAAGATGTTCTTGGACTGCAAACCTCACAATTTCAAAGGGTCGGAGGGGGCCATAGGACTCCTTCGGTGGATTGAAAAGGCAGAGTCTGTGTTCGAAATGTGCAACTGCCCTGATGAAAGCAAGGTGAAATTTGCTACTGGAACATTGGAGGGTCCAGCACTGACTTGGTGGAACTCCAATGTTCAGACTCTGGGGTTGGGGGAAGCAAATGCGTTGACATGGAATAACTTCAAAACTTTACTGCAAGAGGAGTATTGTCCTCGCAGTGAAATGCAGAAGTTGGAGGAGGAATATTGGCACCTCAAGATGGAGGGGTCAAATATTGAAGAGTACACGACCAGGTCGCATGAACTGGCCAGACTGCTACCACATATGGCTACTCCAGCCAGTAAGTGGATTGAAAGGTACATTGGAGGACTAGTGCCTCAGATTCAAGGGTTGGTTACTTCAGCAAACCCCACCACCATCCAACAAGCTGTTCGTCTAGCACATCAGCTTACTGATCAGGCAGTGTTACAGGGAACCCTGCCTAAACGAACATCTGCTACCAAGGTAGGAGATCATAAGAGAAAGTGGGAAGGTAATAACTACAAGGGTAACAGCCAACAATCAAATCAGTAAAACAGGAAGCAGGACTCAAACAAGTCCTATCATAATTCCAGCAGTGGTCAGCAATCAGCATCATCAGGGGGTTATATTGGGAAACACCCCAAGTGCAACAAGTGTGGTTACCATCATGCAGGTAATCAATGTGAAAGAGCTAAGTGCCAGAGGTGTGGCAAGATTGGGCATGCGGCTAAGGATTGTCGCGGGGAACTACAGAACAACAACAACCAGAACAATAACCAGAACAACGCTCAGAAAGGTTGTTTTGAGTGTGGTAAGATGGGGCATTTTAAGAAAGATTGCCCACAGCTCAAGAAAGGCGGGGACAATAATGCCAATGGTAATGGAATGGCAACGGTAATGGGAATGGCACCAACAACAACAACAACAATAACAACAACAACAACAACAATGGTGCTAGAGGCAGGGCGTTTGTGATAGGAGGACGTCAAGAGCGGGAGGATCCCAACATTGTCACGGGTACGTTCCTCTTAAATAATCACTATGCCTCTATGTTATTTGACACCGGTGCCGATCGGAGCTTTGTATCTAGTTCACTTGCTAAGTTGCTAAATGTTAGTCCCACTGCCTTAGATAGTCCATACACTGTGGAATTAGCTGATGGTAAGTTGATTGTAGTAGAAAACATTTATAAGGGATGTATCCTTGATTTGATGGGTCAGACATTAGAGATTGATCTGATGCCTATTGCCTTAGGCAGTTTTGATGTAGTGATTGGCATGGACTGGTTGTCCAAGAACCAGGCTGAAATAGTATGCCATGAAAAGATTGTTCGTATACCTCTTACAAATGGAGAGGCACTGTATGTACAAGGAGAAAAGATCAGTACGCCACTGCGTCTCATATCATGTATGAAAGCACACAAGTGTCTACGTAAGGGTCATACGGCAGTTATAGCACTTATAACTGAAAAGCCAGTAGCCGAGAAGAAGATAGAAGATATACCCGTAGTTTGTGAATATCCGGAGGTATTTCCAGAAGACTTGCCGGGATTACCGCCTATCAGACAGGTGGAATTCCGAATCGACCTTACACCAGATGCAGCACCGATAGCTAGGGCGCCTTATCGACTTGCACCGTCAGAGATGCAAGAGTTATCCACACAATTGCAAGAGTTGTTGGATAAGGGTTTCATACGACCTGGTTTTTCACCATGGGGAGCTCCAGTTTTGTTTGTAAAGAAGAAGGACGGGACTTTTCGTATGTGTATCGATTACCGGGAATTGAATAAGGTTACTATCAAGAACCGGTATCCGTTACCCAGAATCGACGATCTGTTCGATCAGTTGCAAGGTTCGAGTTACTACTCGAAGATAGATCTCAGGTCGGGTTATCATCAACTAAGAGTCCAGGAGGAGGATATTCCGAAGACAGCATTCAGGACGCGCTATGGCCATTATGAGTTCTTGGTCATGCCATTTGGGTTGACAAACGCTCCAGCTGTATTCATGGATCTCATGAATCGTGTTTGTAAACCTTATCTTGATAAGTTTGTCATTGTTTTCATCGATGACATTCTCATCTATTCACAATCTGAGGAGGAACACGCTGAACATCTTCGATTACTGCTAGAGCTATTGAAACAAGAACAATTGTACGCTAAATTCTCGAAATGTGATTTCTGGATGCGAGAAGTACAATTTCTGGGTCATATAGTTAATGAAAAGGGCATACATGTTGATCCAGCGAAGATTGAAGCGATTAAGAATTGGGAAGCGCCAAAGACCCCTACCGAGGTACGACAATTCCTTGGTTTGGCGGGTTATTATCGACGATTCATTGAAGGTTTCTCAAAGATCGCTCAACCACTTACAGCTCTTACACACAAGGGAACAAAGTATAATTGGACGGATAAACAGGAAACTGCGTTCCAGTTATTAAAACAGAAGCTTTGCAGCGCACCGATTCTGTCCTTACCGGAAGGGACGGAAGATTTCGTGGTGTATTGTGATGCATCTGCACAGGGTTTGGGATGTGTGTTGATGCAACGTGATAAAGTGATTGCTTATGCTTCCAGACAACTAAGAACGCACGAAAAGAATTACACTACTCATGACTTGGAGTTAGGAGCAGTGGTTTTTGCCTTGAAGATTTGGAGGCATTATCTGTATGGAACCAAGTGTACTATTTATACTGATCATAAGAGTTTGCAACATATCTTTGATCAGAAGGAGCTTAATATGAGGCAACGACGATGGGTCGAGTTGTTGAACGATTATGAGTGTGCGATTAAGTATCACCCGGGAAAGGCTAATGTGGTAGCCGATGCTTTGAGCAGAAAAGATACAACGGGAACAAGACGGGTTCGCGCACTTATGATGACAATACATACTGACTTACCTGATAAGGTACGCAGTGCTCAGATCGAGGCTTTGAAAAAGGAAAACTTAGTACCGGAATCCTTACGAGGAATGGAAACACAGTTGGATGTCAAGTCTGATGGAATTCGTTATTTCATTGATAGACTTTGGATACCTTTGTATGGAGGTTTAAGGGAACTCGTGATGGACGAAGCACACAAGTCTAGATATTCAGTCCATCCGGGATCAGACAAGATGTACCATGACTTGAAGGCACTGTATTGGTGGCCTCACATGAAAGCTGATATTGCTAAGTACGTTAGCAAATGTTTGACTTGTTCGGAAGTCAAAGTTGAATATCAGAAGCCATCTGGTTTACTGCAACAACCAGAGATACCGATGTGGAAATGGGAACAGATTTCGATGGATTTCATTACTAAGTTACCCCGTACACCGAGTGGTTGTGATACGATATGGGTAATTGTCGATCGATTAACGAAATCTGCACACTTCCTAGCAATCAAGGAAACTGATAAGATGGAGAAATTGACTCGCATTTATATCAAGGAAGTGGTAGCACGGCATGGCGTGCCAATTTCTATCATATCAGATCGGGATGCCCGATTTACGTCCAACTTTTGGAAATCTCTACATAAGTCATTGGGGACTCGCTTGGATATGAGTACCGCTTATCATCCACAGACCGACGGTCAGAGTGAACGAACGATTCAAACGCTCGAGGATATGTTACGAGCTTGCGTAATTGATTTTGGTGATAGCTGGGAGAATCATTTACCGTTGGTGGAATTCTCTTACAATAATAGTTATCATACAAGTATTCAAGCAGCACCGTTTGAAGCTTTGTATGGTCGCAAATGTCGTTCACCAGTTTGTTGGGCTGAGATTGGAGACAGTCAGATAACAGGTCCTGAATTGGTGCACGAGACGACAGAGAAGATTGTTCAAATCCGGAACCGTATGGCAGCGGCTCGGGATCGTCAGAAGAGTTATGCAGACAAACGTCGCAAGCCGTTGGAATTTCAAGTAGGAGATCGAGTTCTTCTAAAGGTATCACCTTGGAAAGGTGTGATACGATTCGGCAAGCGCGGAAAGCTTAGCCCACGTTACGTAGGACCTTTTGAGATTCTGAAAAGGATTGGTCCGGTTGCGTATCAACTCAAACTACCGGATGAACTCAGTGGAGTTCATGATGTGTTTCATGTGTCGAACTTAAAGAAATGTCTATCTGATGAGACATTGATTGTACCGTTGGAAGAAATACAAGTAGATGAACAGTTACGATTTATTGAAGAACCAGCTGAAATCATGGACTGAGAGGTCAAACAACT
The DNA here is from genome assembly GCA_009363875.1 of Mikania micrantha. NCBI lineage: Eukaryota > Viridiplantae > Streptophyta > Magnoliopsida > Asterales > Asteraceae > Mikania > Mikania micrantha. The sequence goes on along the minus strand of CM018695.1, from coordinate 73,620,240 downwards.
GAAGCAAAGCAAGATTCCGATAGTCAAAGTTCGATGGAATTCAAGACGTGGTCCTGAATTCACATGGGAACGAGAAGATCAAATGATGAAGAAATATCCTCATCTATTCAAAACAGCTACTGTTAACACTGAGGGCGCACGTTAAATTTCGGGACGAAATTTCCTTCAACAAGGGGATGACGTGATGCTTTCACACATCAACACTGCAAAATTCAAACTGTAAGCACAAACATTTTATTTATTCAATTGATTTTGTTACAAACATTTGTGCTACATTACATTCTATATATTTTATGTGCTACATTTCATATGTTATATGTTATAGTAGTATATACATGATTGGTTACACACATTTTGCTATGTGCGGGGTTGCATAGTACAAACGGTTATAGACACTCACTATGTGTGAGGTTACACAACACACATTTTGCTATGTGCGGGGTTACATAGTACAAACAGTTTCAGACACTCACTATGTGTGAGGTTACACAACACAGTATGATCAAACACAAACAGTCACAGTTAGGTGAACTAACTAGTGTACACGCAAACAGTCACATTGAACGATCACATTTGAGTTGTGATGTTGCAAGCATTAGATTTTGTGTGTGAGTATACACAAGCACACAGAATGATCAAATCACACTAACACGCACAATCTGAACTCGTAAGTAGTTTCCTAACTACTCCTAGCAATTGCTAATTTTCGGGACGAAAATTCCTTCAACAAGGGGATGATGTGACAATCCGACTTTTGAGTTAACCTCGTTAGCCAATGAAGGCCCAACAAGGCCAAGGAAGGCCCAGGAAGTCCCGGTAAGGCCCGGTAAGGCCCAATGAAGTCTATGAAGGCCCAATAAAGTCTAGTAGGCCAATAAGATTAATTTAGGCTCAAGGAAAACAAGGAAGGCCCATTAAGGCCCAAGTAGGCCAAACTAGGCCAAAGTAGGCCCAAGGTAGGCCCAACAAGGCTAAGATAGGCCCAATGAGTTCAGGATAGGCCCAATTATATTTGAGAAGCCCAAATGGGTTAATCTAGTCCAATAATGTCTCAATTGGCTCAATTTGTACCAAATTGGGAATTTAATTTAGTTTTATTAGTCGAAAACTAAGGAAATCATAGGAGACCAAACTTTAAAGGATTAGAATTAAGCAAAATGGGTCTAGAAACATTAAAACATAAGTATCACAATTGAAATTGCATCAAATTGGGAACTTTGACCTTTGGAAGTCAAAATTCGGCCAAAAATCAAATGGAAATTCGAATTCCACATCAATAATCGGTTACTACTAGATTTAATCATCCATAATGATCACATCAATGATAATTTATTGTTATCATACGTTATGAGCTTGTAAATCATCGAATTTATCTCGGGTGAACTTAAAAACTCATAACCGTCATTGGTAATTATCAAAAACACATTAATGGTATTGAAGCGATCAAATTGAAACCCCATAAAGCTTATTCGGTCTCTTTAGCACCTGCTACAAACCATAATTCGAGGAAAAGCAGTGTGAAGATACGAATTGAAGAGAAGGTTGGCCGAAATTCAACTCAAAGTCGAAGTATATCAATTCGATATCAAACCAGGTATGTAATCACTACAACACCTTCTAATATGGCCGATTAAGGTTAAACATAAGCCAATTTTGATTTATAACAACGAATGTTTTGAATTTGAGTTCTAGGGTTCTAAATAAGAACGATTTGGGGATTCCTGCTTAAACGAGTTTAGTAGTCAAATTAGAACTCACTATCAGTTTCGAAATTGTATCTTAAATATAATCCATAGGTTAATTTCATCAAACGAATGCGAATGATTGGAAGTCGATTTCTAGGGTTTATATAATAAAAAGATTTGGGGGTTTTGTTATAGACAGTACTAAAAATCAAATCAAATTGTGCAGACAGGTTCGAAATGTTGGTATTAAGGAGAAACCCATGTTAATTTCATATTACAATAGGGAATTGAACAACTTTGATTTTAGGGTTCATAGGTTTCAACGATTGGGGTTTTTCATGAAATCGGGGTTTAGAATCAAATTAAGTGTACAAGTAGATTCAGAGAATGCCGAACAAAATTAACCCCATGTTAATTGTGTCAAACTTTAGCAAATTCTATCCAATCGATCTAAGAGTATTGGAACTTGATTTTGGCACGAGTAAACCCAAATGAATCAGGTTATAGTTAATGATTTTTTTGAAATTAAAACCATCTATAAGGTTGAATGGATTGCAGCAACAAAACCCATGAGTTTAGGGTCGAGCAGGATTCGAATTCGTGATCAATTGAACATAGATTGCTTCGGCTATGGTGAGAAGAAGGGAAACCCGAGGATAATTGATAAAACCATTTCAAAGCAAACCTGTTACGAAAGTTGAAACAGACTAGATGGTAGGGAGAGTGTATGTTGGGTTGGAGGTCGCGGGTTCGAGCCCGGCCCCCAACAGTTTTTGGAGTTTTAATATATTTTTAGTATTTTGAACATATTTTATTCGTTTCAACTCCGTTTTAATCCGTTCGAGTTGCGTTGGAACCGTAACGGGAATACGAACGTATTAGAACAGTAAAATTCATATTTAAATCCGAACACGAAATCGCGTATAATTACGTTTTAATTAATATAAATCGTATAGGATTTTATTTAAACGATTTCAAAGGCACGCGTACTCACGTATGCGTATTTCTGACACTTTAACATACGTGTGGTTGACACTATGTGATTTCAAGCACAAAACGATATTCTGAATAACACTAGTTATTGTTTAAACACAGATTCTTCGTAGAAGGATTTCTTTCACGAGCTTTAGTGTGTGATCATTCTGCTATTATCAAAGGTGCGTACAACGGCCCCTTTCTTATTTTAAACTGTTTTGGGGGAGAAACATGTGCAACAAACTGTTTTTAGATACATATCACTTGCATGAGTTAGCTGTTTACATTATGTGAAAAACATATCAACTTGAAAGTCCTTACACACCTCGAACCGTTTAGTTTGCTGTAATGCAAAGCGTGGTAGTTGGAAATAGATCTATTAGGTTTGACAAAACTCACCTGGTAGATGGGATCTACGCAGGTGTTTGACTGACCAAACACAATATACTATTGTTGTGATAGACAATAGTGGCAAGGCGAAAACATGCTATAGCATGGCAATCCGTCAGCTTCGGTGTCGAACACTTATGTAAATAGTTTATATGACTAGCTATCATGACTGTGCATGTGTGAATATGTTATCTACAACTTGTTATTCAAACTGCTGTTTTGAACATTATGATTATTTAAAACCTGTGTTATGCACCAACCTGTGTTGACTTGATTTGCATGTTTTCTCAGGACGCTAAGGCGCGCGTTAAAGCTGGCATGGACTAGGAGATAGAGTCTCATGCATTATAAACATTTGAATATTTGAATTTGAACATTTGAGTATTTTGTTTTGTAATGTTTACTTTACAACTGTTTATGGTTTTTAAACGCTTCCGCAACTTTTGTAAACTCTGATGTTATGTTTAAAGACCAATGTATGTTTTGAAATTCATATAGAGGTCTTCGCTATGTCTAATGATCTGAGATCCTGGTTTGTCACGTTCCCAAACGGTATGATTCCGTTAGTTGAAATTGGGGGTGTGACAGATTGGTATCAGACACATTGGTTATAGCGAACTAGT